>CM062815.1:299840192-300217272 GCA_031772625.1 Pinus tabuliformis
TGCAACATTGCTCAAGGGGGATGTATTGAGATATGTGCAGGAGTGTGATGCTTTCCAGAGAATAAGGGGGAGTCGACCCATCCAGCAGGGTTGTTGCAACCACTTCCCTTCCCTGAAGGGAAGTGGGGAGTGTATCTCCATGGATTTTATCTGGAGCTCCCTACAGTGAAAGGCAAAGATTGTATTTATGAGGCGGTGGACACAGTTGACGAAATATGTTCATTCTTCGCCAATTCCGAATCAAGGATTCAGCATCACAGGTGGCGTCGAGTTGTTCTTCAAGGAGGTCTTTCGCTTGCATGGACTCCCTAAGACCATAGTCAGTGATAGAGATAGTCAGTTCATGGGGGCATTCTGGCAGGAGCTTTTCAGATTAGTGGGCACTGAGCTTACCCCCAACACTAGCTACCACCCACAGACCGACGGTCAAACTGAGAGGGTCAACAAATGGTTGGAGGGTTATCTACGGAACTATGTGATCAGGTAGCAGAGAGCATGGATTCGGTGGTTGCATTTGGGTGAGTACTGCTACAACACCACCATCACATGTCCATTGGTATGTCACCTTTTTGTGCCTTGTATGGTTATGATGCTTTGTCTTTTGCTGACATTGTTTTTGGAGACAG
The DNA here is from genome assembly GCA_031772625.1 of Pinus tabuliformis. Lineage (NCBI taxonomy): Eukaryota > Viridiplantae > Streptophyta > Pinopsida > Pinales > Pinaceae > Pinus > Pinus tabuliformis. Next base: position 299,840,819 of record CM062815.1, read on the forward strand.
TCAGACCCCAAAGGCCAAAGATTAGATCTAAGAGAGCCAAGATATCCTCAAGGCTCTCAAGGATTACTTATTGACAACCCAAAATTAGCAGAATATGTATGCTGAAAGGCACAGGATTAAGAGGCAATTTGAGGAGTGGGACTTGGTCTTCCTATGGCTACATCCACATTGCCAGTCTACATTGAAGCAAAAGGTGTACAAGAAGCTACAACCATATTTCTATGGGCCGTACAGAGTGAATAGGAGAGTTGGGGAGGTGGCCTATGAGTTGGCGCTCCTGTGAAAAAATTACACTGCAGTGATTGATTTATTTCTCCTGCTTATTTACAATAATGAGTTATTTACCAATGCTTCAATAAAATATCAAAATAAATTCAGCTGCAGACTTCACAAATTATGAATTGAGAAAAGCAAGAGAAACACCAGCATGTGAACAATCACATTGACACACTTGTTTTGGACAATAGTCCCCGGAAAAACCCAATGCGGGAAAACCGGTGCAGCAGATCTGAGGGTTTCTATTATTGGCAGTAAATTTCTGAATACAATATGGATGCCCTAGAGAAATGGCAATCCTCTCAGACAAGATAATTGATAGAAAAATAGTGAGAATTTTCTCACATTGAATTTGGAGATTTTGCACTGACCCCAGCTCCTGGATGACCCATTACATAGTCTTTGCGTGAGCCTACGCAGTCACTGCATGGCTTCTGCGTGGAGACTCCCTCTGACTGCATCACCCTTGCTGTTGCTGCGTCTGTTGTTGAGAAATCGAGATTTCATCTGTCAATCACCCATAGTGATTCCTGACACTGATCTCTGCTATCCCCAGCAGTTTTGCATCAACCTCCTCCAGTTGTTGCGTTGTCCCTCCTTGGCACTGTGCTGCCTCTCTGATCCTTCACTGTCTTCTCTGAAGTATATTCACTGGAACTGGAAATCACTTCCTTCCAGTACTGCCTCTGATCCTCACTGCTTGATCACTTGTTTGAATTCCTTAGCCAACCCTACCCTAGGAATATCGAACTAACTGATCAACTCTCTGTGTGTTTTCAAATGAACCCCAAGCCTCCTTCTTATACTTTTCTCATTGAGACTTCAACAGACGAGATTAGTCTCTCTAATAAGATTTTTAAACTTGACTTGATCTTACTTCTTCTAGAACATCTCATATTTTGATTAATACTAATATTTAATTTCCTAGGTTTTAGACTTAGGAACCTCAATAAAAATATATTTATTTTATAATATATATCCGAGTGGAATTTCACCAAACGATTTCTGGGTTATTCAAAACTCATGTGCCTTAGCCTCTCCACCAATTTCCATGGCTAGAGCACATCTGATGCTACCAACTAAACACTCCCTCTTAGCAAGAATGTGCTCTAGCAACAATGTCCAACTACATGTTGCTCTGTCTCTGAAGTATCTCTTTTTTCACTGTTGCTACCACCAACATTTGTTGCTACTGCTACTATATTGTTGCCCATGACACTGGCACTGCGATTGCTACATTTTTATTACAGCTCCCTCTCAAATGTTGCATCACGCTATTGAAAGGGATTTTCCAACATACCCATCTATTCTTGGAATTGAAAAAACTTTGTCCTTCCTAGAGCCTTGGTGAGTACATCTACTACCTGATTTCCTATGGGAGTATACTCCAGCTATACCACCCCACGTTGAACACAGTCCCTGATAAAGTGACACCGAATATCAATGTGTTTGTGTAGGAATTTACAGGGTAAGTTCCTTAGATAGAACACCAAAGGACACCGCTCACAAACAGATCACAGATCAGTACACAAGTATTCTTGACGTGGTTAAAACCCTCAAAGAAGGAAACAATCCACGGCCTGAGCCAACGCAGCACTTCAGGAAATTTATTAATGTAAAAGAAAGAAAATTTACATAAGTTTCTCTAATGAGCGATCACCTAACAAATGACCCTCCATGCTCTTTAAATAGAGATCATGGATCAATCGAGTGTTAAACCACGGATCAAGTGTCGGTAATATCGAGGAGAGAATGAATTGTCGGATCACTTCATGTCTAGAACATATCGTGACCGTCGGATTGTAAGTTACAAAAAGTACATACTAAAGAAACACACTTTACCTAACTATATACTAGACCAAGTTGTACTTAATTATTTCCCATGTGTTGGAATATCCTAACATCCCCCCTTAAGAACAACTTGGGATAGGATTGAAGGATGTACAAAGATGACACATTAGGAGAAGGAAGGAGGCATTAGAGGCTATCCCCCCCTTAGTGACAACTTCCTGAACTCCAACCATAAATCGAAGTTTAGTAAACTTTGCCTTTGTGAGAGCCTTTGTAAAGATGTCTGCAACTTGATCATCGGTTGAACAATATTGCACTTCAAGAACATGGTCATGAATGAGCTTTCTGATGAAGTGCATGTGTAGTTCAATGTGTTTGTTGCACTAATGTTGGACAGGATCTTTGCATAGTTGAATGCCACTTTGATTATCACACCAAAGTGTAGTTGGATGTTGCTGCTGAAAACCAAATTCTGACAGGATCTGACGAAGCCACGCAGCTTCCTTTCTAGCTTCAACGACACCACGACACTCTGCTTTGGCTAAAGAAAGAGAAATAGCACTATGTTTCTTGCAAGCCCATGTAATAGGTCCAGAACCAAGAGTGAAGACATAACCTGCAGTAGACTTCCGATCATCAAGGTCACCAACCCAATCAAAATCAGTGAGACCAACCAATAGAGGAGATGCTTCTGCACTAATGAATCCCAAACTGAACTGTACCTCGAACATAAAAAAGCATTCTTTTAGCTACTTTCCAATGACTTTCATGTGGGTTTTGCATAAACCGAGCAACAAGGCCAACAACAAAGAAAAGGTTAGGACAGGTATGGGTCAGATACAAAAGTTTTCGAACAAGATGACGGTATAAGGTAACATCAACTTCAAGGGAAGTACAAGTGACTAAAAGTTTGGCTCCAGACTGAAAAGGAGAAGGGATTGGCTTACAGTCTTCCATGTGAAAGTGGCATAGAAGATCACAGGCATACTTGGATTGGGAAAGGGAAATACCTTCTTTGGATTGCAAGACTTGAAGACCAAGAAAATAACGCAAGTCTCCTATGTTTGTCATTTCAAATTGCTTTTTAAGGTTGGACTTCACATGGTTTATAAGGTTGGGATCACTACCAATAAGGATAAGATCATCAACATAAAGAACAAGAATGATAAGAGATTTACCCACTTTCTTGGTGTAGACAGTATTGTCAAAATGACACCTAGAAATGCCAGTATCTAAAAGAAAGCTATCCATTTTGGCATACCAAACTCGAGGGTCTTGCTTGAGACCATAAAGGGATTTCTTAAGCCGACATACAAGGCTAGAGTTTGTTTGTATAATGTCAGGATGTTTTTCCATATAGATTTCTTCATGCAAGTCCCCATGCAAGAAGACGGATTTAACATCCATCTGATGGACTTCCCATTTGAAAGAGGCAGCAAGGGAAACAACAAAGCGGATAGAGTTCATTTTGGCAACAAGGGAGAAGGTTTAGTATAGTCAATGCCTTCAACTTGTGAAAAACCCTTAGCAACAAGATGAGCTTTATGTTTATCATCTTTTCCATCTGTTCCAAATTTGGTTCTATAAACCCATATGCATGTAACAAGTTTTCGTCCCTTTGGAAGAGGAACAAGGTATCATGTATCATTTGCCAATAATGAATGATATTCTTCATTCATAGTTGCGTCCCAATCTGGATGGCCTGAAGCTTCTGCAAAGGTGTCAGGATCATAATTCGCTGAAGCTTGAGCCAGTAAAGAAGAGGCTCTATCGAACTAAGAATATGTATGACGTTGATCTGTAAGATCACCTGCAAGAGCACCTGTCGCATCCCGAGTAGCGCGAAACCATTTTGGAAGCTGAGGAGCTAAAGGAGGATCCCGAGAAGGTGGGGGGGGATTGTCATCCTCGTTGTCATCACCTAAAAAAGGAATATTTTCAAAAGTAGAAGGAATAGAGAGGTGGCACATCCACCGAACTAGGCTAGTAGGCCGATATATTTTCAACAAACTTTACATCTCTTCTAATGATAACATTTTTGGATTTAGGTTGAAGTAGTCTATATCATTTGACATCATCAAAATATCCAAAAAAAATACAATTTTCACACTTAGGTTCTAAGGCTTTATGTTTCTCATCTAGAATATGGGCCCATGCTTCACTTCCAAAAACACGAAAGTGACTTACATCTGGTTTAATTGAGCTGCATGTTTCTTATAAAGTGATATTCTTTAATACAATGTTGCAGGAACCATCCCCCCCCAAGGATCCAAAGGCAGATCTGCTTCCCGTACGGAACCGCCACCGATCCTTTAGCAGAACCGCGGATCAAAAAATCGGATCCACGGTTCCTCTTTTTTTTGGCGATTCTTGCAAATTTGGATTCGTGGGGGCCTGATCCGCAACTCCTACTGCTCGATCCGCGGTCCTATTTCCCGATCCGCAGATCAGAAAAGGATTGGGTGCGGATCTGTGGAGGTTCGGGCGTGTATCCACCACGGATCATGAGTGGATCCGAGAGAAGGTGGACGATTCCGTGGGGTTTTTTTTTGTTTTTGGAAATTTCGAACTGTTCTGTGAGGAACTACACTTTCCGAATACTCCCAAGGTACCCCTTGATGCTCCCTAATGGTAATGTTAAATTCTTAAAGTAAAAGTGACATTCTCCTTTATCTTTCATTTCCATCCTTTTACTTAAATTTTTAACATTACCATGAAATGACTCAGGATGTTTGAGAGTGGTTCCAACCTCATCAGACTTCATATGGAGAAAATAGAATTTCATATCCCATTCAAAATTCAGCAGACTTAATAGTTTTCAAGATCAATGGGATTGTGGCGTTTCATTGGATTATATCATGTATGAGGGCATGTGATTGGCATTTAATCAAGAGCAACAAGCCCTATATGTACCCTAGTGTTGGTGTTATTGATTGTTGAACTCCTTTGTCATGACCTTAGCAATTATGTACCCTTCACTTAAGTCAAAATCATTAATCAGGCATGTTAAGTTTTCTTTACCATTGGATTAAGCTGTTTGATCAAAATTAGGCAATGTTGACTAAAATCCCTATAGAATTGAAGTAGAGGCAAAGGCTAGACAAGAGAAGAGGAATCTAGATTGTAGATGGTTGATGCTGGAATAATTAATCATTGATGTACAATGGATGCCATATCTATCTTGATTTATGTAAAAATATGCATGTTTTCATGTCTTCTACAACTAATTTGGTATTTTGGATGTTTTTTTAATATAAATGCAAAAAATATAAAATATATATATATATATATATATAGTAGATGCTTCCGAGATGCTTTGCTTCCTAGATTTTTGGAAAATGACGCTTCCGCGTCCCCGCTTCCAAAAAAACGTCCCCATTTCGTCCCCGCTTCATGCAACATTGCTTTAAAACCTTAGTAGGAGTGCAATTTACTAGGTAATTTGCACAGTTAATTGCTTCTGCCCAAAAATTAAGACTAAGTCCTTTAGATTGAAGCATACAATTAGCCATTTCCTTTAAGGTGCAATTCTTCCTTTCAGCTACACCATTTTGCTGTGGAGTATATGGAACAGTATGTTGCAATTGAATTCCATGCTTAGTGCAAAAGTTGATGAATTTGTTGTTAACATATTCTCCGCCATTATCAAATCTTAGCTTAAGAATTTGATGTCTAGATTGTTTCTCAACAAAGGCCTTAAAGGCCAAGAACATGTTAAAGACTTCACTCTTTAGTTTTAAGAAGTATACCCAAGTGTGTCTGGAGAAATCATTAATGAAAGTTAAGATATACTTGTAGCCAGAGAATGAAACAACTAGAAGTGGACTACATAAATCACTATGCATAAGCTGTAAAGGGGTTGAGGCGTGCCAAGAGGCACGTTTTTCAAAACTATCCCGATGATGTTTTCCGAGTACACATCTGGAACAAACACCATCTCTACAAGATACCATAGAAAGACCTGTCACCATATTTTCTTTACATAGATTTTGAAGGGAGCGATAGTTTAAGTGACCAAATCGCTCATGCCAAAGTTTACTAACTTCATCATTATGAGCAACAAATACCGAGGGAAGAGTTGATGACCTAAACTTGTTAAACTTATACAACCTTGTAGAATCATCAGCAATGCTAGTAGAGAAAATCTGTCTAGGATCTCTTAGGTCCTTAATTACAACATCATGAGGTGAAAATTCAACGGTTTTACCTTCACCTGAATGAGTTATCTGATATACAGATAGAAGGTTGCAGGATAAGGTAGGAACACATAATGCATCATCAAATTGACCATTGTCTAGATGAATAGTTCGAGTCCCTATAACACTAAGAGATCTATCATCACCAACATATATATTTTTGGTGTTTCAAGCATTTAAAGAAGAAAACATGGCTTTGTTTTTGGCCATGTGATAAGAAGCTCCCTCATGAGAATGAAGAAGAAGATACATTTAGTGCATAACCAGACCGAGATACTTGACAACCACATGCAGAAAGTGTTATTCCTGAAGATGAAGTTGAAGTTGAAAAGTGCTCCAAATGGATGTTATGCTTCTTCATCGTTGCTTCCAAGGCTTCCATCTTCTTAAAGAATTTGGATTCTAAGCGGCCATCACGATTACAAAAGTTGCAATGTCTATCAGTCTATCAGTCTTCTTCCCTTTGTTTTTAGTTGCCTTATCATTTTGTTGAGTTGATTTCTCATTTTGAGACTGAAATGGCTTAGGACCCTTGTTTGGTTTAGGGCCATTCTTTTTAGGATGTTGCTTCTTAGGATTCTTTGAACTTGGTTGTTGTTGGGATGCTAAGGCTTTCTTAGAAGAGTTTCTAGTATTAAGAAGACCAAGATGTAAGAGTTTTTCTTGTTCTCTTATTAAAGAATCACAAAAGGCATCAAAAGAGGGGGACTGGTAGTCTTGTCCTTGAGAAATAAAGGCTTCACTAGTATAATGGAAGGTGGAAACAAACACAGAGTAGGTTGGTCCTAACATAGTAAGAATGGAATAGATAAAGCTACCATCTTCTTTCTTAACCTTAACACCTTCCAAAAGAAGTCTAAGGGTATTGAACTTGGACAAAAAATCTTCAATTGAAGAAAAATTATTGGGGTCCAATGTAAGCAACTCATTTTCGAGTTAATGGGCTCTAATTTCATTTTTAATTCCAAAAACTTTATTGAGTTGTTTCATTGCTTCATCAGGGGTATCAATTTCTACGATATGGAATCTAAGGTCTGGAGAAATAGACATCCCTATCAACCCACGTGCTTGATCTTGCTTATTTTCCAATTTGGTTTGCTTATCTTCATCTTTAGGTTTAAACTCTTGGCCTGAGGCTCTTCTATAAAGACCTGTACTTCTAAGTAAATCCACGATGTAGGATTGTCATTGGAAATTGTTGGCGCTGTCAAGAATAACTAGGCATGGACTTTCCATCTTAAGAGAAACTAAAGTTGTATATGTTGAAACTAAGTGTTCCAATGGAAAGATCTCGAAAAATTAGGCCGATTAAAAAAAATGGCTTCCGGATGAAGAAGTTATGGCTTTTTGAAGAAAAGTTGTTGAAGATGCCAATGAACCACGTGAATGTTGGGAAGTGAATGATAATGTTATATTTAAAAAAAAATCCCCCCTTTCCAAACTTAATCTAATTAGCTCACTTTTAAAAAAATATTACTTTATGTGACCCACTTTTATAAATAAGTGAAAGTCACTTTTACAATGGTACTTTATGAACTATCCACTAAATTGTAACTTAAATAAAAGATAAAGTGACTTTAGAATTATAAGTGACTCACTTTTTATAATGGGTGAGAACACTTTTACATAAAGTAACTTTAAAACATAAGTTACATGTGCTTTTTGAAAAAGTAACTCAAAAAAAAGAAATACTTGAACCCAAGACCTTTATTCTCATAAAGTAACTTTGGACCAAGTGAGCTAATTTAAAAGGTTAGTAATTTTTGGAAAGGAGGAAGGGTTTTTTTTTTGTTTTTTTTGCTCACTGAAGCTTTGGAGTGCGTGCTTACTTGAAAAACCCCTTTTTGCCTACAAAACAAAAAAACAACCACGCAACACAAAACGAACCAGCACAAGTAATCCAAGCCTTGCGGATTATAGTTGGATTTGGCCAGAAACTAAATCTTTTCCTCAATGTTTCTAATTTTCCGAGATCACACTAAGGCACACTGAAAAAGAGCATACGCATGAGAAAAATCATTTCTTTATGTTTCTGATTTGCCTAGATCGCACATGAGTGGTGGTTTCATGGCTTGTCCACCTTGGGACATGCCAACGTGACCTCTCATGAGGACTTCACACGGAGAGTGGTGGAGTGTTTTGATAGGAGGGACCCAAAGGCTCACTTCAGGGAGTTGACCCAACTTACACAGACTGGCCACCTTGAGCATTACATATCAGAGTTTTTGAGGGTTTCAATTTTGGTGCCAGACCTATCTGATGCTAGGAGGGTGTACACATTCATAGACGAGTTACTTGATCCATTGCGTGGACTGGTGAAGTCATGCAGGCCCTCCACCTTGCAAGAGGTGATGACTTTTGCTAGAGATTTGTAGGGGGCAATCCCCAAGACCAGAGCACCCATTCCATCATGGACTCCCTACCCACAAAAGGAGCAAAACCATTAGGGAGTACTTAGTACGCTGGAGGAGCTTGCCTGATGAGGATGCCACTTGGGAGGGTGAGCACATACTTGAGCATCCAACGTGAAGTTGCTTGGGCAAAAGCAACATTTGGTAGGGGAGGACTACAATGTCCCTTCCTAGATTAATTTACCTTAAGTTTATTTTCACAATTTTGCCATTTTTGGTGATCATTGGACAAACGATTTTTTGGGAAAAGACTAAGGAGAAAAGGGAGGCCAAAATGTTTTTGCTAGTGGAGCATGGGGGCCACATGCATGGGGAAAACACACTTGCCAAGGAGGGAATTCAAATAGCCAAGGAAGGGGGTCGAAAAGCTTGTTGGAGGGGCCCACATGGGAAAAGGAACTCACAAATTATAAATAGGAGAAGCTCAACCACTTTTGGGGTCTTTTTCCAATCGAACTTTCTATTGTTGCTCGAGTTGCTTAGTCGGGTCACACTGTTGTTCAACACCGAGTTTTCCAAGTAGAGAGCTCACCCTTTCTTCGGGGGACTACGAGTGCCACCCTAGGGAGGTCAGATCGTACCAATTTGGAGAGGAGTTTGGAGGGATTCAGAGCTAAACACACAGTCACTCACTCAGCTAGTGCGTATTCCAGGAGGACACAGGAGGGGATCACGCTTGGCTCATTTTAGTTGTCTTCCGGGTAGTGTTTTCCAGGAGAAATTTGGCATAGGAGCTTCAAGGGGAGATCAGCCTAATTGAGGAGTTTTGGGGCAGGAGGTTGTTGATTGAAGGCAGCACGAATTTGTGCATCCAGGGCCTGCGCAGTAGCTAATTTCTGGGCAAACATAAGAGTTTGAGGGAAGTGTTTTGGAGTTGGGTTTTGCTAGGAGAAATAGGGAGAACTTTGGTCTAATGTCCCTTCCTAAATTAATTTCTCCCAAGTTTATTTTTCCACAATTTTGACATTTTTAGTAACCATGGGACCCACGAAATTTTGGGAGAAAGACTTAGGAGGAAAAGGAATGCCGAAATATTTGGTTAGTGGAGCGTGGGGTCCACACACAAGGAAAAACACACTTGCCTAAGGAGAAATTTGAATAGCCAAGGAAGGGAGGTCGAATAGCTAGATGGAGGGGCCCACATGAGAAATGGAAGCTAACAAATTATAAATAGGAGGAGCTCAACTTCATTTGGGGTCTTTTGTCAATCCAACTCACTCTTGTTGCTCGAGTGGCTTAGCCAAGTCACTTGTTGTTTAGCACTGAGTTTTCCAAGTGGAGAACTCACCCTTTCTTCAGGGGACTTCGAGTGCCACCCTAGGGAGGTCAAATCTTACCACTTTGGAGAAGAGTTGGAGGGATTTTAGAGCCTATCATTCAGTCATTTGCTCAGCTAGTGCGTGTTCTAGGAGGACGCAGGGAGTACGCAAAAGTCATTTTAGGGGTCTTTTGAGTAGCACTTGCTAGGAGAATTTTGGTAGTGAAGCTTCAGTGGGATATCAGCATTTTGGAGGAGTTGCAGAGCAGAAGGTTGCTACTTGAAAGCAGTACGAATTGTAACTTACTGAGTCAGCGTAAAAGCTTCTCACTAGACTCACGTGGGAGCTTGAGCAACGAGTTGGGGAGCAGGAGATTGCCGGGGGAAATAAGGAGACCCTTGGGGGAGAGTATCTCAGCGTTGGGGTTTGATTTGGAGAGCTTTCTTTGTGAGTTACAAGTAGGTCATATTTTCCAGCAGATAGAGGTGGCAGTATTTGGGGGCCGAATTTCGGGGTTCAAAACCAGACCAAACCTTTTTTGGTTTTTGGTGGGATTTTGGTGAGGAGCTTGGCATTAATTTTGCAGAATTTTTTTAGCACAAAAGGTGGTGTTTTCAGCAGTCTCTTTCCAGCAGACGGTGCAAATTTCTGGGGCAGTGCATCATCTGGGCTTGTTGTTCTATCACTTGGGTTTTGTCACGCTTGCCATTGAGGCAAGCCCAACTACACTACTTCCACATATTGTACTATTGCTCCAATTGCTTAATAAAATGGCTCAGCTGGTTCTTATTTCTGGAGTTTACATGGGTGTTTACTGAGTGTTTGAAATTTCTGGTGTTGTATTTTTTTTATTTGCTTTACATATCACCGTTTTTTCCTAATTAGGAACATTACAATGTTATTAGAGCTTAGATCTTGGCTTAGCCATGGGGGAAATTTACTATGAACGAAGAGGATAGACAAAACGTTACTCACTGAAGGCAGAGGTACAAGAGCAGGGAAAGAGAGCTGGAGATTACACCTAATACCAGGGAAAATTTTAAGGATGGAAATTTATCTTAAATTTTAGAAACCTTGGCGAATCTCACTAGTCCATAATATGCAATCTATAAAATGTTTGGAAATATTTTTGTAAAAATATTCAAATTTATAATATTTTTATATAGTCTATATATATATTTTTGGCGATTTTTAGGGTAAAATTATTTCATTCTATAAAATTTTGGCAAATCATTTTTACAAAAAAATGGAAATTAGCGAATCTTTTTTTGGAAAAAGTATAGAAAATTAGCCCATGGGCGAATATTAGCCCTAAAATTTTCCCTGCCTGATACAGAGGCACGTGGGAAGGCAGTAGTTGTAGCCGAGATGGGGGAACCAAGGAGCAAGGAAGAAGAAACATTCGATAGCCTCTTGAAGGCCCTGAATGATTTGGCTAAGGGACAAAAAGAGATGATGGAGGAGATCAAATAGCAAAATAGGGACAAGAGCATCCATCATGACTTCCTATTTGGAGAGACTTCAAGGGCCTCACAACAGTATGACCACCCTTCACAAGCCACTCACCCACCAGCTTTCAGTGGGCCATCTAGAACCACACTACCTACTTTCCTAACTCAACACCTAGTGAGCAGGGAGGACCGGATGACCAGATTCCCATGGGAGATTTCTTCAGGGAGTGGAAATCCATGGGGGAAGATTTCAAAGCAACCCTATGATTCAGAGACTATTGCCAGCTCAAACAGAATGAGAAGGGTAGGTACAATGGGGTACCGAGTACATGGATGAACAGGGCACAGTACTTCCCAACATATGATGGCTCGGCCAAGTGTGTAGCTCGAGCCTAGGTGGAGAAGTTGGATACTTATTTCCCGCTTGAATGGATGACGAAGGTGGAAGCCATCAAAATTGTTACCTTGCACTTGGAGGGGGAAGCACATGAGTGGTGATTTCATGGCTTGTCCACCTTGGGACATTCCAGCGTGACCTCTTATGAGGAATTCACATGGAGAGTGGTGGAGCATTTTGATAGGAGGGACCCGAAGGCTCACTTCAGGGAGATGACCCAACTTAGACAAACTGGCCACCCTGAGCATTACATATCGGAGCTTTTGAGGGTTTCAATTTTGGTGCCAGACCTATCTAATGCTAGGAGGGTGTACACATTCATAGAGGGGTTACTTGATCCATTGCATGGACTGGTGAAGTCACGCAGGCCCTCTACCTTGCAAGAGGTAGTGACTTGTGCTAGAGATTTGTAGGGGGCAATCCCCAAGACCAGAGCACCCATTCCATCACGGACTCCCTACCCACAGAAGGGAGGTGACACTAGACCCCCACCACAGCAAGCAACCTAGGGGTGTGCGTAGTTAGATGACGGGACCAGGAGAGACCTCAGGATGAGGAAACAATTCTTTACTTTTCGGGAGCCATCGGCACCAGGGCCTCGTTGCACAGTAGGCAAGGCCCAATATATCGAGGTCTTCTAAGATAGTGACCAGGAGGATGATGTCGAGTTGGAGTTAGTTTGTGGAGATAGCGAGGGTTAGGCAGAGAGGGGACCACCACGACTACCACCATCTTGGGGAGCACCTTTCACGCTATCTGGGGGAGTCCTTTCTTCTTTGCGTGGAATTCCCAATTTTTTTTACTTTGAGGATCTAAGGCACAGTGCAGGGACAGTGTATCTAAGTTTTTGTAGACAGTGGGGCCACCCACACTTTCATTGATGCCCAAATGGTTCAGAGGCGAGACATCACTACAGAGAAGTTCGATGGGTTCTCAGTTTTGGTGTCGGGGGACAGGACTATGTAGTGCACCGGATATATTCCAGCTTTGACAATGACCATGGGGAACTACTCGATGATAAGACATTTCTTTTTTGTGGATGTGTCGGACACCAACGTGGTGATGGGTGTCCAATGGCTCTACTCCCTTGGCTGGGTCACCACTAATTGGAGGAAACTGGAGATGGAGTTCATAGGGTCGGACGACAACCTGGTTGTTCTTCGGGGCATGCATTTGTACCCTCCAAAGACAGTTTCAGTGCACAAGATGGAGGTCGACTAAAGACATGGGGAAATAGCATGGGAAGTGGACTTGAGGATTTCAGAGGTTGGGGGACAGCCCAAGCCACCTCACCTACACATACAAGCCATCTTGGACAGATACTCGGTAGTGTTTGCGGACATACCACCAAGATAGCCACCTAATAGGGGTTTTAAGCACACCATCGAGTTGGAGCCTGGGGTGCAGGAAGTTAGCACCACTCCTTATATGCATCCTAAGGCCTACAAGGATGAGATCGAGCGTACCATCAAAGAGTTACTGGCATTGGGGCACATTAGGCCGAGTTCTAGCCCCTTTCATCAATAGTTCAGGTGAAGAAGAAGGATGGGACTTTGTGCATGTGCATTGATTACAGGGCGCACAACAAGAAGACCTTGAAGAACAGATACCCCATCCCGTGCATTGATGAATTGATGGATGAGTTTAGAGAACCAAGTACTTCTCTAAGATAGATTTGCGCTGGGGTACCACTAGATCAGGGTGAGGGACCAAGGCATACCCAAGATGGCTTTCAGGTGCCACTATGGACACTTTGAGTTCTTGGTCATGCCCTTTGGGTTGACCAACGCAACTGGCACCTTTCAGTCATCCATGAACCATGTATTTCGTGGGAAATTGTGGAAGTTTGTGTTGGTATTCTTCGATGATATCTTTATTTACAGTCGGACACGGGAGGAGCATTTGTAGCACTTAGAGATGGTGTTGTGTATCTTAGAGGAGCAACAGTTTTACACCAAACTATCCAAGTGTGAGTTTGGGCTGACAGAGATGCTCTACTTGGGACATATCATTGGCGCAGATGGAGTGAGGATGCACGAGGAGAAGATTAGGGCCATCTGAGATTGGCCAGAGCCCCAGAATGTGACCGAGTTGAGGGGATTCATAGGTATATGCACCTACTACAGGAAGTTCGTGAAGGAATTCTAACAGCTAGCGGTTCCCCTCACAAATCTGACAAAGAAGGGGGCTTTTACATGGATGAACAGGGCACAGTCGACATTTGATCGCCTCAAGGAGGTGATGAGTAGTTTCCCAGTTTTGGCACATCCAAATTTCACACAGTCGTTCACATTGGAGTGCGATGCATCAAGAGAGGGGGTTGGCACAGTATTTTCTCAGGATGGACACCCTATTACTTTTGAGAGCCGGAAAATCCTTCCACATGAGAGGTCATATTCTATTTATGACAAGGAGATGTTGGCCATCATGCATGCATTGGCCAAATTCTAGTAGTACCTAGTGGGCAACAGATTCCGGGTGAAGAATGACCACAATAGTCTCCACCATTTTATGGGACAACAGGGCCTCAGTGACAGGCACCAGAGGTGGGTCAGCAAGTTGCAGGCCTATGACTTGAGAATTGAGTATGTCAAGGGCAAGCACAGTATAGTAGCAAATTCATTATCCAGGAGGCCCGAGACACTTTCACTCATGAGCATTTGGCATGATTGAAAGGCGCAGTTGTTGGTGGAGTACTCCAAGGACCGGCGGGCATGCAAGATTTTGGAGGGCATTCACGAATCACGCTAATTTTGGAGGGCATCAAATTTGGCCCTATTTTTTTTTTTTTTCTTGTTTTTCCTTGGGTTTCTATCACCCATATATTTTCCATGATTTTTGCTTGGATTTGAATGTGTTTTTTGTCATTTTTGTTGCATTTAGTGGAGAGGGTTTTTTTGGTAAAAAATGCAAAATCTTGATTGTTAGTTTTATTTGTTTAATTTATTCTTGTGCCCTAGTTTTCTTCCATGACTTTTTCTTTGGTTTGAATGTGTATTTTTTGTCATTATTGTTGCATTGAGTTGAGGGGTTTTTTTTGTCAAAAATTCAAATGTTGTATGTAAATTTAAATTTCATTTGTTTAACTTGCAATTCTTCTTGTGCCCTAGGTTCAAACTTCAATCTTACTTTAAAACTCAAGATTCAACAAAGTTACAAACATGCGAAATAAATTGGACCCTATGTGAGAATTTGATGAACCTAATGGAGGGTTTGGAAAATCAAATTTGACTTGCAAGTTATGTGGGCATGACAAGGGGGTATACAGATTGAAGTTCAACCTTGCACAAATTCCTGGACATGAGGTAGGGCCCTGCATAAACACAAATCCAGATATCATTCATAGAGCCATCAAATCATTGGAAGAAATAGAGACATCCAACGTGACCAAAGCAGCTCTGAAGAATCAAATGGAAGGGGGCAGAGTGGCAAGATTGGGAGGTGACTGTGAGAGTGGTACTAGTTCTTCTTTACCATCAGCATCACTCAACCCCATAGTTACCTCATTATTTTTTGTTCCTAGAACCAGACCTGGAGCACAACCATCTATCATGTCAGCTCTTAAAAAAAGGGAGAAAGAAGAAGCTAACAAGTTGTTGGGAAGGTGTCTTCTTTGGAGTGATATTCCTTTCAACATTGCCAAGAACAATCCATTTTCTAGCCTGCGATTGATGTTATTGCTATTGTTGGCCCAGGGTACAAAGCCCCTTCATATGATGACTTTAGAGGGCGCATTCTTCAAAATGAAAATATTGAATGCACTAAGAGATTGGAGGATTTTAGGGGCTCATGGGCACACACAAGATGTATTGTGATATCAGATGGTTGGATTGATCAAAAGGGTAGAACCCTTATTAACTTCTTGGTTAATTGTCCCAAGGGGACAATGTTTATGAAATCTAATGATGCATCTGCACAAATTAAACATGCACAGTTATCATGTGATTTGTTGGGCGTGTTCAGTTAGGAGGTGGGCCCACAACATGTAGTGTAAGTCATTACGGAAAATACTACAAATTATGTCGTTGCTGGCAGGATGCTTATGGAGAGGTATCCTAACTTATTTTGGACACCTTGTGTTGCACACTGCATTGATTTAATGTTGGAGGACATAGGAAAAATTCCTTTTGTCAAGGATATTGTTGAATCATCAAAAAGCATTACAAAATTTATATATAGTCATGCATCTGTGCTTAATTTGATGAGAACATTCACCAACAACAAGAAGTTGGTGTGCCTTGCCATTACACGGTTTGCCACTAGCTTCATATCTCTTCAATCCCTCCTAAATTCTATGTGGGGTGTGAAGAGAATGTTTCTTTCAGAGGAGTGGCATGCTTTGCCATATAGCCGCAAACAAGAGGGAGAGGCCATATGTAGGCTAGTTTCATACTAGGAAAGCTTTTGGGCAGGAGTGTTGGAGGTGTGTAGCATTACTGAACCTTTGGTAAAGGTTATTCGATTAGTTGATGGAGACAAGCCCACAATGGGCTACTTGTATGAGGCCATGGATAGGGCCAAAGAATCCATTCGCAACTACTATGATGATAAGGGGGATGAGGGGTTTCAGAGACAACAACTCATATGGGAAGTGATTGATGAGCGATGGAACAATACACTGCATCGTCCCATTCATGCTGCAGGGATCTACCTAAACCCTACATTTTCTTACTCTTGTGGCTTTTTATTTGATGTTGAGGTCATGGATGGATTCTTCACTTGTGTTCAAAAGATGGTGTCATCTCCAGCAGAACGTGCATAAATCTTCAAAGAAATGGAGATACAGGATGGCAGGTGGCATATTTAGTTTTGACATGGTTATTGTGGATAGGAAGACTAAAATGATAGGTAAGCTTTAGTTTGTTTCAAATTTCATTGTCTCCTTATATTTTGCTTCAACTTTCAAATTTCAATTATTTTCTAAAGTTAATTTTAGTTGTTGTAGATGCATGGTGGAGAAGCTATGGTGGTAGAGTACCCAATCTCCAAAGGTTTTCCATTCGAGTGCTCAGCCAAACATGTAGCTCCTCCAGATGTGAGCGCAACTGGAGTGTATTTGAAAAAATACACACCAAAAAGCGCAACAGGTTAAAAAATTACAATTAATTTTTTGAATTCAGTAAATGATATTTTTTTATAATTATTAATTTATTATTTATAATTCATTAATTTATGACCCTTGTACAAGTTGGAGTCCCAATGACTTAATGACATGGTCTACGTCTACTACAATCTTCGAATGTGGGTGAGGCAACTTGAGAAGACACCTGATGTGGAGGCCATCTCATTGGATGGGATTGACACCACTGCTGCATGGAGGGTTGAGGCTGAGAGGCCTATCGTGGAGTCAACCCCTGATTGGTTAGAGGAGGAGGTAGCGGAGGGGGTAGCAGTTGTAGAGGAGGAGGAGGAGGAGCAACAGAGGAGGAGGTGACACCACCTACCATGGTCACCAATAGAGGACGTGGTCTACCTCCTATAGCTCCTAGTTCTTCAGCTTCTAGAGCACAGCAGAGTCCACTGCTAGTGCTAGCCCCAATGCCTTCTTCATCTAGAGGGAAAGTTGTTACATTTTCTCACAAGAGAGGCAAAGGAAATCAGTAGTATTAGTTATTTGGCTCATTTCATTGTGTATGACATTATGACTCATGATATGAGATACATTATTATAATTTTTGTTTATATTTTGAGGCTAAATCAGGACTCAGGACTTAGTATTTAGGACATGATTCGTTGTTATGTGTGATGTAGAACTACACATGATATTACACATCTTATATAGTAGTTCTCTTTTCATATTTATGTGTCAATGAATTTATTTTATGTTGTGGATGCTTTAGATATTAAAAAAATTGGAAAAATGTTGAAAAAAATTGGTTTTTTTGTATTTGCCGATTTTTTCCCGATTTTTACCAAATTTTTCTTGATTTTTCCCGATTTTTACCAATTTTTTCTCGATTTTTCCTGATTTCGGACCCTTGCCAATTTAATCTTGATTGTGATATTCGCAACATTGATTTAAATTGCTATGAATCTTCTTTCAATTGGATTGTATGTTGAATTATATCTCTTTTGTATGCTTTGAGATCATTATATGTCTAAGAAAATACATCTTGATACTCACTGATGAGAATTTTTATCTCCCTCCTTTCATCCGTTGAGGTATTCTTACCAATCTAAATGTTCTTGGGGCTTTATAGGGTCAACAAATCTAGTAACATAGCCCAAAACATTGGAAATATCATCATTTTTCCTTGTCTTTGTTGATAGGAAAAACTTTTCCCTCTAAAGCTATGTGTAGGGTACTAAAAAGAGGCTTATACCAACACATGACCCCTCAACTTGGTCAGACTTGATCAAGGAATGCTCCAAATTTGATTTAGTCGACTTTGATCACTGTTGGTGTCCCCAAAGAAAAATGTCTCGAGATATTCTAGAATGTGGACTCATTCTTCAAATAAAAACCCTAGCAGGACCAAGAAATTGATAAAAAGGCCTCCTCCACATGGGATTGATAGTCTTCGATTTATATTTGGATGGATTTGACCAACATATTAATCTTGGATCAAAGTTTGATCGTGGATAGATTTTGTTCTTCTAGTGCAAAGGAAAGACCAATTTACGCATTTGTATCCACTTGCTCAATTTACATATGGAGCTTCGTGTAAGGACTATACAGAATTTGATGTAAGGACTGTACAGAATTTAACAGCCATTGTAAAGACAGTAAAGGATTTCTTAAAATCATCATGAACCTGTGATAAAATTACATAAAATTTTACAAATCTAATTGACAGAATTGATGAGAGTACCTACCTGTTTTCCTGCGGATGAAGAGGCTTCAGAATTTCTCAGCTCGCTCCTGTTACCAAAAGACCATAACCTCCCAGCCAAACCAAGTACAACCTGGGTACTCAGTCCAGATTGCTTTTCAATTTCTGCAATCTGTTCCCCCGTGCCCAAAAACTTCAGAACAAGCAAGGCTCCTTCCCACTGTGCTTCTTCCCACTGTCCTCAGATTCTTCGTTCTTCCTCCTTTCTCCCCTGTTTTGGTTTTTCCCGGTTCAGATCCCCTTAAAAACTCTTTCTACCTCTATATGTATCCTTCCTTGGCGGTGACCGCTCTCTCCACCAGCGATCCCACCGCTTCCATTCGTAGTGACACCTTTTCCCTCTATGTAACGTGAGTCATATTCCTTTAAAGGTGTAGTTATCTTATATTTAGGATATTTTTGTTTGTTTAATATAAATGCCTTAGGTTCATATTAAGTACTTTATTTTGATTTACTTTATCATTTTAATAATTTATTAATATAGTTTATTAATATTTTAGGATATATAATTATATAACCATATGTAAAAATTAACTTAATTTTTACATCTATTTCTTTATAACCCTTTTCACTTTATACCTTTTTTTTAAATTTATATCATTGGTATTTGCTCATTAATTATGATGCATTAAGCAATATGAGTGTTGATGGGTGAAGGTAACTTCTATTTGAAGGAGTGTCATGATATTCAACATTTATAGTTAATTTTAGAATATAAATATTAGTGCAGTGCATGCGATACATGCATATGTAGCTATCATATGCATGCATCGTATGCATGCTAATATTCTTGCGCTCTCTATATTAAATATGGGTCATTGCACTTCGTGAGGATGTTGTTGAAGACATTGAGGACCAATGGACATGAGACAAACTCAAAGAGGAATGAACCCAAGCAGAGAGGACTTGGTGACATCTCACCACTCAAAGTCACAGATGTATGAATGTAATGTTTTCTGCATATTATAGAATATCTCCTCACCCCATTTACTTATATTGATTTAATGTTCCTTCTTGAAAGTATTTTTTTTCTCTCATTGAATCTATCAAGTAGGTCTAGAAGGTTTTCTTCTTAGTTTTTTAGTAATATCTATGGTTTTATTACTATAGGTTAGAGAAATCTTTTGCTTGTATTGTGTGCAGCGTGCTTGGAACTAATTGTGCTCCTCTTGCTCCACCAACTCAAACATGGCTTGGAATACTTCTCAACAGGAGCATTCCTTAGGATTATCTCCTTCTATTCCTCCAAACACTAGCTTAGATCTTTTGTGTTTTAAAAGTAAAACTCCTATCTTTTGTTGTCTTCCAGTAGCCTTCCAATCAGCTAGTGGGATCTAGTAGTACCCATCAACATTTATGTCGTTAACCATAATGTAAGTTCATCAATATTTTAGTCAATAATTTAATAGGCTGACCCATAAATAAAGGCCACCAATATCAAGTACATTCATCTGAACAATCTCAATACAAGTTTCCTACTATCATGTGATTCCAATATCCATCCTTCACAAATGTCAAAATTTGAGTCACCTTCTTATCTCACCAACTATCACATGCATTTGATCAAACCTTTACCAACTAATACCCAAAATGTCCCTCTAATGAGGTTACGCCCCCTCGTTAATACATATCCAAGGGAAGCAAGGTTCCCCCACGTATGATAGGACATTAAACCTACTTCAACGTCAAATGAGAGTAGAATATATGGTTGATCGTTTGTTGGTAAATATTACTGTGTTCAAAAGACTTTGGGCCATCTCAATACTCGTATGCTGAAATCCCTAGTAAATTGGAAACCATGCTATTAAGTTAACCCTAATAATGCACATCTAGAGTATCCTCCCTTCGTGATTCCTAGGATAGGAAATAACTAAATGCCATCACTCTATATTGTGATTTCCATCTTATGGGTGCAGTGGTCCTCCCGTATCACCAGCACTTGGACTAATAGTTGTCCTTGACATATACAGGTTCAGGGTATCAAAATCTAATCATGTAACAATCAGTGACACTCATTCAGGTACAAGAAAGATAGAAGCAGTAAGAAATGTATTTGAATCATTCTTAAATATACAAATTGTCTTTTTCCCTCAAGATACTTTGCCAGTTTTAATAGAAACTGTCTTTCTTCCTCATGACACTTTGCTAGTTTGAATAGAAATTGACTTTCTTCCTCAGAAGACTTTGCTAATTTGAAAGGAAATTAGCTGTCAGCTACTACGGCTGTTCTTTCTCTGTTTATCACAATTTCAATCGTAGCTTGACACATCTATAGCATTTGAGCTTTAATAATAGATATTCATGTGAGCTGGCAGGAAACAGGAGAAAATTTTCATAGATTAGGTATTTACAAGCTAAGCATTATGGAATGCAACTGTACTCTTTGCATTCAACCCATACTGCTACTTATAAGTTACTGGTTTCAATTTTCACTCAACAAATATAATCATAGAACAGTAATAGTGAATACAAATATGGATCATGAATGCTTACAATTGATGAAATCAATCCTATCAACAAAAAACAAATCCCCTAAGAACACATTTCTCCACAGATGAGTGAAACTAAAATGTCAAAAGTTAGACTTATTCAGCAGTAAAAGGAAAACTGACCTGCAAATGTTCCACAGAAATGCTTCCTTGGATTGGCCAACCCTTTTCAGGGTGCTTATTTTGCAGTACGAGTGGAGCTTCACTTGGAATCCTACAATACTGCAATATTCTTTCTACTGCTACCATGCTTTGTTCAATATAACAGATGCAGTACACTAGGGATAAAAGGCAACCATTGAGTGCAAGACTATATGAGAGGGAAAGCCCCACAAATTCTGCCAAAAGAATGTAAGTAAGCAATATACCAAATAAAAGGTTTACGGTAATAGAAAACTTGAAGCTCATATCTATGCTGAATTAGTTACTACTTTGTAACAAGAATAGCCTAGTGCCTACACAAAAGTCATAAAGAATACATAGTGAAAGGTAGATTCACATGCAAAGTTGAGTTTGAGCAAACCAGGTTGTATGATGCTTTTTGGGAGGAGAACCAACAGTAATGCAGATGAGCAAAGTATCATGGTACCGATACTCTCAATACGGAAGCCAAACCATTCATTGGCAGCAATATTATGAAATTTAATAGATATATTTGTGTTGACCAGCCTAGCATTAGTAGATTTGAACCTTTCTTGGTGGCAAAAAGCTCGAATTGTTGTAATTCCAGAAAGTGTCTCGGAGAAATTGTGAATAATAGGTGCCATTGTAATTGAACCCAAACGAGTGAGTTCCCTTGATGTGTTAAGAAAATACTTCTGCATAGATCAATTACATCTGAAAGATAGTGAGCAATTCCAGCTATAAACTAATCCCGAACATACAAACAGCAAAGCGACATCAGGCTTCCATGATATAGGAACATCATCAACAGAGAATAATTAATCACCTCTACACATAACCCAGCTAAAGGTTCAAAATCCCTGTCTTACAACTAAGAAGTTGAAATTCTTCTTCCATCCAAGTACAGTAACATGACATTTATTCACATCCAATGATTCTCACTTCCGTAGTAGCGAATTAACATGCAATAAAATTTTAAAAGTTGGTTAAGGCAATTTCTGAAATCACCAAACATGTCTCCTTTTCCCTAGATTAGCAGACTAGTGTCATGGATCTAGTGTTTAGAACCGAGAGAAATTGTATTTTTCAAAATGCTGCAAAGTCAGCAATTATATTGCAGCTTGCTTATGCTATAAGGATAAAGACAAAGTGCACTGCCCATTTAGACATCATCATCACTGGACATTAATATAATTTCAAATCAATTCATTCTGCTAGCATTAGGTGCAAAGGCCCACAACAACACAAATAGTCTATTGATGGATTATGTTCTAAGAAATCAAATAACAGACACAACAAACAGCTTCTTCCTTTAGTAACTTCTATGTTATTTCTTCCATACACATATGAACACACCAACAGTTTAATAATCTACTTCTTTTACCAAACTGTAATGTTCCTAACTAGGAAATAATAGTGAATATCAAATACATGCAATAGCTACAGCAAAAACAAAATTATGATAACCAGCCACAATCAGTACACAGAAAAGAGAGCCAAAAATCTGAGCCATGGTATTAATCTGAAAGATATGAGTTTCCCAAGTTTTATATGCCAACATATTTCTCAATGCCAAAATTGCAAAAATGAGGATTTTACATAGCAAAATTATTTATGGGGGACATGACAGTCCTCCCCGTGAAAAAGTTGTTTGTCCTGGAGCAACTGCAATTCTGGATATTGTAGAACTTGTTCTCCCTCCCATGTGGCATCCTCCTCTGGTAGGTCCTTCCACCTGACAAGAAACTCCCTAATGGTCCCATTCCTAAGCTTCCTCTATCTCACCTCCAAAGTAGCCTCCGGTACCAAAACCAAGTGTTCCTCATCATCCAAGGGTGGCAATTCTGTGGTAGTTGTCACCTACTGTCCCAAGGCCTTTTTCAAGCAAGACACATGGAACATGTGTACTTTGCTCCCTAGTGGGAGCTCTAGCTCATAAGCTACCTCTCCAACCCTCTTGATCACTCTGTACAGCCCATAAAAATGTGGTTTGAGCTTCTCAGCGCCCTTCTGCTTCAGTGTAGACTGCCTTTACGGATGGCGACCCAAGAAAACTAAGTCCCCAACCTCAAAATGTCTCTCAACCTGGTGCTTGTCTGCATACATCTTATGTTGGTTTTGTACTATCTGCAATTTGTCTTTGAGAACCCCCAGGATCTCTTGGATCTCCTATATCAAATCTTTTGCCCTAGGGGCTCGGCTGTCTCCAAAAACCATGTCAGCAAAAGATAATGCATCATAACCATAAAGGGCACAGAAAGGTGACATACCAATGGACATATGGTGAGTGGTGTTGTAGCAGTACTCTCCAAGGTGTAGCCACTTCACTAATCCACGTTGTTGCCCTGTTACGTAGTTCTGCAAATACCCCTCCAACCAGTTATTCACAATCTCCATCTACCAATTTGTTTGGGGGTGGTAGCTAGTGCTAGGAGTGAGGTCAGTGCCCACCAATCTAAACAACTCCTGCCAAAACGCCCCCATAAACCGGCTATCCCAATCACTGATGATGGTCTTGGGAAGACCATGCAGCCTGAATACCTCTCTGAAGAAAAGCTCAACTCCCTGTGAAGCTAAGGACCTGGATGAGATAGCAAAGAAATGAGCAAACTTGGTCAACTTGTCCACCACCACGTAGATACAATCACCCCTGTTGAGCTTGCCTCCTACACCTACCTACAGTTTGTGAGAAAAGCCTTTAACCCTACAAGGTATGGTTGGTGGCAAGGAACCTAGAGAAGGGGTTGCTACCTATTCCCAACTCTCTCACATTTAAGTTATCTCCTAGGTTAGTTATGGGGGTGGTCCCTAAAGGAAAACTAAGTTAAAGATGTGAGTTGTCTAGGAGAGTTGTTAGAGTTAAATAGATTACTTCTTAAGATTTATAAGCAAAAGTGATATTAGTGATAACCATCAACAACCATCAATATAAAGCATATGAACAACTAGTGCCTTCAAGTGTTGATTTGGGGTAGCATCTGATGTGCTCTAGCCATGAAAATTGGTGGAGAGGCTAAAGCACTTGAAATCTCCAAGACCCAGAAATGGTTTGGACAAATTGTACCTGGTTTGAGAGATATTAAAATAATTAATACTTTTATGGAGTTCCTAAGTCTAAACTTAGAAAAAATAAAATATTAATGGGTATTAATATAAAACTGGGTTAGAAGGGTCCAAAATCATGGATCAAGCCAAATCTGATCTTAGCTGTTGATTAGAGATTTAATCTTGGCCGTTGAAGGACCAACAGGAAAAGTATAAGAGGAGGCTTGAGAGTCAGTTGGATAAGACACCAGAGTGATCAGTCATTCATTTTGCTACAGCGGGGTTGCTAAGCAAAAGTGAATCAGTGATCAGCAACGAGGGGCAGTGAATATTGGACAGAGAGGTAGAGACAGTACTGAGAGACTAGCACAGAAGAAGGAAGAGAGAGAGTAGCAGTCAGTTCAGGCCACAAAGAGCCCAACAAGGATAGCGCAGAGGCCAGAGGGACTACGTCATCCATGTAGGGACTGCTGGAGTGATGCAGAGGGTCCCAAAGGCTACGCAGTGCCTCAGAGGGATGACATAGAGGGTCCTGGGGCTGACGCAGGTCAACAGGAGGCTGACGCAAAGGCCAAAAGGGCCAACACTGAGCTTCAGTGGTGCTAGAGAGGGTTTCGTGGGACAAGTTTTCTGAATACCTGTTTCCGAATATAGAGGTATTACTGCCGTGTATTTTTCTCTGTCGGGTGAGTTGGTTAGGCACCTAGTTGTACTCAAGGAAATATTGCATAATAATATACCCTCATAATAGCTGCATCGGTTTTTCCGCATTGGGTTTTCCTGAGGACATTTATCCAAAAATAACGGTGTCACTTGCGTGTTTGTTTTCTTTCAGCTGATGATCTGTAGATGTTGAGACTATACTTTGTGTTTATTTTCAGTATTTATAGGGTTAAATAACTTATTTAGTAATTAAACAAGTAGGTGAAATAAACCAGATTGTGCGTGAAAAATTTCTAATAGGTTAGAATTAGAAATTCCAACATGGTATCAGAGCATGGTTGCAGATCACAGGAAAGTTGAAGGCATCAGCTAAGCAGAGCATTTACAGTAGAATCAGTTGTCCCGAGTGATAGTAGCTGATCCTTGCAGAAGCGAGGAGGAAGGGTTGACGCAGAGGATTGCGTCATCAGTCTGGGCTAGAGAGAGGCCAGCATAGAGGCTGAGGAGGGCAGAGAGAGGCTCACACAGAGGCCAGGAGGGCTAACGCAGTTGGCTGAAGGAGTTGGTTTGTCGGTGCAGGATTGCGCAGAGCCAAGAGGCTCAATCCTTCAGTTTCGGGGCAAAGGAAGTTGTGGGCAGTTTGCGGGAGCAAAGCGGGTGGGGTACTGTGGTTAGAACAGTACCTAACAGGGCAAGACCAAGGTAGAGGGAGTTGCTGCCAAGGCGGATTTCTAGCCAAGGAATTTAGATCAGTGTTGTAGTTGCACAGACGATCAGAGAGGAGCAACTTGATAGTTGGCAGAAGGATTTCCAAGAGGGAAATCGGGAATCAAAGGAAGCCCAAAAGAGAACTTCCAGACAAGAAGTAGAGAGACTCAGAGGAGTTGAACCGAGAACTTCCAGAGAGAAAGTAGAGAGACTCAGCAGGAGTCGAACCGAGAACTTCCAGACGGGAAGTAGACAGACTCAGCAGGAGTCAAATCGAGAACTTCCAGACGGGAAGTAGAGAGACTTGGAGGAGTCGAACCGAGAACTTCTAGACAGGAAGTAGAGGACTCAGCAGGAGTTGAATAGAGAACTTATAGACGGGGAGTAGAAAGACTCAGCAGGAGTCGAACAGAGAACTTCTAGGCGGGAAGTAGAGGGACTTGGGGGAGTCGACAGAGAAGAGCAGAGAGATGGCCGAGAATGGGCTGAGAGATC
Source organism: Pinus tabuliformis (assembly GCA_031772625.1). Classification (NCBI taxonomy): domain Eukaryota; kingdom Viridiplantae; phylum Streptophyta; class Pinopsida; order Pinales; family Pinaceae; genus Pinus; species Pinus tabuliformis. Next base: position 299,866,956 of record CM062815.1, read on the forward strand.
AGGACAGGCTAGACGGAGAGTCCAACTTTGTGGCCTAGAAGGCCATGATCCTGTCTTTTCTGTGTCCCATGAGTGCTCATGTGCCACTTGAAAAGAAGTGGGGAGACATCGAGTTGTACTCAGGAGAACTACAGGCGATGAGAGGTAAGATCCTTGAGGTATCCAACCTCTTGGATTATACCTTGCTATGGGAACCCCGAGGAGAGAGTAGCAGGACTGGCGGTTGTGGGTAGAGACAGATGTGAATGGAGCGACAGAGAGTGCTGCAATGCACGAGTCCTCGGACAACGCAATGCTAGCAGGCTGCAACAGTGCGAGAGGCACGGGAGTGTTGCAACGGTCCAGGATGGCACAGAGAGGTGTGCAACGGTGCAAGATGCAGGGAGTTGTTGTAGCAGCACAGAGGTCAGTAGAGGGAGCACTTGATAGCGGCAGAGAGAGCTTCAACATAGAGAGTGTTTCTAGCCTGACAGGGATATCAAAAGTTGGGTGGATCATTTATTTACTTCCTAGTAACTGAGTTGCAGTGGAATAGCATGATGCAACATGATGAGAAGGGGATGCAGTGTAGATGCAGTGTTGGGAGTATGGACCAGTGTTGCACGAAGCGCCCCCCCCCCCCCCGGTTCCAAGCCCCGAAGCGCGTCCCGTACGGAAGCGCCTAGGAAGCTTGGCCGGAAGCGCGCTTCCGAAATTTTTAGACGCTTCCTGGAAATTTGGAAGCGCTGGCGCTTCCGAAGCGCCGAAGCGCGCTTCGTACGGCGCTTCCCAGACGCTTCCCAGACGCTTCCGTACGCTTCCAGAAAAGCATTTAGAAAATCGTTTTTTTTTTCAATTTTTTTTTAAATTTTAGGTGAGTTTGCTTGTTGGGGGTGGGTCCACCTTGGGTTAGGGTGACAAATGAAAGCAAAAAAAAATATAAATATAGCAGATGCTCCCTCATGGTAATGTTAAATTCTTAAAGTAAAAGTGACATTCTCCTTTATTTTTCATTTTCATCCTTTTACTTAAATTTTTAACATTACCATGAAATGACTCAGAATGTTTGAGAGTGGTTCCAGCCTCATTGGACTTCATATGGAGAAAATAGAATTTCATATCCTATTCAAAATTCAGCAGACTTAACAGTTTTCAGGTATTCAGGATCAATGGGATTGTGGCATTTCATTAGATTATATCAAGTATGAAGGTATGCGATTAGCATTTAATCAAGAGCACCAAGCCCTATATGTACCCTGGTGTTGGTGGTGTTAATTGTTGAACTCCTTTGTCACGCGGCACGCCCTTAGCAAAAAATTATCTTTCAATCAAGTCAAAATCATCAATCAAACATGTTAAGCTTTTTCTACCATATTTTAAGTCTTGAATTAGGTAGTTTGATCAAAATTGGGCAATGTTGACTAATATCCCTAGACAATCGAGGTAGAGGCAAAGGCTAGACAAGAGGAGAAGAATCTAGATTCTAGATCATTAATGTACAATGGATGTTATATCTATCTTGATTTATGCAAAAATATGCATGTTTTCATGTCTTCTACAATTAATTTGGTATTTGGGATGTTTGTTTTGAGTATAAATGCAAAAAATATAAAATATATATATATAGCAGACGCTTCCGCGGACGCTTCGCTTCCTAGATTTTTGGAAAATGACGCTTCGGCGTCCCCGCTTCCAAAAAACGCTTCCGCTTCGCTCCCGCTTCGTGCAACATTGGTATGGACCAGCAACAGCACGGATGTAGAGGGAGTTGTCGTACGGATGTAGCAGTGGCAGTGGCAGAGCCATGAGCAGCACTACAAGATGTAGCAGTGCAGAGGATGTTGGGCAGGGAGGCCTAGCATCAGCACAGGGACCAATGCTGGATAATCAGGTTAATGCTCAGTGTGGAGCATTACTAGAGCACAGTCCTCACTAAGAGGGAGTGTTGATTTTGGGTAGCATCAGATGTGCTCTAACCACGAAAATTGGTGGAGAAGCTAAAGCACATGAGATCTCCAAGACCCAGAAATGGTTTAGACAGATTATACCTGATTTGGGAGATATTAAAATAATTAATATTTTTAATGGAGTTCCTAAGTCTAAACTTAGGAAAAATAAAATATTAATGGGTATTAATATAAAACTGGGTTAGAAGGGTTCAAAAGTAATGGATCAAGCCAAATCTAATCTTAGCCGTTGATTAGAGATTTAATCTCAGTCTTTGAAGGACCAATAGGAAATGTATAAGAGGAGGCTTGAGGGTCAATTGGAATTCATTTTGCTAGAGCGGGGTTGCTAAGCAAAAGTGAATCAGTGATCAGCAGTGAGGGGCAATGAGTACTGGACAGAGAGGCAGAGACAGTACTCAGAGACCAGTGCAGAAGCAGGAAGAGCGATAGCAACAATTAGTTCAGGCCACCAGAGCCCAGCAGAGACAACGCAGAAGCCAAAGGGACTGCGTCATCCACGCAGAGACTACTGGAGTGACGCAGAGAGTCCTAGAGGCTGTACAGTGCTTCAGAGGGCTGACACAGAGGATCCTGGGGCTGACGCAGGCTAGCAGGAGGCTGATGCAGAGGCTATAAGGGCCAATGCTGAGCTTCAGTGGTGCCGGAGAGGGATTTGTAGGACAGGTTTTCTGAATACCTGTTTCCGAATATAGAGGTATTGTTGCCGTGTATTTTTCTCTGTCGGGTGAGCCAGTTAGGCACCCAGTTGTACTCAAGGAAATACTGCATAATAATATACCCTCAGAATAGCTGCACCGGTTTTCCCGCAATGGGTTTTTCCAGGGACATTTGTCCAAAAATAACAGTGTCACTTGTGTGTTTGTTTTCTTTCAGTTGATGATCTGTAGATGTTGAAATTGTACTTGTGTTTATTTTCAATATTTATATGGTTAAATAACTTGTTTAGTAATTAAACAAGTATGTGAAATAAACCAAATAGTGTAGGAAGAATTTCTAATAGGTTAGAATTAGAAATTCCAACATCAAGTAAATTGCTCTAAAATGAAATTATATTTGCTTAAATGAGGTGAAATGCTTTCAAATGGAAAGCAAAAGTAATCCTGAAAAGTGAAACAAGAAATTGTTAGCACAAGATACTATAAATGCAAGATACAAGAATGTTTTTAAGATAAACAAATTTATGAATCAAAGCATGTGAAGTTATCTTGCCCAAAAGGAAACAATTAGTAATCTACCTAAACTCAAATGTTAGACCAAGATGACAACATGCAATTAAGTTTGCAACCCAAAATAATAGTACTTGAAAGTGAAATCAACCATTCATGACAATATGCAATTAAGTTACAAAGGTAAGCCAATTTCCAAGTACAAGAAAATTAAACTTGTTGCAAAATTAAGAGATTACAATGCTTGCATCCAAAGTGCCTCTTGAAATAAGATTTGCATGTGAAACTTTAAACCATCAAGATAGCAAAAAATTTGAGAACTTTGCAAGTAAAGTAAATGTGATGAAAGAGTGCTCTTGGTTTATTTTATTAGTTAGCTCTAAAGCAAGATTACAATTGAACTCTAATCCTTCGACCTCACCCTCACCCAAAAATTTGGATCTCACAATGAGGAGCCAATAGAAGTAGAGGGTCCCTAAAATGTCTATTCAACCAACTTAAGTTAGAGGTAAATTTTAGTGATGCTTGGGGCAAGTAAGTAAATTAACCAAACAAAGAAAATTAACTTTCAACTTGAAATGTACTTGTTTAACATGAAATAGAATGTTACTTTATGCAGAAAATTTGCCCAAATAGTTGATGCATGTAAGATGTGTTTAATGGAGAAGCATAAGTAAACTTGGAACTATGTTCAAGTCAAATAAGATAAAGTAAAAAGTGTTTGCATGCAAAAATCTGAACTTGTTATGGACTTGAAACAAGAATTAAATCAAACCAAAAAGGATGTAGAATTAGTGTAATGCATGATTGTGTTAATTCCACAATTAAATGAGATGCATGCAAATGAAATAGATCAAAGATCAAGCCACCAAGTCTCTCCAAACCGTGGAGAGATAGGGATACCAATGGGTAAAACCCATGCTCCCAAAATCAAAAATTTTATTAGTTGTTACAAGAAGGAAAAGACAATGAAGTCTTCTCTAAAATCCAAAGAAAGTCTTAACAATTTGGCTTCAAACTGTTGGACACCTAATCCTAAAGGGTTAGTGTGGAAGCCGAAAAGACTAAGCAGTCCAAGAGACCTTGGGATCTGAAACCCAAGAGTCACAACATTGTATTATAAATGTACATCTCCTGTTAATAAAAAATATGAACTCACATGATTTATCTTTCCTAGTCTTTGCTGTCCATGTGTGTTTAACATGGTATCAGAGCATGGAGAGACATTGTCAATGAAGGGTTTGATTTATAATTGCATGGACCGCAAGACAGAAGCTTATGAGCTTGTTCGGCATGGCTTAAAGAATGATGTAAAAAGTCACGTCTGTTGGCATGTTTATGGCCTTCTGTACCGTTCAGATAGGGAGTACAGTGATGCAATCAAATGCTCTTAAGATTGATCCAGAAAATATTGAAATTCTACGGGACCTTTCTCTTCTACAGGCACAAATGCGAGGACCACCCACGCTTCCGCTTCAGGCAACTCTGATGTATATCAGCAGCAAACTGTCATTGAAAGCACACGACGGACATCAACTTATTAATACAGAGATGAGCCAAGAGGTTAATGAAGACAGGTGCGCTCTCGCGCTATATCTGCATAAAATCGATTTAATGTATCTCATATAAAGCCGCGCATCAACGCTTTACATATGTGCCAATCACGCACTGAAACACCAACAAGACTACAATTTCGAGTGAAAGAGATAAACTCCCTGCAGAACTGCGTCGAGAAGAAATTCGCCGAGAGGAATTGCTGAGAGAAGATATGCTACGCTATTAGGAGGAAGCAAGACATGCAGCACGTACTGATTATCCTCAGGCTCCTTTAACTGATTATGGTGTTGATCCTGCTATAGCTGAGAGGGAGCTATTACTATATGGAGCTGGAAGGGATTATATTCCTCAAGCGGCTCTGCAATCTCAAGATCCATATGCGAGTCTGCAATCACAATCCCCACGGCCCTACGTTGAGGAAGATCGATCCTCCCAAGAGCAATTCAATTCGAGCCTATGCTTATTGACTATTTGGAAATGATGCGTTATGACAGATATGTAGCTCAGCGTTCCAGACAAGAAAAATACACGGAGAAAATTACGTAACAGCGACCGAATAACCTTACTTTGAGTAGCTGAATCCGCCTCTACTTAACAATACCGTTGAGCATACCTCATAACCGCGTGGGGCAGATGCATTCCGTAAATCAATTCCTGGTGGAGTGGACGAGCGGAGCTTCATATGGTGGCCCCAGGGTTGACATTATGTTCTGAAACTTTCCTTCCCTTCCACAAATTAACGAAAAACCTTTCGATAAGAGCATTAATGGGAAGATGGATTTTCTCTGCACAAAACTTTAAACCTGGGCAAAGGATTTTCTTTTAACGACAGTTTGAATCTTCTCGGCTGAGCAAAACACGTTCAGATGCATGTAACCCGAAAATAGTGTTCAAACGCTTCAACGGATGTATAGTGCGCAGTCTTCATGACACCTCTGTCCTGATGACTGAGCGCAGCAGAAAACACATCTTCATGACACCTCTGTCGCAGCAGAAAACGGATGCGCAGAGATTCAATGAGGTGCAGAGAATCAGGCAGAGGACAGAGCGCTAGGAGGTGCAGAGAATCACGCAGAGGACAGAGCGCTGGCAGAGGTAGAGGACAGAGCGCTGGAATTTATGGGAGAGAACGTTTCGATTCTAGAACTGACAGAATGTTTTGATTACAATAGCCACTGAATGGTCTCCAGCAGCGTAACGCACCATTACACTCATGAACCGCACCATATACCATTCAAATGATTTAGAAACAAGGCAATATCAAGCATCAACCATTCAAATGTTATTATTCAAAAGCATTCCAACGAACATATATACCAGCATATAATCGGTCTTCAAAATATATTTGCCATCACCATCTTACATATACAACCAGTGTATAATCGATGCGTAGGTTTACACAGGCCACAAAAAACAAGTGGCTCATAAAGGATTGAGCAGATTATGAACGAACGTGCTCTGATACCATGTTAAACACACATGAATATTCGGTCGCTGTTACGTAATTTTCTCCGTGAATTTGAATGTAGACCGGTTGTCTGTCATTTTTTTCCATTCAAAGCTGGGACGTCCGCGGGTTTGATCGCGGCCCTATGAAATGATTTACCATACTTGTCTGTCATCTTCGCTCCCGTTTCAAAATTTGATGGGCTCTTTCTAGTTGTCCGCCCTCCGGAGTTCGGGATTGAAGTCATTGGTTCTGAGTTTTGAATTCCAGGGGTTTAATCTTCTTGATACGTCGCCATAACTTTTGTGTTTGGTGTTGATGATTGTCTGCTTCGTTTTCTTTATTCATCTTCATTCTCTGTACAGAGATACCAAGATTTGACGGATTTTCAAAAGCGCACAATTTTGAAATTGACGAGGAAAATTAGTCTCACAGCAAATTACAGTATTTACAATGCTCTAAGTGTGTCCCATCTGTGGTTCGATCGTGTACTTCGTAGGGCCAATTGATTAGCTGAATTTTCCCAAGAAAATTTCAGTAAAATCTTGAACAATTTAATGACCTCCGCCTCCTCGGCGTGGCTGTGTGTAAGGATGGCTTTCAACGGCATGCGGTGCTAGCATCTCAGCCATTGCCAGAAGTGTATATTTGCTTAGGGACAGGTCACTACGTGTTGGCACATGATGATCTTCTGAATTCGTGTACATGGCAGAATTCTATTTCAGTGCGTTTTCTTTTTTTGGGTCGGTTTGTACAGGTTTTATGATATTGGGCAGAACAGTGGTGTGGCGCTTCGTCAGTGACGTGGCGAAGGAAATCTGGCAAGGACATTCACATAACGACGAGAGTATTTAAGTATTCATAGGGATTAATTAGATCAACGAGTGTTTGGTTTTCGAGTCGTTTCATGTGAACCCCAGTCCCAGCCTTGCATTGCAGTTCTCCTTATCTTGCACTGTTACAACTACCTCTGCCACTTTTGATTTGGCTTTCATAGCTTTGTATTTCTGAATATCATACAGAAGTTCCTTCTGAAGCTGTTTGTCTACTACCAGTATTTCATCTATTTCACTCTTGTACTCTTTTAGAAGCATACGTAAGCAGTGGATTAAGCAGCTTATCAAATGACTGTTCTTTCTCTCAAGCAACCTTTTGAGTTCTATGAAGATTGGGATAACATTTTGGACCAATTTTTTCTTTGCAATCTGAGTTACAACTTGCCCTGTTGATGCTGCAAAAGCTACTTCTCCAATTTCTTCTTCCAGCTCCATATTCTCAGTGACCCCTGCAGCTATTCGATTGCCTTGAATGCGTATCTCCTTGCATGCTAGTATTTGCAGTGCATCCTGCAATACACTCTGTGAAGCGAAATCGTCAAGATCAAGCAAACTATCAGCTGCAGAAGCAAGTACTTCTGCACAGAGCTTAGCTGAAGTTGCCAATAGGTGCTCAGGTTGCATCTGCTTTAATAAGGATACATAGATATGCATGCGCTTTAAACAAACAGCTTCATTCTTACCTCTTAATGAAAATAGATGGCGTTCAATCTCTGAAGTTTGTAATGCCTCAATGTGACTAGCATGTACATGGAAATCATTCAATATAAGGAGTTCTTGCCTGTTTATTTTCAGAAACTTTGTTTCAGTTTTGTGGCTTTAATTTGAGAAGACAGTTGGTTCCAGACCTAAAGCAATCTTTCTAAAGTTGGTTCGTGACCTGCATAGGCCAACTTTGTATTTTCTACAGCGACTTCCATAAAGAATGATCTAGCCCCAAGGCTACAAACTTGTATTTTCTGTGGTTACACTTATCTACAGCCACTGTTCTTCCTAACATTTGCTGAATTTAAAGAACAGAATCTCTAAAAGTCTGGTGATATTTGTACAATTTTGACAGTTTCAAGATATCTCTGGTTGATTTTTCCCTTTAAGCTATAGGGCTCTCTTGTGCAACTTGAAGATATTTAGCAGCTTACATGTTTCTGTGGGATTTGGAGATTTTTAAGGAGTAGAAAATGGCTAAGCTTGAAAGAATATTAGAATTATTGAGAACTCTAATCATGTCCACTGCTAACAGCACAGTCAAAATTAACAAAGCCTCTCTTTCAGACATTCAAACATGTCTGCAATATGCACAAGAAAAGATAGAGTTTTTGCAGCTTGAATCACAACTGCAGCAGGAAGAATTACAGCAGTGGAGTCATCATTCTGAACCTGTTTCTGTTCAGAACAATGAAACAAACTCCCATGAACAGCAAGTCAATAATGGTACAGTTCATTCAAATAAAGCAGCAGTTGTATATGCAGATGCAGAAACTCAGTCTGCACTTCCCAAGCCCATCATCAGACCTTGGGAACAACTTGTCCACAACAAGCACAGAACTGGTCTTGGATATGACAAGGACTTGTCCTTTCATATTCCAGACTATGCCAAGCCCATTCAGTTTCAGAGTACTGGATTCATTTATGACAGTTCACTTGCTCCTCATGACAGTTCAGCTTCAGCTGTTCCAGATTTTGCCCCTCTTCCACAGCAACAACAACAACAAAAACAACAGATCGTGAAATGCCAACACTGTGACCGAGTTGGCCATTTGAAAGATCACTGTTTTGATCTTCATCCATGTAAGCACTGTCATAAAACCAGCCATTCTTCACACAGATGCTTCAGAAACAAACGTCCTGCAAGAACAAAGATTCATCTTGGATGGATCGCTTCTTGGCAATGGGCATCAACAGCCAAGAAGATATTCCAAACGCATGTTAGAACTTGTTCTAGAGTATTGAACAGTCTTGCAATTGAGTTTTCTCCATCTTCTCACCTTGTACCTGACAGGGGGGGAATGATGGTCATCTACAAGTTTCAAAGTCACATCAAGCGAGCCTGAGCCACAACCTGCCACACCAGTTTCAGAGTTGCAGCCAGAGACAAAGATGCCCATGAACACAGATTGAGAACACTTCCTCTAGCAGAAGACTCCAGCTTCTTGCCAGTTTTGGAAGAGTTCCAGAGTTGTTGGTCATCCTTAAACCATCACAGATTAAGAACACTTCCTCTAGCAGAAGACTCCAGCTTCTTGCCAGTTTTGGAAGAGTTCCAGGAATTGCATTAAGCATTCCAGAGTTGTTGGTCATCCTTAAACCATCACAGATTGAGAACACTTCCTCTAGCAGAAAACTTCAGTTTCTTGCCAGTTTTGGAAGAGTTCCGGGAACTGCACTAAGCGTTCCAGTGTTGGTGGTCATCCTTAAACCACCGCCCTTTATACCAACATTTCATAGAGCACATTCAGCCTAGTGCTACCATGCATTTTTGCACATTTTGTATTACAGCTCTCTTCTTGGACTCATACATAACCCTTCGGATTAAGGGGGGGAATGTTGGACACCTAATCCTAAAGGGTTAGTGTGGAAGCCGAAAAGACTAAGCAGTCCAAGAGACCTTGGGATCTAAAACCCAAGAGTCACAACATTGTATTATAAATGTACATCTCCTGTTAATAAAAAATATGAACTCACATGATTTATCTTTCCTAGTCTTTGCTGTCCATGTGTGTTTAACACAAACCATAAACCTTTCCAAGCTGAATTTTTTTGCAATTTGAGGCCCAAATAGGCTCAACAAAATTCAGATTTTGAAGAAGGAGAAGAGAGGATAAGCCTCCTCTATGGCCACAGCCAAGAGAGAGAAAGGGATGGCCAAAAGAACTCGGCCTCCCTCAAGAAGAACACAACCCTGTCCAAGAAGAACTCGGCCTAAAGGTGGAAGTAATCTCTAAATTCAAGCCCCAAGGTCTTGCATGCAAACTTGTAAGTATTTTTTTGAGGATGAATCCTGCAAGTCGCTGCAAGAGAACAAATTAAATGGTTACAACAAAACAACAAATATTAGCTCAAGAAACTACAAAATATGTTACAAAATAATCTACAAGAGGCTAGGCCAAAGAGTATGAGTAAACTCTTCTCTTTGACTAGCCATGACTTGGCTCTTTGAAATAGCCAGATATTAATAAATGAAGTGCAATACGTGAACAATAAAAATTTTAATGTGATTTTGATGCAATAAATAAGATCCTAAAACTTAGAACGCCTGCAAGGAAACTTGAAATAGATGAGACTTTAGAATTTAACGCATGTAGGTTCTCCTTGAATATTTTCAAGAGTGGATTGGTTCCTTCGAGAACTTCCCCTCACACTTGAAAGCTTGACCAAAGATGGATTCTTCTACAAAACTTCACCACAACACATTAAATCCACATGAAATTAAATAAATGCAATGGAAAAAACTCTTAGAGATATATTTGACATCAACTAGAATTTTTCTTTTCCTAGAGCAATTAAACAATTCCTATGCTAATATGAGATAGTTGCATATCAACATAACTTGAAACAAGCATGAAGAAGCATGTAGAAACACAATAACAACATGTCAAGAATTTACCATATGCAAGAAGAAGAACACCATCACAAGTAACCCCAAAGTCTGTTGTATTATATTACAAAATGTGTGTACAATCCAACAGTGTGTCTTCAAGACCAATAGCTCATATTAAATGATACATATGACAGCCCATGGCTCTATGATATAGAGTGTTGGGAGCAAATCCCAAGGAAAAATGCATATGAGAACTGAACTTGGAGCAAATCCCAAGAAAGAGCAAGTCGAGTTCCAAGTGGAGATGATAGAGACACCAAGGCAAATCGAATTCCATATGTGGCACCCAAGGAAAATCGAATTCTCTATATGGCATAGTAAACATATCCATGAGTGAACCAAAGCAATGAGATAACTCCAGTCAAACCATCCAAACTCGAACCAAGTGTTGCCACCTCAGATGATGATCCCAAAGATGCTCTGCGTAGATCCCAGGAATTGCGTGATCTCCTCCAAGAGAAACTCGTGGTCCTCCAAAGTGAAACTCGTAATCTTCCAAAGTGAAGTGCTAAGTGTAGAAGCACTCGAGCTAACAGTGAGAGAAGTCCCCACGAAATCCTCAGTCCAAATATTCCATCGAATATTCCTTTAGTGCATGAGTTTCTCCAAATAATTCGATTTCCACATGTGCAACTGCTGCATTAACTCCAGAAAATCCGATTTTATGAGATATTGGTGTAAATATGATGCAAGGTGCTCAGTCATCGTCCACATGTATCTTGACTCAACTCTTTGTCTTAGGAGAATTTCCAATTCATTTCCACGTCATTCTGCCACATGGAATAATTTATTTCTCTTTATTTAATTTATTTCTAGCCTAATTTCTTGCCACATTTTCCACTAAACTTAGGCAATGTGGGTTTTGGGGGTCCTAAACACAATTTTGACCCTTCAAAGTGTTTCATAATAGAAAGTTGAGGGTGAGAGGTGCAACTTTTATTACGCATACCCCATACAACTTTTCTAAACATCATTTATTACATTACATATACAATTTTAATTTTTTATTACAAAATTTGAAAAATAAAAAAATGACTACTTAGACCAAACCAAATTCCATGAATTTTTTTGTGTGATTTAGTATGGTAATACACATCGACTCTAAACACTAGTACTCACCCAAGGCCTCACCATCAAGTCGTACTCTAACTTTGGGGTGTATTTGGAGGAAAAAACTCAATTAATTATTAAGTCCTGGTAGGGAGATGATAATTAATCAAGTGAAAAAAAAACCTCCCAGAGTAATACTCACTTGCTGGCAAGGTCCCAAGCTACCTAGGCCTATTACAAACTCAAAACTCATCATATTAGTATCATTTATTACAATCCACCGCAGGGTGTAGAATCTGGGTACAATAGAAAATGATGAGAAAAAGAAGTAGAGTTTAAAAGCTCTGGTAATCTGATGATATATGATGGTACAAGTGTCCTTTCGTACATCCTTGAGCATGGAGTCTTCAGACAGTCATCAAGTGCCACTCTAGTGGTCAACAACACCCCTATGCAATTTGAAGGCTAGTGATGAAATCCATGACACTCTCCCACTTCTTCTCCACAATCACCTCCATCTGTCTCTGGCTCATCCACATCCTCTAACTCACTGTTTGAAAACACCTCTATATAATGGGCCTTTCCCTTGCTACACCGATGCCCTGGTGCCCATGGCTCTTGGTATGTAAAGCATAGCTTCCTCCTCAGGAGGTCTCTCCTAGTCTCATCGTCCAACTGTCCTCACCCCTTCCGCTCCTTCTGAGGGGGTCTAATGTCCTTATCTTTCTAAGGAAAGGTAGGCTTGGGAGGTACTGGTGTCCTAGTCCCGTTAACGGCATCTTGCAATGGCACTCTCCCGTAAGCTCTCACCCAACCACACAATGGCTCTACTAGCCCCACAATGAGAAACATGATCAGCCTCATCTATGAGATGTGAGAGACCATAACAGCTAGTCTCTGGAACTCTGCCATGTATTCCTTGGCGCTACCTATCTGCCTTAGGTTGGCTAGCTCTCTAAAATGTAACTCAAGGTCCTTCCTGTCAAATCTCTCCACCAGACTCCTCGTGAACTCAGTGTATGATGTAATAAATGCATTCCCCAATGTGACCAATCCATGATACCACCACTCTTGCGCATCTCCCTTCAAATGTAGAGTGGAAAACCTGATTGCATCTGTCTCCTACGTTGGATTTAGGTGGAAGTATGTGTCTAACCTCTAAATCCACGCCCTAGCTAAACTCCTAGCTGATCCATCAAAATAGGGTAGCTTTACTTTCCCTTCCAACTTCTGAGTATCCTAGTTGTGCTGGTGTTGTCCTCCTCTAAAAGGTACTTCTGCCCCAGATCTATACTTCTCCTTTAGGTGGCAATAATCCCCAAAGGACAAAACTCTTTGGACCCTGGGATCCAATGCCTCGTACTCATCAACTCCATCGGTGAAAGATCTCATCAACTTAGCAAATGCATATGGCTCCCTCTCCCTCTTTGGCTCCTCCAGGAAGCGAGGCATCGTGGGTCTCATAGTCTGGCCATAAGTATGGGTTCTCGGTTGTTGGTTTGTGCATGCATGCACATGACTCCCCTCTCTTCTCTGGGACCCACCTTCCCCATCACTGGCCCCTCCTTGTGGCCCTCCTTGTATGCTCTACAATTGTAGCCCCAACATCTGTGGCATCATTTCTATAAAATATTGATTATGCACCATCATTTGCTTGTTCAACCTCACTAACTCCTCCAGCAATAGATCTCGCCCATTCTTCCTAGGTTGTGTTGCCACACAATCTAGTAGTGGTCCTAGGAGGGGTACCTAAGGGACAACTACTAGACCAAATGAAAACAATGGGACAAAGACCCATTGTCACCTCAGTCAATGTCCCTTGCTCTTTACGAACTTTCACCAATGGGAGGAGTCTTGGTATAAGGGAAATCACTTGAATGATAGGATCAATGGCAACGTGTGGTGTGATTTTCGAAGCCCATTCAAAGGAGAGGCTCAAATAATGGCTCAATTGCTTCAAAGAGAAGCTAATGGCTCTCCAAGAAAGGCTTGTGAGGAGACATAGACCTAGGACGAAAGGATATTCAATCACAAGGGACACTCCCAGACTAAAGGCTTCCTAATGTTAATTTTAGCAGCTAGGAAGAAATTCCCTAGCCCATATTTAATTATGAAATATAATTGTAAATGATTAAATCAAAGGAATTGCATTATGTTCATCAAGTCGGCTTCAAAAATACTTGGAGAGAAAAAATACTTTGAAAATTGAAATTTGTACAGGTCAGCGTAAAAGGGATTCATGTCAGCCCTCTCAAAAGTGGTGACCCTTCATATTTAAAAGCAACTGTAAATCCCATTGTGTTAATCTCCAAGACGCATTCAACTAGCACATCTGCTTTGAAATATTTGGATGGATTTCTGGGGCATTTCGTAAGGGTTTTACAGAACAATAAGATTGTTCTCTAGCTCATGCCTCAGGATCATTTTCTTGTACTGGAACATACTCTCGCTTACGACTTTGCACTCATTCATGCTACATGACTACTCTCTCTCACTCATGTTCAAGGCACAATCTCATTTTATGGTATATGTTGTCGTTGGTGTATCATCTCACTAGCATTGGCTACAACACTCTCGCTAATGACCTCGCTTGGACTGTAATGGCGTAATCTCTCAATTCTATTGCCACGCATTCATGATTTCTGCACTCAATTGTATGGCATTCTCTACGATTATATTGCCTCTGCAATATGGTGAACTGAGAATATATATGAACTTTCAACTTCGATCTTGTTTTACTCAGCATTATTGTCAAGGTTATGGTTATGTCTCGGCACTCGTTCCACTGCAAACCCGTTGGCATCGCACTGCAATGCATGATATGGTCTCTACATTATGTATGATGGGTCTTAGTAATATGCATGATATGGTCTTTGTAATCGGCATCGCTCTCATTGTGTACTCTCGCATCACATTGCATGGTCACTCTATTCACTCAGTTTATATATATATATACTATGATCCTCTGCATTCGCATCTCATATGGATGATAATTGATCTAAGCACTTTATATATCCGTGATCTCAGCTCAACGTATTGATATATCTCAACCCTTTGGTTGTTCAGTGATCTCGTTATAATGTATGATTGATCTCTGCGCTTTCTATACATATATATATATAGTCTCGCCATACATACATATGCAGGTTCTTGGCACTGTTGTATGATATCTTTCATATGGAACAGTAGTATGTTCACGGTTTGTATGGTCAACATCATTTTATGAGGACAATAATGAGAATTACAATGTATGGTAATAGACAGAGCAACCCTTGATTATTGGTATTCGTATATATATTGGTATTAGTGTTGTATGTATGGTCATAGTGGTCTGCATTAAGAATCTTCTTACTCCAGTAATATGTTTTGTATAGTCTTGACTCAGAGCAGTGTATTTGCAGCAACGGTGTGAACAATATATATTGCAGCAATGATAGTGATGTTGCAGTAACTACTTCATGTTGCCGATGATCTTATTAGTATTCGAATCTTGTTCACAAACGAAGTTGTGAACAAGATCTGTTTAGGCCTCAGGTAGCTTGATGTGATGGATAATGTCTCATATTATTGTACTTTGTATCACAGCTGAACAATTGATGAAATCTAATAGAAGAAGAAGAAGAAATTCCAAGTTTTCCCCCTTGTGGGGTTTTTCCCTAGTCTCCAACCAATCCTGGTGTCTCTTTGTGTGCACGGTTCTCTTCTAATGTTCCCTTTTACTGTTCTGCTGCATTACTAATGAGTTGTTCTTTCTACATAATTGCATATGTTGTAATAATGTTATAATGTTGTGGGGTGAATTTAATGTATAAATGATGTAATGCAATTATCTAAAGCAAAGAACAATCAGCCCTAAGAAAAATTAACATGGTATCAAAGTTGGGCTAAAGAAAAGTCTTGGATATTACCCCTATGAAGACACCGTTGATGGAAGTAATTAATGATGGCGGAGACCTAAATGAATGGTAGGGTTTGGAGGAAACCCTTGTTGAAAAATGTGTAACTAGGTTCAGCCAAATATGAAATGTACTTTTGATTCTTGTATTTTGTAAAATGAAAGAAAAATTATTATTGTTATTTTGACCATGGGTTTCATGCTCAAGGTCTTTTATTTTAGAGTTCAAGCACCCATTGAGTGTTTCTAGGGTTTGTCCTAGGTCAAGTCAAAAGAGTCATTGTCATAAGTTGAAGACCCCTTCAGGCACATTGTAACTTGTAAAAAGAATTATTTTTGTATTTAAAAGTGTCAAAATACCCTTCAAGACCAAGTTGGGCCGACAACTAAGAAGTCGACATATTTTGAGGAGCCACATCCACCTTCAGAAGCCTATATAAAGGAGGGAACTCGACCACCTTGGGACACATTCACTTCTCACTCATACAAGAAAAGGAGAAGCACAAGAAGGCTAGTGAAGAAGGAGGATGAAGAAAAGAAGTTTTGGGGTTGATTCTCTCTCACACTTGCGAAGAAGGCTAGGATTTGTTGCTTGAAGGTCGAAATTCTTTATCTACTGGAAGACGATCAAAGTTGTTGGAAGAAGGGCCTAATAGGTCACCTACTAGCCCTGGACTAGGAAACAAGACAAGTGAACTTGTTGGGAGGCCTTGGAAGGCTAAATTTCGCTCACACGTGTGGATGCAGTAGCAGTTGCAGGGAGCCGAAAATTTCAGACTTGCAGTAGAGGCCGAAATTTTGAAGGTAGGGGTCAAAGTTGTGCTCTTGGAAGAGATTTGACTAGGTTTGGCTTGGACAAAGGAAGCACATTATCTGGAGAAGCCGGACTTGGCCTTGGAAGGGTATTGGACTTGGTCTAGAGGTCTCGGAATTCGTCGATTGGAGAATCTATAAGAAGAGAAGATATTTACGGTTTTTGTTGATTTTTGGTAACATCGGATGTGCTCTAGCCTTGAAATTTGGAGAGGCTAAGGCACATGAGATCTACAAGACCCAGAAATCGTTTTGAGAAACTCCACTCGGATGAGTTATTAAAATAATTAATATTTTTAATGGATTCCTAAGTCTAAACTTAGGAAAATAAAAATATTAATGTGTATTAATAAAGATAAGGGTGAGAAGCTTCTAAGAAACGAGGATCAAATATGTTTTAATCTTAGCCGTTGATTAGGGACTTAATCTTGGCCGTTGATTCGTCAACAGGAAAAGTCTAATAGAATACTTGAGGATCATTTGGAGACACACCGGCAGATACTCAGTGTCTCAAGGAAAATCCATTCTCAAGTAGAGGAGATCGATTTCAGAGGGAGAGTTGCAGGGTGGAGGAAGAAGAGGGCATTAGAAGCAGGCAGTGACAAAGGAGGAGGTGACGCAGGGACAGTGGGAGAGAGCACAGAGAGAGACGCAGTCAGAGGAGAGATGCAGGGCCTATGCAAGCTGACAGAGAGGGACGTAGAGCCACTCAGAGCCACGGTGGGCCACGCAGAGTGACGTAGGGGTGACACAGAAGTGAGAGCAGGGTCTCCAAAGTGTCAGAAGGTCTCAAACGGAAAGTCTTAGGTGTTTTCTTTTAGTTTCTCTGTAAAGTCATTCCTTATAAAAGAAATTGTCGTTGCAGATTAATAAAGCCCTCATCTGTTGCACCGGTTTTCCCACATTGAGTTTTTCTAGGGACAATTGTCCAAAAATAATTGTGTTGATGTGATTGGTTCTTGTGCATGTATTTTTTCTCTGGGTAAATGTGTGATAAATGCATTAGAATTGATTTTAATATTTGTTGAAGTGATTTTGTAAATAACTTATTGTGAATAATAAGTAGGTGAAATAAATCAGTTGTTGTAGTAGTAGAATTTCAGTTTAGAAATTTTCACATTTTACTCTCAAGTGGAGAATTTTTGGCCCAGGCTTGCAGCCTATATCCTGTGTTCTTATGTACTATTGTTCCTCTTGTTTTGGTAGTTATTTGATGATAAAAACGAACATAATAATAAGAGAAGAAGCTAATAAGTAAGAAAAGCTAAAAAGATATCACAAGCAAATATCATTGATAGAGAAATCATTTTAACTTCTGCCCTATAGATTTCTCAACATGGTGTCAGAGCTAAGGTTGGCTAAGGGCCTAATGAAGATCTCTACTACATTGAAGAAGTTCCTAAATAAGTGTACGAAGGTAGCAAGTCATCTCAAGAAGGGCATCAAAGAAGTATGGGATCTCTTATTTTTACTTAAGAAGGGAGTGATTGTTAGTTTTTGTAACATTGGATGTGTTCTAGCCACGAAATTTGGTGGAGAGACTAGAATACATGTATTCTCCAAAACCCAAAAATCGTTTCTGGAAATTCCACCTAGAGACGACTTAATTAAAATAATTAATCAGTTTTTTAATATTTCCTAAGTCTAAACTTAAGAAATATGATTAATTAAAGGGTATTAATTAAGTCATGGTGAGAATCTTCTAGAAAAAGACTTGGATCGAGTTCTAGTTAATCTTAGCCATCGATTAAGTTTTAATCGTGGCCATTGATGTCTCAACGAGAGATTATAAGAAGAAACTTGATGGGGCTTGGAGAACACACACCAATAGTTCGATTTCACTAGCAGATCAATTTCCTAAGTAGCAGCGTTGAGTTGCCAAAGAGAGAGCTAGTGAGCTCGAAGCAGTGAGAGAGGGGCAGAGATAGTAAGGCCGGAGGAATTTTTTCCAGTTCCAGTGAGTGCACTGCAGAGAGGCAATGAGTGCCACAGAGAGGCAGCGCAGAGCCACACAGAGGTAGAACAGTGCTTCAGAGGGGATTCCGTATTTTGCTAGGGAGAAGCAGTGATTCAGTGCTAGAAGCCGGAAAGAGAGTCTGGAGGCTAGGAGGATCCATCTTCCAGAAAACAGTTGATCAAATAGCAAGAGGAAAAGCAGTTCTGAGTTGTGAGGACACAGCACTGCGTAGGCTGACGCAATGACTACGTAGAGGCAGCAAAGAGCAGCTCAACTTGAGCCAAGGTCAGTGTCGGATCGCTTATGGGAGTGAGATTTTTCTCACTAGATTTATTGTCAGTCATTTCTCTGTATGGATTGCTAGATTTGAGCATCCATAGTCTTGTACTTAGATTTACTACTGCATAATATTAAAACCCTCAGCCGCTACACTAGTTTTCCTGGGGACTTAGTCCAAAAACAATTATGTATTTGTGTGTGCCCAGAGTTTTTATTTATTCTGCAGTATTTATTTTGTGAAGGTTGCAGTGTATTTAATTCCATATTTGTTGTAGCACACAACCAGTAAATTTTTTAATCGAATTAACAATTAGAAGAATAAACATTAGTTGCTGCAATAGGAGTCGGGTGACCAATTTTTCACATGGTATCAGAGCACAGATTGAAACCAGAGAGCTCAGTTGTAGGTTGGAAGAAGGAGCTTCGAAGCACTGCGTAAGCAACTATTCGAAACCTCAGGGGTTGCGCAGTCCTTTTGGCCAGGAGGGTCAATTTTTGAGGAAAAGTTTATTTCTCTGAGAGAGTTGACAGAGAATAAATTTTCCAGATCAAAGATTACCAGAGGCAGAGGGAGAAGCAGTATTTTCCTTGCAAAGAAGATCTTCAACTAAAACGCAATTATTTTGCAGCAGTTTGTTGGTGCAGAATAGCGTCAGGAGGAAGGAAGAGCACACACTGAGGGAATTCTTTCCTCAGGGAACTTCTAGTCCAGAAGTTCGATTTTTCACTGCAGAGTAGCAGTAGTTGTGAGAAGATTTGCCCACTCCAGCAGGGAGTGCATAGAGCCAGTCAATAGCTGTGCAGAGGATAAGAGAAGGAGTTCAACTTTTTGCAGAGATGGCATCAGCAGGGCTAAGAGATCAGGATCGGTTGGACGGAGCCTCCAACTACGTCGTTTGGAAGGCAAGGATTCTCGTCTTCTAAATGAATACGATCTCAAAGCCTACATCGATAACATGGTAGAAATACCCATGTATGCAAATCAGATGAAGACCTACAAGAAAGAGATGATGAAAGCAAAGAGGTTGATTCTTGATTGGGTTCGAGATCACGTGGTGTCTCACATAGTTGGCAAAGATACTGCTAGGAAAATGTGGGAAGCTATCGCTACACTATACCAGGGATCTTCTAAGCAGCAGAAGATATATCTCGAGGAGAAGTTGAAATGTACAAGGATGCAGAAATGGGAGCGCATATACCCCTTCCTCACTAGGATTCAGGATGTCCAAGACCAGTTGTCTGTAGTAGGGTCAGTGCCCTAGCCTACAAAATCGGTGTGGCTAGCTCTAAACAACATTTCCGGAGACTAGCAGGTCTTCATCCAGAGTATTTTGGGCAGAGACAGGTTGCTAGATTGGGATTGAATGTGGGCTGATCTGCAGCAGGAAGAGATGAGGCAAGATTTGTTGAAGAGCAACAACAACAACAATGGGAGGAAGCAAGTGAAAGAAGAGAATGTGGCCCTCGCATCAAAGGGGCAGTAGGAGGAAGAAGGACCTTTCCAAGGTCAAATGCTTCAGATGTGGTGAGCTTGGCCACTACAACACCCAGTGTCCTCTTAGGAAGAAGGATAAGGAGGAGAAGCAGGACCAGGGGGCAGCTCATGTAGAGATCGAAAGATTGTCCTTTAGATTGGAGAAAGAGTTTGCCATGATCACCGATATACCTCCAGGAGTGAGGTTGGGTGATTTGGTTTTGTAACCCCAGAGTGCTACAGATGGCCAGGATTCTTGAGGAGGTCCACCTCATGAATCAATACCTTGCTATGGGAGCCCATAGCATGTAGTAGCGGGATGGATCAGTGGAAGATGGTGCAGTCAAATGTTAGAGTGACAGATGCAGTGACTAGTAGCGGTCAGATACTGGGTAGCGCAGTGCAGAGTTGGCAGCAGTGCATTTGGCACAGAGGAGAGTCAGCAGCAGTGCAGAGGCTTCTATGGCAGTGCAAGGATTAGCAACAGCCAAAGACTCGGGAGACAGATGCATCATACTAATCACAAATGATTCAGTATTTTGGATGCTTTTCAATGACAGTTACTGCAATAGATGGAGAGGGAGTTGCAGTGTAGATGTAGTGTTGGCAGCAGTTCAATAGGGCCAGCAGCAGCACAGATGCAGTGTATATCAGAGTTGCGCAGTAGTTGGTGGGCAGCAACAGCCAGACATCAACAGTGTGACAGGAAGTGGTACAGAGACAGGGTGTTGCTTCAGTAGGTTGCAATGTTAGAACACATTCCTCGCTAAGAGGGAGTGTTAGTTTTTGTAGCATCGAATGTGTTCTAGCCATGAAATTTGGTCGAGAGGCTAGAATACATGTATTCTCCAAAACCTAGAAATTGTTTCTAGAAATTCCACCTAGAGATAACGTAATTAAAATAATTAATCAGTTTTTTAATATTTCCTAAGTCTAAACTTAGGAAATATGATTAATTAAAGGGTATTAATTAAGTCATGGTGAGAATCTTCTAGAAAAAGACTTGGATCGAGTTCTAGTTAATCTTAGCCATCGATTAAGTTTTAATCGTGGCCATTGATGTCTCAACGAGAGATTATAAGAAGAAACTCGATGGGGCTTGGAGAACACACACCAACAATTCGATTTCATTGGCAGATCAATTTCCTGAGTAGCAGCGCTGAGTTGCCGGAGAGAGAGCTAGTGAGCTCGAAGCAGTGAGAGAGGGGCAGAGATAGTAAGGCCAAAGGAAGTTTTTCTAGTTCCGATGAGTGCACTGCAAGGAGGCAGTGAGTGCCACAAAAAGACAACGTAGTGCTTCAGAGGGGATTCCGTATTTTGCTAGGGAGAATCAGCGATTCAGTGCCAGAAGTCGGAAGGAGAGTCCGGAGGCTAGAAGGATCCATCTTCCATATAGCAGTTGATCAAATAACAAGAGGGAAAGAAGTTCCGAGTTGTGAGGATGCAATACTGCATAGGCTAACGTTGTGACTGCGCAGAGGTAGCAAAGAGCAGCTCAACTTGAGCCAAGGTTAGTGTCGGATCACCGGTGGGAGTGAGATTCTTCTCACTAGATTTATTTTTAGTCATTTCTCTGTATGGATAGCTAGATTTGAGCATCCATAGTCTTGTACTTAGATTTACTACTGCATAATATTAAAACCCTTAGCTGCTGGACCAGTTTTCTCGAGTTGAGTTTTTTCGGGGACTTAGTCCAAAAATAACTGTGTATTTGTGTGTGTGTGCATCTATTCTTCCAGCATTTTTATTTCTTTCCTAGTGTTTATTTTGTGAAGGTTGCAGTGTATTTAATTCGATATTTGTCATAGCACACAACAAGTAAATAGTTTAATCGAATTAACAATTAGAAGAATTAACATCAGTTGCTGCAATAGGAATCGGGTGAACAATTTTTCACAGTGACCAAGACATCTACAAAGGACAAAGGACTATTCTCAGCACTCACTAGCACCTTTCAAGATGAGAATATCTAGGTAATCGATAGTGGACCATCAAGACATGTGATAGGGCAACACAAGCAACTTAAAGCATTCTCAAGGGGAAAGTCCTCTTACTCTGTTGAGCTTGGTGACAACAAGAGCTACCTTGTAAGAGGAATTGGATCTACCTCGCTAGAGCTGGAGGATGGAGGAAATATTCATCTCATAAATATCCTGTTTGTTCCAGGTTTCCATAAGAATCTTTTTTTCCATTTCATGTCTAGAAGATAAGGGAGACAAAACTGCTTTCATAGATGGAAAGGTTGTAGTATGGCATAAAAAATCAAGCATAGATTGGGATCCATGAAGGAAGACTTTAAATATGGTTAACTCCCCTCGGTCAAGCTTTGGTTCAAATTGAAGTTAGCCCTTGTGAACTTTGGCATAGAAGATTTGGTCACCTTCACTACAAAATCTTACCAACCCTAAATTCAATAGTGAATGGCATCCCCGAACTAAAAGAAGATCATAAAGTGTTAGTTTTTGGTAGCATCGAATGTGCTCTAGCCATGAAAATTGGTGGAGAGGCTAAGGCACATGAGTTCTAAAGAACCCAGAAAACGTTTGGTGAAATTCCACCTGGATTGTATTTTATTAAAATAATTAATATTTTTAATGGAGTTCCTAAGTCTAAACTTAGGAAAATTAAAATATTAATAGGTATTAATCAAAATATGGGTGAGAATGACCTAGAAAGTGGATCAAGTCATGTTTTAAACTTAGCCATTGATTAGAGACTTGTTGTCGCGCAGATTGGCACGACAACGCTCGGATCGGGGGTTGTCACTCTGATCCCCGATCCCTCCGTTTAAGCCTGTCTCCCGCGGCTAAGGGGGGTAGACCTTGTGAGATGATGAGGCCAACTGTCGACCAGTTGGTTGGGAGACACGAGACACGATTAGGATAAGCACTAAAAAAGATTTAATTAATTGAGCAGACCAGTGCCTTAAGAGATTGCGGATAAGACGATTACTTGTTAAATGATATAAAAACATGGACCATGAACAACAACCATCAATCATCAGCTAAATCGCATGACCAAAACGATATCCAGCAATTGAAAACTTCGAAAAGATGAATGCTTAAAACCACCACAAGAATCGTAAATTAACCAGATATCATATTTCGCATCTCGGCTTGAAAACTTTAGATCTCAGCAATAAAGATATAACGTGAAAGCAACTGAAATCTCGCAAAAATAATTTTCCACAAAATTTTAAAATTTTTTTTTTTTTTTTAAATACAAAAAAAGAAAATCCTAAATCTAAAAAAAAAAAATATTTATTTATTTATTTATTTTTATTTTTTTTTTAAATCAAAAATTAAAATCTAATTAAAGATAATTCTAAAAAAAATTAAAATCTATATACCATACAAATTTCTAAACTAAACTAAAAGAAAAATAAATTGAAATCAAATTAAAATCTAACTAAACTTAAAACTAAGGACTAATATATTAAATAAATTAAAACAAATCTAAATCAAAAAATCTAAGAAAATATTATGAATAAATCTTAAACTAAGAAAATTTAAATCTAAAACATAAAACTAATCTAAACCCTAAGACTAACCTATGTTATGAAATAGGAAGAAGAAAAGCCTACGTTATAATTCGAATAACCAAAGGCAAACCAAAATATGGATTCATTTGTCGGCACATATAACTCACGCAAATAAGACTTCGGGCAGAAACAAAAACGACGCAACAGTACCGAGCATGACAGATGGAACCCTAAACGACCCACGGGAAAACGCTGGGCACTTCGGAAATATTACAGCCTTACAGCTTCGATATACACCGGGCCACGGACTCTGGAGCGAAAATGATTCAAAGCTGATACGCAGTGATAAACTAAGTCAAAGACGCAGTCAACAGCGGGGGTTTGAGAGGCCTGCGGGTCGATTTTGGACATGCAAACAAATTCGATATCTACCATACAATGATGCTCTAAATCGAATCCACACAAGTGCGCTTTGCAATGCAGGTTGGAGGCCAACGTTCTGGACGGGCAGGAAGAAATATGCAAATCGGTTCTGATTTCGACTGGTGAGAGATAATCATGCCAAAAATGATGCGTAGCTTACCTGATACGCAGAGATACACAGTGCAAAAAGCGGCAGCAATGGAAATCGATTTTATGTGAGAAAATTACCTGGACAATTTTGATAGCAAACTGAATGAACTCGCCCGACCCTTGTTGAATGCTCCAGACTTCACTCACGTTAAAGACCCAATACGAATACGTAGGTAGCAAAAAAAAAAATTCGCATAACAATTGACCCAAAGTT
The DNA here is from genome assembly GCA_031772625.1 of Pinus tabuliformis. Classification (NCBI taxonomy): domain Eukaryota; kingdom Viridiplantae; phylum Streptophyta; class Pinopsida; order Pinales; family Pinaceae; genus Pinus; species Pinus tabuliformis. Next base: position 299,891,245 of record CM062815.1, read on the forward strand.
ACGTGAGCGTGATTTATCTTCACCCGGAAAGAATGTTGTTCGATGGAGTACCCAGGGCTTGAAGAAAACATCCAGCGCTTCAGAAAATCACATTGAGGGCTGACCACGATTTTAATTAAGTAGGGACAAGATGTGGCTCAGAAGGAGGCAGCGTATGAAAAGATCTCAGAACTCGTCCAAAGCCTGGCAGCTGAATGCTATGATCTGGGCAGCCTCGATCTCTTTCTGAAAAAATTTGCTCTTGATGAAAACCCTGTGGCTGCAAACATAGTAATACAAAACCCTAATGAAAAAAATTGTAACCCTAGAACAGAAAAATTTGAAACCCTAGGACAGCTTAATAATTTACAGATTGTGGCCCCTGAAATGCCAGATTTAGCAATAACAGCAGTAATTGTTTCCAATATATCAGAAATTTTGAACTTCACTGTGAACAGAAAGAAAATCTCTCAATGTAAAACAGAAAAGAAACTCTTAATGATTAACCCAGGGCACAATCAGCTGGGCTCTGCACAGAAAAGCCTGTGGGAGTCGGCTGGTTCAGCCCAGAACTTCCCCAAACGCCCACCTGTACCTTTTACCTAAAGATCTCCTGCACACCTCAAGCAAACATCAGTAAAGAGGGCAAGAAATGCTGCTAGATTTCAAGGAATAATGGAGATACCTGCCATTATTCCAGAAACCCTACAACATTCAAACCCTAGCACGTGAGCAAGATACCTGTACTCACAATACTCTGAAAACCAGCTATTATTAACTGCTGAAAACTGAAATATGCAGAAAAATGAAAATCTCACAGCAATTCCAGAGAGTAACACCAGCCAGTTTTGAACCCCAAAGTCTTTTTATTAACCAGAAAATCAGATTACAAGAGAGCTTTTTCAGTCCAGACTCACAGATCAGATGATCTCAAATGACTCCCTAAGACCCTATATAAAGGAAATGATCCTAACGGCTAGTTCGAGTGATCCATGTAGAAATGATCTCGACCGTTGATGAGGATCAAGACATCTCTTGATCTCATCCGTCGATTTATTAACTTAAAATATTATTATTTTATTAGTTAGGGTTTTTGCTCCATTTTATAATTTTTATTTATTTTTTATTATTTTATTATTTTTATTCATTTTTTAATTTTTTAATTCATTTTAAAATGGATCACTGAACTAAGCCTTCGGAGACATCACCTAGGACCTAGGACTTAGGACTCATGAGGGGATTTAAAACATTTCTCGACCCTCAGGACACATTACATCATGACTTTTACAAAATTACATCTTAAGGGACAAACCCATTTAATACAGACCCTCACAAAACACCCAGTTCTGCGACACAACTATAATCTAGCAGATTAACATATAAGATTCTCCTAAAGTTCTGATGACGAAATCCATCCCGGCTTTGGGGTCAGGTTTGAAGGAAAACTCTGCCGATCGTAGATCGGTGAGACGAAAAACCTCCCGGGACGCAGATCATCATTAGAAAGTTAGGTCCACCTAAGAAACTTTACATACATGACTCTGATCTGCTTAGATTATTTACAACTTATACATGCAGACCGGGTTTACAACAAAAATGATCAAGCTGCTGATGATGGCAGGATGGCACGGACATGCTGATCAGGTGCTGCTTCCTTTCTGTCAAGAAAAACGGGGTGCACTGCATGGGTAGTTGACCAGTAGAGGTCAACAAGACTTAATCTCGGTCGTTGAAGACTCAAAAATGGAGGCTTGGGGTTCATTTTGAAACACACATGGAGAGAATGAATTGATCTGGAGTTCAATTTCTGGGGCTAGGAAGCTGAGAAATTCGAACTAAGTGATCATTCAGCCGCAGAGGGGCAGTGAGAATCTGGGAGAAGAACTTTCCGGAAAATACTGACAGAGAGGCGGAGAGAGCTTGCAGAGAGAGAGCAATAGCCGGGAGAGCTGATGCTGGGCCAGTCTGGGCCCACGCAGCCTTGACGTAGAGCCAGAAGGGCCAGCACAGAGGAGAAAGTTGTCTGTCACGAAGAAGCCGGAACTGTCGGAACAACCGAGATAGCTGATGCAGAGGGCAGAAGAGTTGGCGCAGGGCAGACGCAGAGAGGAGAAGAGTTGACGCAGGGCCTACACAGGTCCAACGCAAAAGTAGCTGAGGTTAGCCAATCTTGTTGTTGAATCAGCCAGAATTCTATTGGGTGAAGTGAGGTAAAACTCATTCAAATTTTCTGCCAGTATTTTCTCTATAAAGGATTGCTAGATGAGCATCCTAGATTTGTATTCAGATAATTCTCCTGCATAATAATAAACCCTCATAACTATTGCACCGGTTTTCCCGCATTGGGTTTTTCCGAGGACTATAGTGTCCAAAAATAAGTGTCCTATGTATCTTGTTCTTTGCTCTGTTTTTTGTTTCAAGAGATCAAATATTTAATTAGTGTAGGCTGCAGAAGTAATTTGCTTAAGTATTCAGAAGAATAACTTGATGAATGTAATTTAAAAAAAATCAAGTAGGTGAAGTAGATTATTCAGATTCGTTGCAGTAGGGGTTCCTTCAGTGTAGGAATTTTCATATGAAGGAGCATGCAAAGGATGTGCATTGGGTAAAAACACCAAGAGACCATTTGGAAGCAATGCTTCAAAGTCAAAAGAAATTATCGATCTCAATCATTCCAACATTTGTGGTCCTATGACTCCAAAGTCTCTTGGAGGTCATCTATACTATGTAACATTCATTGATGACCATTCAAGGAAAACTTGGGATTATTTAATGAAATCCAAAGATGAAGTATTCATCAAATTTCAAGAATTCAAAGCTGAAGTTGAAAACCTTGCAAAAAGGAGGATCAAGATTTTAAGGTCTGATAATGGAGGAGAATACACATCAAAGGAAATGATAGCTTTCTGTAAGGAATCTGGGAATAAGAGGGAGTTGATAGTCCCATATAATCCCGAACAAAATGGAGTTGCAAAACGAAATAATCGATCCATTGAAGAAAGTGTAAAATCCATGCTACATGATCAAGATTTGTCGAAATTTTTGTGGGGTGAAGCTACTAATATAGTTGTACTTGTATACATACAAAATTGAAGTACCCACGGGTCACTAGATAACATGATTCTCGAAGAAGCTTTCACTGGGAAGAAACCAAGGATACATCATCTTTGAATTTTTGGGTGTCCTGTCTATATTCATATACTGAAGGACAAGAGAAAGAAGTTGGATCCTTCAGGCATGAAGGGAACATTTGTTGGCTACAGTAACTCTTCTAAGGCCTATAGGATCTACATAAAAGAAGGACACCAAATAGAAGTTAGTCGAGATGTGATATTTGATGAAAGTATTGCATTCAAGAAATCAAAGGATCTCCATATGTTAGTTTTTGTCGCATCGAATGTGTTCTAGCCACGAAATTTTGTGGAGAGACTAGAATACATGAGATCTCCAAAACCTAGAAATCGTTTCTGGAAATTCCGCCTAGAAATGACTTAATTAGGTCATTAACCAGTTTTCAAATATTTCCTAAGTCTAAACTTAGGGAATATGGTTAATTAATAAGTATTAACTAAGTCAAGGCAAGAATCATCTACAAACTCACATGGATCAATCCAGAGATGATCCTAGCCATCGATTATGTTTTAATCTTAGCCATTGGTACTTCAACGGAGGATTATAAGAGGAGGTTGATGTCGTGATGAAGAAAACACTTGAGCAGTTCGATTTCTTGGCAGATCAATTTCCAGAGTAGTAGCAATCAGTTGTTGGAGTGAGCCAGAGATCGAAGTAGTGAGTGAGGGGTAGAGACAGTGAGGTTGGAGGACGCATTCCAGATCCAGTGAGTGCATTTGCAGAGATGCAGAAGAGCCACAGAGAGGCTGATGGTGGGGAAGCACAACAGCCTCTAGAGGCAAGATCGATTTGTTGACAGGGAGAGACGTCCTTAGTTCCAGATGTTGGGAAGGATTCCCAAAGTGCTGGAGAAGCATCTTTCCATCTAGTAGAAGGCATAACAACTTCATCAGAGACCAGTCAGAGGCTTGACGTCCAACAAGCTACGCAGAGCAGTGCAGAGGCTAACGCAGAGGGTCAGAGGGCTGAATTTTTGAAGGCAGGTCGTGCCGGGAGTTTACTGGTATTTTTCTATGTAGGATTGCCAAATTCAACATCTAGTTGTACTCAGAATTTCTCACTGCTGCATAATAATAAAACCCTCAACTATTGCACCAATTTTCCCAAGTTGGATTTTTTCGAGGACTTTTGTCCAAAAATAATTGTGTTATTTTTATGTGTGCGCTAGTATTTCTCAGTTTCAAGCGCATTATTTTTTTCTGCAGTTTTATTTGTGAAGGTTCCAGTGTATTTATTTCGATATTTGTCGTAGTAGATAAATTGTTAATTAATTAATAATTAGGAGAAATAATATCAGTTGTTCCAATAGGATTCCAGTATTGGAATTTTCACATGGTATCAGAGTGCAGTTGATTAGCTGGAGAGCTTAGAAGCGAAAGAAGGAATTTCACTGCTTAGTGTGGGCAGTGGGCCGAAATTCCCAAGGGAAATACAGTCATTCTACCAGGAGGCCAAGTTACTTGTGGAGGTTCGATTTTTCTGAGGGGCAAAAATTTGATCCTACCAGATCGAGTCATTCTAGAGGCAAAGGGAGCAACGCGGATTTTTCGTTGAGCAAATCTCTAGCTAGACGCAGTGGTTTTTGCAGCAGTTCGCTAGAGCAGAGCCAACATTGGGGTAGAAGAGAGAAGAGCACATACAAAGGGAAATTCTTCCTCAGGGAACTTCTAGTCTCAAGAAGTTTGATTTTCCTTACAAATCGACAGTCGTTGTGAGAAAATCTTCTCACTCGAGAAGGGAGCGCAAATAACAGAGCAACAGCTGAGGACAAGGAAAGAGGAAGTTTTCGACAGTTCATTGAGATGGCCACTGTTGGACTTCATGATCAGGACAGGTTGGATGGAGCTTCCAACTACATCATTTGGAAGGCAAGGATGTCCTTCCTTCTAGATGAATATGGCGTGAAGGCCTATATTGATGTAGTGGTGGCAGTTTCTCAAGATGCAAATCAGCGAAAAGAGTACAGAAAGGAGATGGCACGGGTGAAGCGATTGATCTTAGACGGAGTCCTAGATCATATGGTCTCATATATAGTTTGCAAAGATACTGCCAAGCAGATGTGGGATGCTCGTGCCACGTTATATCAGGGTACTTCCGAGCAATGGAAGATGTACCTCGAGGAAAAGCTAAGACTCATCTGGATGTAGAAAGGGAAAGGCATAGACCCCTTCCTCACCAGGATTCAACAGGTCCGGTACCAGTTGTTAGCTATTGGGGCAGCGCCTCAACCTACAGAGCTAGTGAGATTGGCACTCAATAGTGTCTACGAGGACTAACAAATCTTTGTCCAAAGCATATTGGCAGAGACAAGTTACCAAAGTGGGACAGGATGTGGGCTACTTATAGCCTGAAGAATTGAGGCGAGCTCTTCTAAAGAGCTCCATCAGTGGCAACAACAACGGATCGAATCAGGTGAAGGAGGAGGAGAATGTGGCCCTCGCATCTAAGGGTCCCAATCAGGGGCAGGGGGAGCAGAGAAAGAAGAAGAAGGACCTATCTAAGGTCAAGTGCTTCAGGTGTGGCGAGTTTGGCCACTATAGTACCTAGTGTCCTCTCAGAAAGAAGGACAAAGAGGAGAAGCAAGACCAGGCGGCAGCACATGTTGAGATTGATAGGTTATTCTCCGAGTTGGAGGAAGACTTCGTGATGATGGCAGCCATACCTCCAGGAGTGAGGTGGGGTGACTTGGTGTTGTAGACCCAAAGCGCTACAGATTGGGCAGGATACTTGAGGAGTCCACCTCATGGATTAATACCTTGCCACGGGGTCCCACAGTATTCAGTAGCAGGATGGATCAGTGACAGTTGATGCAGTCAAATGCCAAAGTGACACTTGCAAATTAGTAGCAATCGAATACTGGCGAGCGTTGTGTAGAGTTGGCAACAATGCAGTTCGCACAGTGCAAAGTCAGTAGCAACGCAGATTCTTCAGTGACAGTGCAGAAACTAGTAGCAAACAGAGACTCGGGTGACAGATGCATTACACTGATCATAGTTGATTCAATATTTTGGATGCTTTTCAGTTGCAAATGTTGTAGTTGCAGCAGCAACAAATGAGAGGAAGTTGCAGTGCAGATGCAGTGTTGGCAGCAGTAGTGCAGGGTCAGCAGCAACATAGATGCAGCGTATATCAGACTTGCACAATGGTTGGTTAGCAACAACAGCCAAACATCAGTAGTGTGATAGGAGATGATACAAAGACAGAGTGTTGTGGCAGGGTGTGCAACACTAGAACACATTCCTCGGTAAGAGGGAGTGATAGTTTTTGTAGCACCGGATGTGTTCTAGCCACGAAATTTTGAGGAGAGGCTAGAAAACATGAGATCTCCAAAACCCATAAAACATTTCTAGAAATTCGGCCTAGAAATTACTTAATTAGATTATTAACTAGTTTTTAAATATTTCCTGAGTCTAAACATAGGGAATAGCGAGAATAATCTAGAAACCCACACGGATGGATCCAGAGATCCTCCTAGCCATCGATTATGTTTTAATCGTGTTTGTTGGTGCTCCAACAAAGGATTATAAGAGGAGGTCGATGTGGTGATGGAGAAAACACTTGAGCAGTTCGATTTCTTGGCAGATCAATTTCCAGAGTAGCAACAGTTAGTTGCCGGAGAGAGCTAGAGATCGAAGCAATGAGTGAGGGGTAGAGACAGTGAGGCTGGAGGAGGCATTCCAGATCTAGTGAGTGCATTTGCAGAGAGGCAAAAGAGCCACAGAGAGGCTGACGCTGGGGCAGCGCAACAACCTCTAGAGGTAAGTTCGATTTGCTGAGAGGGAGAGACGTCTTCAATTCCATAGGCCATGAAGGAGTCCTAAGGTGTCGGAGAAGCATATTTCCAGCCAGCAGAAGGCAGAATGACTTCATCAGAGACCAGTCAAAGGCTTGATGTCCAACAAGCCACGCATGTTGAAGAATGTAACTAGGTTCGCTCTTCATAATTGTACTTGAAGTCAAAATGTAATATATTTGTCAAAAGAAAAGCAAAAATAATTTTTTTATTATTATTAATTGACTTGTTAAAGCATGGGTTTCATGCTTGGGTCAATTGTTATAGGTCAAGCTTCCATTGTAGGCTTTAGAATTATTTATATGGGTCAGAGTCAATTTGTTTATTGGTCAAAGACTCCTCCATCAAAGTCTCCTTGATCATCATCAAGTCAGCCTCCTCAAAGTCTCCTTCAAGTCGACCTCAAAGGAATTATCATCAAAAGAACACATGTCGGCTAAATACAAAGACACTGCTCTTCAAAGTCTCATGTCAGATCATTTATGATGGACGAACTACTATATATACAAGCCTAAGATCTTCACATTACACTAACACGGAAGCTTGGATTTCAGAGAGGAAGTTTCGATGCTATAACAAAGATAACAAGTTTCGATAAGGCAAATGTTTCGATGTCTTTACAGGGAGCTCGAATAGGGTATAAAGATGATCTCTATGCTTCTATAGTTCGGAGTTATGCTCCCACAGTTCGATATTATGCTCCCACAGTTTGGTGTTATGCTCCCACTGTTCGGTGCTATGTTTCCATAGCTCGGTGCTATTATGCTCCAATCTTAGCCATTGATTAGGGACTTAATCTCAGCCGTTGATGTGTCAATGAGAAAAGCATAAGAGGAACCTTGAGGGTCACTTGGAGAATACACCAAAATGATCAATCATTCTGTTCTCTAAAGTGGGGTTTGCTAAGAGAGATAGAATTAGTGATCAGTTGCAGCGAGGGGCAGTGAGTACGAGGTAGAGAGGCAGGGACAGTGCTGAGAGACCAGCGCAGAAGCAAAGAGAGGCAGACGCGGAGCTAGAGGGAGCCATGTAGAGGCAGCAGAGACTGTAGAGCCAAAGGGCCTGTGTCATCCACGCAAAGGCTGCAGGAGTGACGCGGAGAGCCAAAGAGGCTACGCAAAGCCTCAGTAGGCTGATGCAGAGGATTTCAGGCTGACGCAGAGGCCAGCAGGGCTGACGCTGAGCTTCAGATTGTGTTGGAGAGGGATTTCGTGGAGCAAGATTTTTGAATACCTGTTTCCGAAGAGAGGTATTGCTGCCAGATTTTTTATCTCTATCAAGTTAACCAGTTTGGCACCCAGTGTACTCAGAAAAGCACTGCCTATAATAAAACCCTTGGATAACGACACCAGTTTTCCCGCATTGGGTTTTTCCCACATTGTTTCTATTTCCTTCAGTTGTTGATCTGTAATGTGTTGAGCATGCATTTGTATTTATTTCCAGTATTTACATGGTAAATAACATGTTAATTAACAGAACAAGTAGGTAGGAATAAATCAGGAAAGTGCATGAAGGGTTTCTAATGTGTCAGACTTAGAAATTCCAACAATAGGGTGCGGACTGACACATATTGTCTCAGCCTTAGACCGGGGAATCCAGTGTTGTGTAGGAGTATACAATTATGAGCAATAGTCAGAAGGTGAGCACGTAGATGCATGGTGGTGTGTCGCGGTGCGCAGGTTTGCACCATGGAGTGGGTGGAGCAACTTACACCACATCAAATGTACTAGCAAAGTGGTGGATGCATGGGCACATATGGGATGCCCTATGGCACATGGTGGCACGACATTGAGCGTTGGTATCTAGTGGTGCATGAGTTGTGCCACGGAATTCAGTGTTATGTCCAATGATACATATTTGTGTGCAACGGAGCATGATGATGCACAACAGGTTGTTGAATTGTTGCCAACAAGGAGATATCCTGATGAGGGCATCAAGCACACCTAGATTTGGAGAGCAAGTTGATCACCGGGTCAATAGTGAGCTTCCATTTATCACTCTCCAACATTGCACACTAACACAGGGGACTTGGTTATCGTCTTTTGATGCTCTCATCACGAGCAACAGGACCCAAGAGGTTCATCTGAGACAGATGGACAGGACACAGTGCATCGGGAGAGAGGCTTTCTAGTTGTGGCATATTGTCAGGGCGCTAGTGTTGATTTCTGGTAGCATCGGATGTGCTCTAAGCCTCAAAATGTGCAAGAAGGCTTGGACACATATATTCCACAATACCCAGAAATCGTTTTGGGAAATTCCACCTGGAATCAGTGTTATTAAAATAATTAATTATTTTTAATGGGTCCCTAAGTCTAAACTTAGGAAATTAAAATAATTAAATGGTAATAATCTAACTGTGAGTAAAACTTCTAGAAGACAAGGATCAAGCCAAAATGATTTGAGCCATTGATTAGAATATAATCTGGGTCGTTAGTTCTCAACTGGAGGATTATAAAAGGAGGCTTGATGGGCATTTGGAAAATAGATTGAGTGGGAGATCTGAGATCGAGTTTCTCAAGAGAGCAGCGCAGTAGTTGTCGGAGAGGTCATCGATGAGATTTCTTGCAGTGAGGGGCAAGGATAGTTTCGGTTGGAGATTTCTCCTGATCCAGGAATACTCAGTAGAGGAGGCAGAGAGAGATCCGGGAGAGGTAGCGCAGAGGCTATGCTTGACAGCGTAGGCCGACGCAGAGGCAACGCAAAGCCTTGAGGAGATCTATATTTTTGTTGGAGAGGTCGATTTTTGAAGCCGGAAGCTAGGGTGTGAGACCCGGGGACAGAATCGAAGTCTCAGAGGCAAATCGATCAGTAGAAGGGCTGATACTGTCCCTAGAAGTTGTGACGTTGGGCCTATGTAGTGACTGCGCAGAGGCAGTGCAGAGGCAGCAAGGGACAAGCCATTCTGTGGTTGGATCAGTCGGGATCGCCAGTGATAGTGTGAGGTATTTCTCACTAATCTTTTGTCAGTCATATTATCTGTACTGGATAGGCAGCAAGGCATCCAAAGATTGTATTCAGAAAACTACCGCTTAATAATACAAACCCTCAGCTGTTGCACCGGTTTTCCCACATTGGGATTTTTCTAGGGACATTTGTCCAAAAATAATTGTGTAATGTGTTGTGTATTTCTTTCTTGCTTAGTTATGTGTTTCCGCATATATTTTTAATTGGTGAAGGTTGCAATGTATTAGTTTCGATATTTGTTGTAGGAAGCAGTAAATAATTTGTTCATAAATTAACAAATAGAAGGAACTTAATCAGTTGTTGCAGTAGAAATTTGGGTCTCCAAATTCTCACATGGTATCAAAGCTGCAGATGAAGCATAGCATAGCCAGAAGAACCCAGCGCTAAAGAGAAGGAGGACGAAGTGTTGCGTAAGTAGCAAATCGAATCCCCAGAAAGATTGTGCAGTCCAGACCAGGAGGGAAAAATTTTCGAGGAAGGTCTCCCTCTGAGTGAGTCGACAGAGAGGTAAGACTTCCAGATCGAAGTTTGCCAGTGTCAGAGGGAGCAGCATAGTAGGTTCAGCAAAGAGGAGGTTTCTAGTGTGACACAGTTTTCTGCAGCAGTTGCTAGGGTAGAAAAAACGTCAAAAGGAAGAAGAGAGACATTGTTGAGGGAATTCTGTCTCAAAGGACTTCCAGCTAAGAAGTCTGGATTCTCATTTGTTGAGTAGCAGCAGATCTACTAACTCTAGTTGGGAGTGCGTAGGCCAGCCCAGCAGCAGCACAAAAGAGAGAGGAGGCAATTCAACATTTCGTTGGCAGAGATGGAAGCTAATGGGTTGCGAGATCAGGATCGATTGGAGGGTGCATCCAACTATGTGATCTGGAAGGCAAGAATCTCATGCCTTCTGGATGAGCACGATCTCAAAACTTACGTCGACAGTGTGGTAGTTGTACCCTCGGATCCAGATCCGCTCAAGGAGCACAAGGCTGAGATGGAAAAGGCCAATCAATTGATCCTTGACGGGGTAAAGGATCACATAGTGTGTCACATTGCCGACAAGGATACAACCCGACAAATGTGGGAAGCATTGGCCATGCTATACGAAGGATCTTTCGAGTAGCGGAAGATGTACTTGCAGAAGAAGATGAGATCCACGGAGATACAGAAGGGGGAACGCATCGATCCACTCCTTACAAAGCTTCAAGAGATCTGAGACTCGTTGGTAGCTGTGGGGTCAACACCTCAGCCTACTCAGATGATGAGGCTGGCCCTAAATTCAGTCTCAGAAGAATGGAAAGTATTTGTCCAGAGCATCATGGGCAGAGAGAGATTGCCAGATAGGGAAGGGATGTGGGTTGCTCTTCAGCAGGAAGAAATGATGAGAGACTTAGTCTAATGCAAACTTGACAGTAGCAGCAACAGCAGTGGGACGAAGCCAAAGGAGGAGGATAAGAATGTAGCCCTCGCATCTAAGGTGCAACAGGAACAGCGGAAAAAGAAGAAAGATGTTACGAAGATCAAGTGCTTCAAGAGTGGTGAACTTGGTCACTACACTACACAATGTCCTCTCAAGAAGAAGCACAAGGATGAGAAGCATGATCCGAAGGCTGCATCCACACATATCGAGGAGGAAGAGTTTGCCATGATTGCCCAGAGGTGGGGTGATATAGAACTGTAGTTGGAAAGAACTGTAAATGGGCAGGGTCCTTGAGGAGTCCACCTCATGGACCAATATCTTGTTACGGGAGCCCGGATCAGAAGTAGCAGGATGTATCAGTGTCAGTTGGTGTAGAGGAGTGCGGGAGTGACAGTTGTAGTAGCTAGGAGTGCCAGAGACTGAGCAGCACAAAGCTAGAGTTGGCAGTAGTGAGGTTGGCACAGAGCAGAGTCAGCAGCAGCGTAGAGGCTTCAGAAGGTCAGCATAGAGACTAGCAGCAATCAGAACCCCAACAACAGATGCATCATGTTGAACACCTGTTCTGTAATTTTGGATGAGTTGACCACTAGAGTGGCACTTGATGATTATATGAAGACTCCATGCCCAAGGATGATCCAAAGGACACTTGTACCATCATATATCATCAGTCAACAGAGTTTTTTAACTCTAATTCTATTTTATCATCATTTTTCTTGTACCCAGATTCCACACCCTGCGGGGAATTGTAATAAGTGATACTAGTAATGATGAGTTTTGAGTATGTAACAGGCCTAGGAGGTTGGGACTCAATCAAAAAACGAGTACACCTTGGAATGTTTTCTTATCTGGTTAATTATCCCTTCTTTTTCAGAGGCGGATAATTTTCTCGATTTTTTCACTCACTTTTTACCCCAAAGCCGGAGTGACGGTTTGAAGGTTGAGCCCCTAACGCATATTAGTGTCTAGAGTCAATGTATATTACCATACTAAATCACACAAAAAAAATCGTGGAATTTGGTTAGGTCTAGGGAGTCATTTTTTAATTTTCTAGATTTTCCACACTACGGAAATTGCAATAAAAAATGTATTTGTAATGTAATAAGTGATGTCAAGAGAAGTTGTATGGAGTATGAGCAATGAAATTTGCACCTATGGCCCTCAAATTTCTATGATGACACACTTTGAGGGGTTAAAAATGTGTTTTGAACCCTCAAAACCCACTTTTCCTCATATTAGTGGGAAATCTAGCAATTAATTAAGCAAAAAATTAAATAAATGGAGAAAAATAAATATCCACGCGTGCTAAATGTTGTGGAAATGAGGTGGAAAATTATGGAGGAGTTAAAGTGAAGTCCCAAGGTGATGTGGACTCCTAAAATCAAGGGAAAGACATGTGCTCAAATAAAATCGAATTTCTAGCATTAAATGAGAACGCTGCTTATTTGGAAATTCGAATTTGTGAAGTTAATGCACATTTGGGAGGATCTAGTAGAATATTTGATGGAGATTTTTGTGGAAAATTGTCCCCACATGGGTTACCACCCATATACACTTGTCATTCCATCATAAAATTCAAATTTGGCACACAAGGGAAGAAGAAAATGGTGTCCACTTGCCAAAATTCGATTTTCACACTTGGCATTGGAGCTTCATTCAACAAATTCGAATTTCTCTTTGGAATTGTCACCTCATACCACTTGTTTAATCACTTTTACTTTGAGATTGGCTCTCATATTTCTATATAATAGAGTCTTGAGCTCTCATTTGTATCATGAAAATGAGATATTGTGCTTGGGGAATCGCTACTTTTATGTACACTTATGTTCTATTGCAATAAAATACTTTGGGGTTTCACATATGAGGTGTTGTTCTTCTTGAGCAAGGTAATATCTTGATCATTGTCTTTCATTTTCTACATATGCTATTGTGTTCATTAGTTTCCATTATGCTTTTAGAGAATCATTAATGTGTAGCTATCTCACATTGGCATTTGGTTTTGAGAATTTGCTCTAGATAAAGCTTTAGTTGATTTTCCAATAAATCTCTAAGATCTCTTTATCATTGTATTTCTTTTAGCCCATGTGAATCTAATGTTTATTTGAAGATGTGTAGAGACATCTCTTGGATCAAGCCTCAAGCGTGAGGGGAAATTCTTGAAAGAATCATCCCTCTTGAGCAAGTTCATTAAAGAACCCGCATTTGTTATCTCCCAAGGCCTCATCTCACGATTTTGCGTTGCAGGGATCCTTGGTTTTTAGCTTGTATTTCAAAATCCAATTTTAATTAAAATCATTTGTCTCAATTTCTTGTGCTAATAACGATTTTATTTTGCTACTGAAGAGCATGTTGAAAATTAGACAAGAATTGGAGTTCCGCTACAATTCCTTAGTCTAAATTTTGTAGAAGATTTGTAGATTATATTTGCTAACTTTCCTCTTTGTTTTACACTAAGATTGAGGGTGGGTTTTGCAACAAATTCAGATCTATTTAGGGACTATGCTCACCTTTTGTGTTGAAAGGATTGAGGAAGCTAAAGTTTGAAACTCTAACTATTTATTATAGGACTCCAAGAGCACTTGAGGATCAACTTTAGGGAGGCCGTGGGCAATCTTGGATAGTAGCAAATTAGATTGGCCGTGGGCCTTTTTGCGCTTGTAATTTTCAGATTTCAAGAGTTGTTTATTGGCCATTGTGGTTGCCACTTGTTGGAAGGAGATCGTGGTTCCTATAGACTCCTATTTTGTAATTGTCTCTTCCATCTTTTGGGCAGGCCATTAAGGGGTCTTATACTCATTGTAAAAAGCTAATAAAATATCTATTTTTCTTGTGGGAGCTTGGGTTTTACCCATGGCGTCCCTTCTCTCCATCTAGGGAGAGAAACATGTGGGTGAATTAACTTTGCATCTTATCGTTTTCCATTTTAATTGCATGCTTAAAATTTACACAACCTCACTCATCACATTTTTATTTTGTTCAAATAAATTTTCTACAATTCAACTTAAGGTTTTTCATTCTCCATTTTATATGTTGATTTGAACTACAAGCACTTTACTTTGAACAATCTACTCTTCACATATTCATTAACTTAATTTTCTATAAGTAATTTTAATTTCATATTGCAAATTCAAGTCCATTTTTTTGCAAAGTTAATCAATCTTGAGTTCACTTAATCACAAGCACTATTATTTACTTACATGCAAGGCATCTCTAAAGTTTTATTTTCTTTTGGGTAAATCACAAAACTATCATAGAGCAAAGAAAATATTTTTTACAAATCCTATGCATATGCAATCTTGTGTTTAAGGCAATTTCTATCATTTACTTAACTTTTGCAAATTCACTTGCGTGACATAGTAGGCATATTAAATTAGTTTCATTTTACAAACTACCAAAGCCTCATTCAAAATTAGCTTCCAACTTAAGTTGGTTGATAGACATTAGGGACCTTCCACCTCTATTAACTCCCCACTGTGAGATCCGAATTTTTGGGTGAGGGTGAGGCCTAAGGATTGCATTTCAATTGAAATCTTGCTTTTAGAGTTTAACTAATAAAATCAACCAAGAGCACATTTACATCATCATTTTAATTTACTTACAATTTCTCATTTTGCTATCTTGATGTGTTTTGAGTTTCATTTGCAAATATCATTCTTTTCATTTCAAAAAGCATTTATGATGCAAGTACTGTGAGTCATTTACTTTTGTAACAGTTTCATTTTCTTATACTTAGAATATTGATCATTGGTGTAGTTCTATTTCATGTTATTGCTTTGATGATGATTATGCTCATGAGTAATTGATGTATTTTGTTATCTGGGGCATTTTCTTCCAAAGTACTATTTCCTTTATAGTTGCAATTGGTGTTCATATGCTTATTCTAGTCTAACATTTGAATTGTCTATCATTGTATCTTGATTTCATTTTTTTGAGAAAACTATAGTTATTTACTTGAATGCACTGGTCTATACTTTGAATATATCATTGGAATTTCCACATTTACATGCTTGCTTAATTCTTGGAAACAAGTTATTTTTGACACGTAATCCAAATTAACTTTCCTCCTAGAACCTCATATCACTTTTAACTTAATTTTTCATTAGGGACCACCCCCCTTAGCTAACCTAGGAGATAGCTCAAACGGAGAGAGTTAGGATTAGTGTGACAGCCCCTTCTCTGAGTTCCCTGCCACCAACCACATCTTGTGGAGTTGAAGGCTTTTCTCACTGACTTGTAGCTAGGTGTAGGCGGCAGGTGACAACAGGATGCTTTTCCGTTGCTGATACAATAGCAGCAACAGTTGTAGAAGGTTGCAGTGCAGATGCAACATTGGCACTGGCAGGGCTAGCAACAGCACAAATGCAACATTTACGAGGGTTGCAGTACAAATGCAGTGTTGGCAGTGGCAGTGTCAGTAGCAATATAGATGCAACATCTGTGCAGTAGTTGGTGGGCAACGATGTCAGACATCAACAACGCAGAGGGAGATGTTTCAAAGTCAGAGTGATGCTTCAACATGTTGCATTACTAGAGCACATTCCTCACTAAGACGGAGTGTTGATTTCTGGTAGCATCAGATGTTCTCTAAGCCTCAAAATTTGCAGGAAGGCTTGGACACATGTATTCCACAATACCCAGAAATCGTTTGGGGAAATTCCACCCGGAATCAGTTTTATTAAAATAATTAATTGTTTTTAATGGGTACCTAAGTCTAAACTTAGGAAATTAAAATAATTAAAGGGTATTAATCTATGGATGAAACTTCTAGAAGAAGACAAGGATCAAGCCAAAATGATCTGAGCCATTGATTAGAATCTAATCTAGGTCGTTGGTTCTCAACTGGAGGATTATAAGAGGAGGTTTGATGGGCATTTGGAAAATAGATCGAGAGGGAGATCTAAGATCGAATTTCTAAAGAGAGCAGCGCAGCAGTTTCTGGAGAGGCCATCAAGGAGATTTCTTGCAGTGAGAGGCAGGGATAGTTCAGGTTGGAGATTTCTCCTGATCCGAAAATACTCAGCGAAGGAGGCAGAGAGAGATCCAGGAGAGGCTACGCTGGGCAGCATAGGCTAACGCAGAGACAACGCATAGCCTTGAGGAGATCTGTATTTTTGTTGAAGAGGTCGATTTCTGAAGCCGGAAGTCGAGGTGTGAGACCAGGAGGAAAAAATCGAAGTCTCAAAGGCAAATCGATCAGCAGAAGGGATGACATTGTCCCTAGAAGCTGTAACGTTGGGCCTACGCAGTGACTGCGTAGAGGCAGCAAGGGACAAGCCATTCTGTGGTGGGATTAGTCGGGATCACCAGTGATAGTGTGAGGTATTTCTCACCAATCTTCTGTCAGTCATATTCTCTATACTAGATAGCCAGCAATGCCTCCAGAGATTGTATTCAAAAAACCACTACTTAATAATACAAACCCTCGGCTACTGCACCGATTTTCCCACATTGGGTTTTTCTGGGGACATTTATCCAAAAATAATTGTGTAATGTGTTGTATATTTCTTTCTTGCTCAATTACTTGTTTCCACATATAATTTTAATTGGTGAAGGCTGTAGTGTATTAGTTTCAATATTTGTTGTAGAAAGCAATAAATAATTTGTTTAGCAATTAACAAATAGAAGGAACTTAATCAGTTGTTGCAGTGGAAATTTGGGTCTCCAAATTTTCACAGCGAGTTCGTAGATGCAGGCTTGGGGGTAGTTCGATCTTTTGCAGAGCTAGCACTTGCACTACCCTTGACCTCACACCTAGGGAGATGCAAGACACATTTTGGGCGAGGCATTCCAATGTATCACAGGAGGATATGCGGTGGATGGATGACCTCTCTTACAGGCATATGTTTAGGCTCCAGGCAGTATTGGGTGTGAAAATTTCACTACTAAAATCCTATTGCAGCAACTGGAATTATTTCTTCTAACAACAAATTAATTTAACAGTTTATTGCTACGGCAACAATGAAATAATGACACTGCAATCTTTACAAAAATACAGCGGAAAATAAAAGCGTTGGAAACTAAGAAAACACTGGCACACACAAAATTATGACATTGTTATTTTTGGACAAAAGCCCCCAGAAAAACCCAACTTGGGAAAACCGACGCAAAAACTGACGGTTTTTATTATTAAGCAGCAATGAGAAAATTTTGAGTACACCTGGATGTCAAAGTTTGGCAATCCAATAGAGAAAATACTGGCAAAAAATCTAGTGAGGAATTTTCCTCACCCAACAAGCAATCTAGCACTGAAGACTAGCCTCTAAATCACCTCCATGCCTTGCATCACCTTCTGCGCAGGCACAAATGGATCTCACACTGAGCTGCCTCTTTAGCCTGCCACTAACTCTGGA
Organism: Pinus tabuliformis; assembly: GCA_031772625.1. NCBI lineage: Eukaryota > Viridiplantae > Streptophyta > Pinopsida > Pinales > Pinaceae > Pinus > Pinus tabuliformis. The sequence continues at coordinate 299,908,862 of CM062815.1, forward strand.
AACATTTCTCCTGGCCTTTGCGAAATTTTTCTGCCTTCGGAACTCTGAAACGACTTCCCGAATATGCAGAATAAACTACCTCTTAGAGGCTTCTTTGTAGCCCTTGAGCAACCTCTATGGGGCTATCTCTGCCTCTCTACAATGTACTCTCTGAAACTAGAATCTCTTCCTATGGACTCACTATCCCTGCCCCTCTCTAACTCTGCTTCCCTTCGTTGGCTCGAACTCTTCCAACAATTGCTACTGCTCTCTGGAGAATCGAACTACCTAAGAAAATCGATCTCTTGTGCCTCAAGTGTGTGTTCCCCATCTACCTATTGACCTCCTCTTATAATCTCCAGTTGGGACTCCAACGGCCACGATTAAAACTTAATTGATGGCTGAGATCATTTTTGAATCGACCTGTGTGAGTTTCTAGATGATTCATGTCTTTTGCAATTAATATTGATTAATTAACCATTTTTCCTAAATTTAGACTTGGGAAAAATTTAAAAATACATTAATAATCTAATTGAGACGTTTTTATGTGGAATTTCAAAAAACGATTCCTAGGTTATGGAGAACTCCTGTGTTTTAGCCTCTCCACAAAGTTTTGAGACTAGAACACCTCTTATGCTACAAAAACTAACATCAGGGTATTCTTTCAGGAGGCAGGATTGCAGATTTCACAATGTGGTATGGCATACGCAGGGTAGTTTTGAGTACACCTGGTTGATTCATGATATGCGGAGTCTATATATTGATTACATGCAAGGAGCATAGATGTGGAACAGGAGGGTTCCAACAGTCATCAAGACCATGTCACAACAAACCTGGTTATGGGATCGGGGGATTCAGTTAGCTCGCAGGTCACTCCATTTTGTGATGAGCAGGGTCATGGAAGAGGGTGATCTAGCTCATTTTGGGGTTGACACATGGGGGATCATTGAGGCCTCCATTGTATGGCGAGGCAGGTTTTTCCAGTTGCTGCTCAGGATCGAGATTAGCGATGGATGGGTAGATATTGACATCATAGAGATACCTGGACATGAAGAGCTTGATCTTTGCCAATATTTCGCCACCAAGTTTCAAGGGAAGAGGATGTAATGTGCCCATGATGGGCAGCCCATCAAAGCCAAAGTGGCGCAGCGATAGCATGGTGGCACCCTTCTAAGACTAACGTGGGACCCAGGCATTGTAGTACTGGACAACATAGTGACCTTTAGGGATGAGATAGCCACCACATGGGGAAATCATTCAGATCTTCCATTGGGCTTTTGTGACTCGTTGATGGCATGGCGAATTTCATCAGTATCGCAGGTTGGTCAGTAGGAGTATATCAGGGGAAGCCCATGCGGGAGAGACTTCATCCCCACAGGGATAGGGTTGTATCTTTGGATGTTTACCCTTGGAGTGTAGGAGATGGACTACTCAGTAGGGCAGCTTCATGCAGAGTTGGACAGAGTCCTACTTTATCATGATGCTCTAATTATTGATAGTATGCAAAGGTATTCTAGTACCTATACTTGGTTGGACAGTGAGCAGAGCAAGGGGTGTTTCATAGTGATCAGGAAGGCTTGGGATCCGAGTATCGAGGATTTCGTTCATGACCAAATAGTGCAGAGATCGGGGATGACTCAACGACACATTTGGGACCCTGGTATTACCAGTGGTGATAATGGTGATCAGCAGTTAGAGAGGGGGCTTGTTTAGGCATTCCTTGAGGACAAGCAATTTTTGGTGGGGAGGACTATAATATCCCCAAATTTGATTTTTCACATTAGAGACAATTTTTGGAAGAGGAGGCAATTTTGACATTGGGACTTTATGTGGGAAAAGGAAAATTGCAGGTCTAGAGGAACGTGGGGCCCACAAGAGAGATAAATTTGTCCCAAGAAGGGAACTCACACTCTTGGAGGAGAGAGAGGAGGGGGTGCGAATTAGGAGAGAGAAAGAGTGGGGGCCACCAAGGGAGAAAAGGAGGCCAACAATTATAAATAAGGAGAAGAGGCCTTCATTTGTATCTTTTGTCAACTTTACTTCTGAACACAAGTTTTCTTGAGTTGTTTAGCCAAGACAACCAATGTTGTTTAGCACAAGGGATTCCCAAGCAGGAATTCCACCTCTACCTTCGGTGAACTTCGAGTGTCACCCTAGGAGAGTAAGAGGGAGTTTGTTCCGAGTGTTTGAGGAGCTAATTTGCAGATCATTCATCAGCTTGGGCGTGTTTTTCCTAGGGCACAAAAGGGGAATTCGTGGGTTGAGAGGAGCTAGCAGGAAGTGGAGATTGGGCCAAAGATTTTGCAGGAATTTATCCATTGGAAGCGCAAGTTTCCTCTTGGCATTTTGTGTTGATTTTTGGTAGCATCGGATGTGATCTAGCCATGAAAATAGGTGGAGAGGCTAAGGCACATGAGATCTCCAAGACCCAAAAATCGTTTGGGGAAATTCCACCCGGATGGAGAGATATTAAAATAATTAATATTTTTAATGAAGTTCCTAAGTCTAAACTTAGGAAAATTAAAATATTAAAGTGTATTGATATAATATGGGTGAGAAAGTTCTAAATAACGAGGATCAAGCCAAATCTAATCTTAGATGTTGATTAGGGACTTAATCTCGGCCATTGAATCATCAACAGGAAAAGTATAAGAAGAGGCTTGAGGGTAGTTGAAGATACACCAAGTTGATCAAGAATTCGATTTTCTGGCGCAAGGTTTTGTTATGAAACCAGTTCACAAAAAGATAGAAAACAAAGATAAACGCCTTAGAATTCAGCCTCTTCGAGGGGGCAACCTCCTTTACATTACACAAATGAACAATTCTTCGATGATACAAATGACGAGACCTCCTTTCTATATATAGGAGTCTAAGGGCTCATAATATAATCCAGCTGATATAACAATAATAATGTAAGGGCACAATAATAACAATAGTGGGCTTCTATGGGGCACAATAATAACAATATGGGGACTACATGGGCACAACAATATAATAAGGGGGTTGTACTAATAACAGTAAGGGGTTACACTAGTAGTATAGGGACCTAACATGCCCCTCTCCTTCAAAAATTGTTGTCCTCAATGCTTGAGTAGTTCTTGATGCTTCTGTATAAAATTTTGTCCTCCCATGTGGAATCTTCAGCTGGTAAGTTCTTCCACTTGATGAAATACTTTGAAATTGATCGATTTTGTGGCTGTCGAGTTCTTATTTCTGTGACTGCTCCAGGTTCCAATATGATTTTTCCTTCCTCGTCAAGTTCTGGCAATATTATTTGAACTAGGATCTTCTGCAACTTTTGAATGAGTGGCCACACTTCCTTGTCCTTCTTCCATTCATCCCTTGCTTCGTTTATCCAATCTGGTTGGATAATAGAAATAGCACAAAACAATGCTTCCACATCCTCATCTTTTCTTGAGAGTGCATCTGCAACAACATTTTTCTTCCCTTTTTTGTAGATGATTTCAAAGTCATAACCCAACATATTTGTGACCCATTTTTTTTGTTCTTCTAAAGATAATCTTTGTTCTAAAAAGTATTTAAAACTACCATGATCCATTTTTACCTTGAAGTGTCTTCCCATTAGGTAAGGTTTCCATTTCTTAAGTGCATGTAGTATTGTCAACATTTCCTTCTCATAAATAGCTCGCTTGAGATGTAGCTGTAAAAATACCCAATCGCCTACATCAAAACTTCTTTCACTGCGATGTTGATCTGCCTGTTGTTTCATTCGATTTTGCTCCAAACTGGCGTTATCCTTTAAAAGTTGGAGAACTTGTTGTTGATGCTCGATGTGATCTTTCACTACTTGAATCTTTTTCTTCTTGATATGTCCTTCTATCTTGAGAGTTTGAGGAGTGGCAATTTCTTCCAATGCATTACAAGATATGGTCGGATTCATTTTTTGATGCTCGATGTGATCTTTCACTTCTTGAACATTTTTCTTCTTGATATGTCTTTCTATCTTGATAGTTTGAGGAGTGGTAATTCCGGCCAATGCATTACAAGATATGGTCAGATTCATTTCTTCTTTCTCGATGTGATCTTTCACTTCTTGAACCTTTTTCTTCTTGATATGTCCTATCTTGAGAGTTTGAGGAGTGGTAATTCTTGCCAATGCTTTACAAGATATGGTCGGATTCATTTCTTCTTTCTCTGGGGTTGATTCTTCGTGTATATCCTCTTTTTTTAATGTTTCTTGATCATTTTCTTCCTCCTCTTCACAATCATGTAAAATAATTTCTTCTCAGCACACTTATGAACTTTAATGTATCTGTTATCACAATTGTAACAAAGTCCTTTTACTCTTTTTTCTTCCAATTGTTGTGGTGTCAACCTTGTAGGTTGTGGAAGGCTAGGAGAAACAACACTTCCATCTTTATAGTTGTGAGGGGTAGACTTCCTTGTTTCCATAATTTTGCTTTCCACTTTTCTTGCCAACCTGAATGCCTTCTCCAATGAATCAAGTTCCCAAAGACGAACCTCATGTTGAATGTTATCCCTTCAAGTCCCTATGGAGACATCACTCCTCTGTGTCTCTAGAATATCATTTTCCATTATATTCGATTTTTTAAAGTCCTCAATGTGCTTTGCCATTGAACACTTTTGTTTGAGATTTATCAATTGGCTAAAGAAGGTGCTTCTCTTTGTATCCTCATAATGTGCTATCATTTCCTCCGTGAAAATTGACCACGTAAAAAGTGGTTTATGAGAACATAGCCCCTTATACCATAAAAATTGATCCGGTTCTAAATATGAAGATGCAATGTGTACCTTTTGTAACAGTTGCACCTCATGTAGATCAAAATATTGCTCCATCTGTAGTATCCAATTTACTGGATCCTTGCCATCAAACTTCCTCATATTGCCTTTTCTTGATTTTAGGAGCTCGATCTTGAAACGACTGTAACTTTGTAATTTCAAATCTTCCAATTCTGAAATCGCGACCTGCAGTAGCCCTCTACGTCCTCTTTCCAATGCCACCAGTCTGATCGAAATTGGATTCTCCAAGAAAGAGTTATGCACAATCTCCCAAGATGACCTGATTATATACCTTTTCAAAAGAGAGAACTTGTATGAAGTGCCACGTGTCACTGTTTTGACCTTTGGATTTGAAAAATATACACAGAAAACTACAGTCCATCCTATTTCTGTAACTTCTTACGAAATTTCAATCTGATGCTCAGAGAGACAGTTATGACGATTTTCCCCAGGTCACCTGTTTGGGATGTAATTTGGGAGCCTGCAGAAACCCTAAATGTCTTGGACTGTATCTCCGAAAATATAGCGAAACAAGATCTGAAATTCGAGCCCGAGCTTCCCCATGATTTCAGATCAAATGGGTTTTAATTTCAGAGTCTGAACCAGTGTTGCAGGAAATGTCCCCCCCCGGATCAAAACCCTGATCCACGATCCATACCAATGCGTGGGGGAAGCGCCGTATGAAATGCGTTTCGGAAAAAACGAAATGCATTTCGAGCTGATAAACACGCTTCTTGGAAATTTCGGAAGTGTGTGACCAAAACGTGTTTCGTTTTTTCCGAAACACGCTTCGTACGACGCTTCAGCTGTACGAAGCGTCGCACTTTGAAGTACGAAGCGTACGGATCGCGAGCAATTCCATACAACTTCCTCCGTTTTAGCCGCACAGCAAAAAAAGCACTGTTTTTTTAATCTTTTTTATTTTTTGGCATTTTGGTTTGTTGGGGGTGGGTCCACCTTGGGTTAGGGTGAGGAATGAAGGGATTTAACCCCCCATTCATCTATCATTTTCTCACTTTGAGTTTATGAGAGTTGGAGAAGAGAAGAGAGGAGAGCTTGGAGGAGTGAAGGAGGAGCAGCTAGGAGAAGGAGGAGGAGCTTGGAGTAGGATCTTGGAGGACTTCCATCTACAAGAGCTAAAGAGGTAATTGCAAACCCCAAACTCCCTTATTTTTTTGACATTTTTTTTTGTATTTTTCTCCTCCCTCTCCTACTCTTTCCCATTGTTTCTACTTGCTCATTTAATTGCAGGTTGTCCACCACCTATATCCATATTCCAAGATGGTGTTCTTTTGGCTTCTATGTATCATTCCACTTTTGGTTTTAATGATGGCAAGGGGGAGTAGGAATAGAAGGGAAGAAGCACAAGAGGATAGTGGTCCCAATATGAGTGACCCAATGTATGATGAGGAGGAAGGGTTTGAAGAGGAAGGGGATGAAGTTGAACCTGAAGGGGAAACTGAAACACTAGAGGGGAAAGTTGCATTAACACCCTTGTGGAACTATGTGACCAAACTTGAAAGGGGAAAGGGTGGTGGAATGGTTGTCATGGAGGAAAACCATTTAGTGGTTCATATACCCGTGTGAAGAGGCATCTTTGTGGGGTGATGGACAGTGATGATAAAAAGGGTGTTGTGGGGATACAAATTTGCCCAAACATTTCAGTTGAACAACGAAGAAAATACATTCAAATAGAGGAGGTTGCACAACAAAAAAGCAAGAAACAAAAAACTCATTCTGAATCAAGTGCAACCTCTAGATTTGGTAGCTCATCTCCTCATGGTACTTCTGGAAGCTTTGGAGGTAAAAGAACAATAGGGGATTTTCTTAATGTTGCTGGGAGGAACGATGTGGATGGAAAGATAGTCCAATTTCTTTGTGCTTGCGGTGTACCATTCAATGTGCTTCGCTTTCCCTACTGGCATGAAATGGTAAAGGCCATCAATGAAGCCCCAAATGGATACAAGTCCCCCAACTATGAGAAAGCTAGAACAATATTATTAGAAAGAGAAAAAGCGAACGTTCAAAGAGCTTTGACACGTTTTACAAATGAGTGGGTAGATTGTGGGGTATCCATTGTATCAGATGGGTGGACAAATATTAGAAACCAACATTTGATAAATGTTCTTGGTGTTTCTGCTAGTGGTGCAGTATTTATTACATGTCATGACTTCTCCTCCATCAGTGCATCTTCCCAAAACATTGCAGATCTCCTATTGCAATCAATGAAAGATGTTGGTCCAAATAATGTGGTTCAAGTGATCACAGATAATGCAGCAAATTGTAAGGCAACAAGAAAAATTATTTAGCGTATTCATCCACACATCTTTTGGTCTGGGTGCCTGGTTCACACATTGAACCTTTTGATGCATGATATTGTGAAGCATAAAGAATGTGGATGGATTAATGAGCTTTACAGGACAGGGAAGCAACTCATTAAATTCATCACAGGGCATACAAGGATAAAATACTTCTATGGCACTTACTCCAAGTTGCAGTTTCTTAAACTTGCAAAGACAAGATTTGCCAGTTATTACCTCACCTTTAGGGGGTTAGTGAAGGTGAGACAAGCTTTAACTAATATGGTGTGTGTTGAAACATGGGATGAAATTAACACTGATAGAGATGGTGCTAATGCAGCCAAGGACACTATTCTTGACATGTACTTTTGGTCACAGGTTAAATATGTTTTGCAATTCACCAAACCAATTTATTACATGATCAAGTTTGGAGATTCAAATCAACCAATAATTGGGGAGGTGTATGAGCAAATGGATAGCATGTTGGGGTAGATTAAAGCCATTGTTGAGTCTAGAGATATCACCTTGTACAATTATATTCGTGCAGAGGTGGAAAACCGATGGGAAATGCTAAATATTCCATTGCATGCATTAGCATATGTTTTGACACCTAAATACTATCATCCATCATGGCTTTCAACACTAGCACCTGGGGGGGGAAGCAAGAGAAAACCACACCAAGATCAAGAGGTTCACAAAAAATATATGATTGCATTGAGTAAATTAGTCCCTAATAAGGAGGAGGCTGCCATGGTACGAAGACAGTTGAGCAACTATACGCTTAACACTTGTCCATTTGGGAGCATGCATGCAATTAGAGATCAAGAGACTTTTTCTTCTCTTGAGTGGTGGAACATGCATGGAGGGGCTTCTCCACTTCTACAGACTTTGGCATTGCGGGAGCTATCACAGGTGGTAAACACTTCTTCTGCAAAGAGGTGTTGGAGCTCTTATTCTTTCATCCACAGTGTTAAAAGGAACAGGTTGAGTTTAGACTGGGCAGAGAGCTTGGTTTATGTTCATTACAACTTGCGATTGCTGTCCCATTATTGTGATGATGCAAAGACTAATAAAGACCTTAAGATTTGGGACAGGAATCCAGAGGAGCCCAATTTGGAGGATGGAGTGTTGCGATTAGAGCAATTAGAGGATGCTCTTATCCAGGTATGTCCATTGTGGTATGAATTTTGCTTATAAAGCATTTCTCTAATTCATGTTTTTAATTTTTTTTGTTAGCTAGTGTTTTTTTTGTATGAATTTTTTGAGCGATTCCAGGATGATGATGATCGTGTTAAGATGCCACCCCCATCTGGTCCCTTGGTTCCCAGGTTCCATGGTTCAACACCAACAGTAGGGGGTTCATGTTCATCAATTTCAGTGCCACAACTTCCACAGGCACCATCTTCTTCATTCACCACATGGAGGCCCGCCGCCACTTTCTCTTCGTGGTGAAAGGAGGAGAGATTAGTAGATATATTCAAAATTTACTACTTTTGTTATAGATTAATCATTAGAGTTGTAGGCTTGTTAATTTGAACCTTTTTGTCTTGGCGGTGACCAAGTGACCTATTTTGTAAACATTATTATTTGAATTTTGGACATGACAAATGTTGACAGTTGCTCACTTGCTAGATAAATCATGATATGCTCTATGTTTTATGTTTTATAATATGCTTAAATGTTTTATGTTTTATAATATGCTTAAAAATTTGATGTATGTTTGTAATTGCTAGAATATAGATGGTTGATGTTCGAATAATTAATCATTGATGTACATACTAGTAACTACAATGGAATCATGGATGTCGTATCTATCTTGATTTATGCAAAAATATGCATGTTTTCATGTCTTCTACAACTAATTTGGTATTTGGGATGTTGTTTTGAGTATAAATGCAAAATAAATATAAAATATATATATATATATATAACAGATGCTTCGCTTCCTAGATTTTTGGAAAATGATGCTTTCGCGTCCCCGCTTCCAAAAAACATCCCCGTTTCGTCCCTGCTTCGTGCAACATTGGTCTGAACCTTCGTAGAAAACAAATTATAGCGTAAATTCCACGATGACTTGTTTGAGATGAAATTTTGGAGCTTGCAAAAACCCTAACTTCCTCAGATCATATCTCCGCAAATATAGCGAGACAAGATCTGAAATTCAGACCCGAGGTGCAGACCGATTTCTTCTCAAATGGGTTTTTGTTTTAGCTTCTGAAACTTCGTAGCGAAAACGTTATAGCAAAAATGCCACGATGACCTGTTTGGAGCAGCGAAACCCTAGAATCCAAACCTCTGATACCAAATGTTAAGAAACCAGCTCATAAAAAGATAGAAAACAAAAATAAACGCCTTAGAATTCAGCCTCTTCGAGGGGGAAACCTCCTTTACATTACACAAATGAACAATTCTTCGATGATACAAATGACAAGACCTCCTTTCTATATATAGGAGTCAAGGGGTCATAATATAATCAGAGCCGACATAACAATAATAATGTAAGGGCACAATAATAACAATATGGGGACTACATGGGCACAACAATATAATAAAGGGGTTATACTAATAACAATAAGGGGTTACACTAGTAGTATAGGGACCTAACAGGTTCACTGAGAAATCGAGTTAGTGATCTGTTGCAGCGAGGGGTAGTTTGGCAAAAGGCTGAAAATACATAGCAGAGAGGCAAAGATAGTGTCGGAGAGGCAACGGAGAGGCAACCTCAACTGACACAGAGACAGCCAGAGCTGATGCAGATGCTTGGAGGGCAAGCGCTGAGGATGCAAGACGCCGAGAAGCTGACGCAGGCAGACGCAAAGGCTAGCAGAGTTGACGCTGGGCAGGAAGAGCTGCGCTGGGGTGTTTTCGTGGGGTAGACTGAGAGATGAGATGCAGACGCAGAGCCATAGAGGGTGACGCAGTTCCAGAGAGAAGCTTGGACCAGCTTTCGCTGTCTAGTTGAGGAACAGTTGAAGTCACTGTGGGAATCATCGTCCGATTGCTGATCAGCCAGAATATCTGTCTCTAGAGCAAGGTACTTCTACCAAGGAAAATCTCTGAAGGGTGAGCCATTTCTAGCACCCTAGTTGCATTCAGAAAATTGCATAATAATAAAACGCTCATATCTGCTGCACCGTTTTTCCCACATTGGGTTTTTTCGGGGACAATTGTCCAAAAATAATGGTGTCCCTTGTGTTGTCTCAATTATTTCAGCTGATAATTTGTATATGTGTGAAGGTTGCATTTGTGTTTATTTTGGTATTTATATTTATAAATAGCTTGTTAATGGAAAGAACAAGTAGGAGATAATAAACCAGATAATGTAGTAGGGATTTCTAACGTGTCAGACTTAGAAATTTCCACATTTTGTAGGGCTGAGGGTGTTGTATTTTGGCGGGCCGAATTGTCTAAAATCTGGGCTTGCGCAAAGATCATTGGACATATACTATGCAGCCATAGAGAGCAAGGAAATTTTGTGGAAGTTGGGCAAGGAAAGATAAAGAGATTTGGAGGAGTGGTTGCAAGGGTTGGAGGAGATTTTCCAAGAATTGATTTTGCTTCCTACAACCAGATTCCTTCTAAAGAGCATTTTTCTAGCCAGTTGGAGCCACATGCACTTCTTGGGAGTCATCAGAGTATGTTGGATTCAACCCAAACCCTTTCTGGGTTTATGTGGGTTTGGAGAGAGGACTCCAGGGTTAATTTCGAAGAATTTTCTGGGTAGTATTTCTAGCTGAAATCAATGTTCTAGTCAGTAGCCAGTAGTAGAAATCACTAGAGGAAGGCGCAGTTCACCTTAGGACCATTTCCACCACTTGGGTTCGTGAGGTATTTCTGGGTTTTGTTGGAGCTGGTGTGGAGAGCCTACATTTAATTTGCAAAATTTTTGGAGTAGATCTGAGGGTCAAAATCTCAGTGCAACTACAATCATGGGTTCCAAAATGATGCAAGGGGGGCACTCATAGGGGCCCTAGGAACCAGGGTGATGGCCATAATGATAAGGGGTAGAGCTCATGTTTGACTTTTGCCTACGTACTAAATTCTTATGTCCTGGCCATCTTTTGCATTTTGTGGTACATTCCCTGTTATAAGTGGCCAAATTATGATTTTAACTTTCTTTTTAGCTGCATCAACCTTCGGGGCATCGTTTCAGGCCCGACCCAAAGTGTGGACAAAGGGAGGGGGGCGCTAACTCCTTGTGGATCTGTTGACTACTAGAGTGGCACCTGATGATTATGTGAAGACTCCATGCCCAAGGATGATCCAGAGGACACTTGTACCATCAGATATCATCATTCAACAGAGTTTTTTAACTCTACTTCTATCTTCTCATCATCTTTCTTGTACCCAGATTTCACACCCTGCGGGGAATTGTAATAAGTGATACTAGTAATGATGAGTTTTTTGAATTTGTAACAGACCTAGGATGTTGGGACTCGATCAGCAAACGAGTACACCTTGGAATGTTTTTTTTATCCGGTTAATTATCCCTTCTTTTTCAGAGGCGGATAATTTTCTGGATTTTTTCACTCATTTTTACCCCAAAGCCGGGGTGACGGTTTGAAGATTGAGCCCCTAACACAACTTAGTGTCTAGAGTCGATATATATTACCATACTAGATCACACAAAAAATTTCGTGGAATTTGGCTAGGTCTAAGTAGGATTTTTTAATAATTAAAAATTTCCTGCAAAACGGGATTTTTTAATTATTTTCTATGTAATGGTATAAATAAGTGGCCTTAGGAAATGTCTGGGGCGTATGACTACTCGAAATTCATCCTCAGAGGCCCAGCATTATCCTAAAACCCACTTTGGGGGTCAAAAAATGACTTAGAGTCCCTCAAAAGCCGATTTTTCAAATGACAGTAGCAAAAATGAAGAAAAATTCAAAAAAATGAATAATTGGAAAAATTTATAAATTTTTCCAAAGTCAAAATAAGTCAAATTTTGACATGGAAATTATGTGGAGAGTCAAGGGTGATGTGGCAAGCGTGTGGGACCCACCTCATAAGGTACAACAGGCTCAAGTCAAAAGTTTCAAGTCAAAGTCAAAGGGGCCCACAATGAGCTCATGAGAAGTACGTACAAGCAAATGTATGAAGTGACTTTGATTTAATTTAAATCAAATGTTAATTAAAGTCTAAGGTGAAAAAGTTAAAAGAAGTTGGAGGGACCCCACATAACTATAGCCTACGCATTAGTTTGATAAAAGGCACATGATAAAAGAAGCTTCCACGTACAGCTACAACAAAGGAATATCCACGTTAGTCAAAGATATCTCCACGCAGCAAAAGAAAATCAGCATAGACTTTGATGGAATGTTAAGTACGGTTAACGCAAGTTTTTGTGAGAACTGTCTATGCATTAAACTCCACTTAGCCTCCACGCTGCCAGCTAAAAGGTACCTACAGCAGTCAACGCAGACCAGCAAGAGACAATACGCAGTGGTCATTTAAATGAGGATTTATCACAGCAATCAAAACTTTGGTTTGGTGGCAATTTACGACAGCAAATTGATGGGAGTTAAACTCCTCTTTATCTCCACTCATACTCACACCTGGCAGCAAAAATATGGCACGTTAATCTTCAAGAGAAACACGCACAACAGATCAACCTCTACGTTGGCTGCTATACACAGATTTGATTGGCAGCATTGGTATTTGGTTGCAGATGTGTCAAATCACAGGTTTTAGTTGGAGATTTGGGTGGGAGTTTGTCTCCCATTTACTTCAGTTATATATGCACTTGGCAGCCATAAAGAATGTGCACCAACAGTTGGATGAACGCTGATTCTCAAGGGAGATATACACAGCCAGTTAGGGAGCAGTTTACAACAGTGATCTCCAGCACTTGGACAGTTCTTGCAACCACTTGCAAATTCGTTTTTGCTTTGGGATCTTCACCCTTCCACTTGTCACTTGCACTCACATTGGGATTGGCTCCCATTTGCCTATTTAAATGAGCTTTGGCTCTCATCTTTAGAAGGATAGAACGAGCTGTTGGGCTTGCGGAGACTCTGTTGGATTTTGTATTCATCTTTCATATAAATAAATAAAAGTCTTTGGGGTTACTAGCTTCTCTTGTGGTGCATTCTTTAGTTGATGAGGTATACCTGTGCCATTTGATGTTATTATTCATTTGATTTTATACTGCTATCTAGTTGTTTTTTTTTGTGCATTTGCCTGAAGGCATTATTGTCTAGGGAGGAGAGATTTGCAGCTATCTCAAATCTTCTTTGGGCTTGGTATATTTTGTGCTCTTGTTGTAGCTTGTCATTTTCAAATTTCGGTTGAATGACAAGCTCAACTTGGTCTCTATATGCCAAGTCTCTTTTGCGCTAACAATTGGTTTGCAGGTATTTTTTGTGTTCAAAGGATAGGTTGCCAACTCTATTGGAGTGTGAGGACTTCTTCGGTTGGAATAGTCACCTCCAAGGATATCAAAGGTCCCACAAGTTGTTCAAGCCAACAATCTCATAAGACATCAAGAGATTTATTTAAGAGTGTTCCTGGAGGCAATTCAAGTTTGAAGAAGAAAGCTAAAGCATAAGCTAAGTAACCCTTTTACAATGGGAAACCCAAGTCCAAGGTTATTTGGGCTTTCATTTGAAAGCATTTGACTTCATTCTAAGCAAAAATAAAATAAAAAATTCATTTCTTAAAGAGCAATACTTTGAAGGCACTGGTTGTTTATGTATCTCATGCTTATCTTATGTGTTTATGGTTATTGCTCATATCAGGTTTGCTTATAAATCTTAAATAAATAATCTATTTAGGTCTAACAATTCTCCTAGAAACTCACATCTTTGTTTTTAACTTAACTTTTCATTAGGGACCACCCCCCTTGGCTAGCCTAGGAGATAGCTCAAACGGAGAGAGTCAAGATTAGTGGGACAGCCCCTTCTCTGAGTTCTCTACCACCAACCACACCTTGTGGGGTTCAAGGCTTTTCTCACTGACTTGTAGGTAGGTGTAGGCGGCAGGGTCAACAGGACCCAATGAACAAATGTGGACCCAGATGGGAAGTGTCAAAAGGGGTTATAATGAGCGGAGGGGAGTGAGATATATGGTGTCATTAAGCAAGAACATGCCACCAAAATCAGGGTTTCCCATGTAGTGCAACTCCTAAAGTTAGTAGCCAATTAAGGAGATCCCACGGGATTAGGATACAAGATTAACCACCAAGTTGGGACAAGGGAACAAGAGTACAATCCAAGCCCATTCTTTCCGCCGAATCCCCCCACTAATCCATGTCCAAATGTGTCCAAGAAAAGCAAGCATAAACACCCAATTACATAATGAAAAGCCATCCCTTTGGGATTGGAAGGCCCACCTTCAAACATACGATCATAACAGATGGTGAAGGCACACAATGGCTGATTCAGGTGGCGAAGAATGGTAGTACATTGAGCTATTTGGTGGTTTCCAGCTGAAGACAAATCTAGGATAAAAACTCTCCTATAGGGGTCACCCACTAGTGGTGGGTAACAGGTTGCCCGTTGCCTCCTTGATTGGGCCAAAAATCTTGTGTACTGTTGTTGATCTCATTGCTGTTATATTCTGTTGTGCAAAGTTGTTTTTGGTTGAGCATTGCTAGTGTGTTTATGTGCTAGTCTAGTCATAGACCAAACCTACAGTGCAAGGAAATTTCAACTAATAGGCAGATCTAGTAACATAGGAATAAAAATCTAAAAATAATAAAGTACATAAAGAATATTATACATTTAAAAATTCAAGCATTAAATGTGCACTTAACACTATAGTGCCTCATAGTTGGCTGCATGCTAATGAACTTCGATAGCAGTATATCCACAGTTTATGCTTGCTAAATCTGCTCTGATAGAGTTCTAAAAATTCAACTAATACTAATGAACCCAAGATGACAGAATTCAATCCTGCATATATATCGTACGGTATAGATAATTCATGGCTACACAAATGGGGAATCAATATAAATATTGAACACCAAAAATATGCTTCAATTTATGAGTAAGATATCTGACCCTATGGAGACAGCTTATGCTAGATAACTACTGACAATAAAGTATGAACTTTGAAGGTTACTGATAGGCAAGAAGTAAAAATTAGTGATATAGTAAACAGAGTAGCTCTTGATCTGTAAGCTATAGTTTGAAAATATTAACTCACCTAGAAATATCCTGATATTGAAAAAGCTAAGCACACTGATTGCAACTGAACATAATGAAGCAGTCCATCCCAGTTGCCAAGAGGTTCCTAAATTGACTTGGACTACCCTAAAATCATATGGGTAACTTGTTCCAGTTTGGAAATCTACTAGAACAATATTTAAAAACAAACTTGGATAATAACTTGTGTCAATTTACAAGAGCAATGCCTCTTGCATATCTTATTTGAAAGTTAAGATTTACAATGTCCCCAGAAGTCTCGCAAGTTCTCAGGGGTATTAACTTTCAGACTGTCAACAACTTTCTTAAGGATATATACATATTATAAATATCCTTTTATCAAGAGAAAATAGAAATCAGGCTCTTCTGATATCCAAGCATATACCAAAAAAGAAATAATGTAAATTATTGAATTCCATAACTACTCTTTTCATAGAACATATATACAAGCCTTATTTTGGTTCTCATTGGATGAACCACACTTCACATTTATTTACATTATTTACAATCTCATTAAACCAATTTGTTTTATTTCAATAAAAACTCACCAGATATGCTGCGTAAGCCCATCCCAGGGGAACGATGACAAACAACATCTGCCATGTTATTTTGCATGTAACAAAAAGCACCCCAATAAGCTGGAAACCATTTGCCAAGCTTGAGCCATAAACAAATGGAATATCAAAGTCCAACTTCTGCTGATCTGTAGACGACTGGAAACATCAATAAAATTAATTTGCACTTGATCTAAAGCCTTATTGAACTCTGAAACATCATAAAATCATCCCATTGGAAGCCCATGATGCCCTGGAATTTTTAGTATAAAGACATTGTCTTGTTACATTTGTGAGTGCTATGCAATCTCTGAATTCATCTCTGTATTCTTGAATTACTAAATAAGAAGAAATAATAACTTAAAAATCTTAAACAGAAAAACGAACCAACCAATAAATGTCATACTGAAATTCGATCAAACAACAAACACTACAAACCCGACTTTGACAAATAAAAATGCCCATGGTTAAATGTCATCTAGAATGTCAAGCATTATAATTTTTCCAAACTGTAAATACAAGACCAAAATTTCAGAAAGATTAGTCAGGACATGGCCAGATCAAGAGCCACATGTAATCAAGCTACCGTAGAAGAAGATGGGATATTTGCTTCAATAAAAGAATATTCAATAGCTATTAAACTGTCTTTACTGCAAACATCTTTGTATATCACCTGATAATCTCACAGGTTAATACCTAATCAACATTATCTCACATCAAGTTCAAAGTATTCAAGAACATAACCAGCATTGTTCATGTTTTGCCAAAGAGTCAGCCCAAGAATTTAGATTTTGTGAGGCTAATGCACAACACTTGGATAGATCTAAGTACTAAAGTTTGTCAATGTCTGTAAATGGCACGAACCTATATGAATTTGCTCAAAGCAGAGCTCTATTCCAATGTATACATAAACAATGTACAGATGGAAAAGATTTTAACATGCGTAATCAATCCAGTGTTATGCTTTGCATACAAATGAAAGATATTTTAACGTGTAAAACAATCCAATCTTATGCTTTACATACACTACCGTTCAATATGTGAAAACCAAAAAAAATATATCGCAACAGGTAATGTGAAGAGATCATGTCACTAACCCTTGTAAGAATCCTTCCAGTGGGTGTAGTGTCAAAGAAAGACATGGGAGCCCGAAAGATGCTGTCCAACATAGTTTGATAAAATTCTTGTGCTGTCCTCAGTCCAGAAATAGAAATCAATAGAGACCGCATCAAAACAAAAAACCCACTTCCAATTGCTAAATATGAATAAACACTAATAAATTTTCTTGGATTTATACTTGTTCCTTCTGAGGTGAAGTCTGCCAACCAAAAGTCACTCGATATTTGCAATGCTTGCCAGCATGTTTGAATGAATAATAAAACAATTATATGCAGCCCCCAGAAGGACTTTGTCCAATATGCCCAGTAAATAGACATATTTACACGGCCAATAGCTCTCTCCTCTTCATCTATTAGGCTAGAAGAAAAATTATCATCATCAAATTTATTCTCCACCCTATTCTGCTCATGTGTATCTTCGTTAAACATTTGGGATCTTTGATCATACAAAGCATTCCCTCTCACATGCTTCGAGCAATGACTAGAAGGACTAGATGGCAACTGGGTTGGATCAGTAGTAATTGAGCATGATGATTGACTTATCCAATCATCTCTGGTCGTGTCATAGTCCATATCATATTGTACTGTTACATCATCTAATGCCTTATTGTGTGCATCAACAAGTTCTCCGAAGACAGTGCCTTGTTGGGAAAGTTCATCATATGTACCAGAGCTCATAATATGTCCTCCTTTCATAACCTGAAACAATTCACCACATCTAGTGTTGTTATCCCAGACATAAAACAGAAAAGGAAAAAATCTGAATAACTTTATCAACCTTTTGAAAAATTCAAAGCATGTCATAGTCTAAGGTAGATTTTTTTGTTAAAAAAGGGGATAGTTATTCTTACAATTATCATATCCGCTTCACGCAAGAATTCCACTTGATGTGTCACTAGAATAACAGTTTTGTTCTTTAAAGCACTTCTAATGCATTCCTGTAATAAAAAATTACAAATTTTCAGCCAAGGAAAATAAGGGCAACCAAAAATGAAATATATTACAAAACATAACTATAGCATTGGCATGGACCAACTGGTTAACAAAAAAATGTTATGTATAATAGCAATCACATGACAAGCACATGGAAATGGAATCATATTGAGGATCCAAAATTAGCATTGTAGTCAAAAGGATTTAGTAATGACTCAAGAAACAGGATTTTTAACTAGGGTTGAATTAGTTGAATTACCACGTAGTCCCTTTGTACTATTTGCAAATGTGTACATATATGCCAGGAGAGTATTTGACATATAGAAAAAATACTGGAAACTTTTCATGATTGATTGTGATCTGATACACCTGATGTTTATTTACCTATATATTCAATTCATCATTCAACATCTGAAAATCCACAATTTCCAACATGAATTCTGCACAACACAATATTCAAAAAGCTCTACTCGTTACCAGAATGAATAGAAAAATAGCTTTAATCGCTCAGGGCTCCAACATAGCCTTAGATCTAATATAAGTAATCTAGTAAATATTGAGAAGATTTCATTAGGCTCGGCACTTTTCAATTTGGTCCAATTCAAAAGTTCTGATCAAGTTAAAAAAAACTTCAAACATCAAAACCATGACAGAGAAAGTGATTCGTTGATGCATTAACAGTGTATGACTCTTTAACACAAACACTGATCAAATATGAATCAAGGCTGTTACCTCCTATTACCCCTCTGTCAGTGGAAGTACATAGATTTTTTCAGTGCATCATTCACCACCATTGTAAGCCCAAGGTCGCAAATCAAAGCCATGTAAAAACCATGTGAGGCTCTGTATTAGGTATCCTAGAATGGTGTCTTGTCAATTTGAGTCTGTATCTATTTCTTTGGGTTGGACCATGCCCTTTCCTTTGAAAGCTTCATCTGGGCAATCTCATCCCTGATCGAATTGGAGGACCTTGCTAGCCTTCTCATAAGGACTCGTAGTTTTATGGGAGCCTCTGCATTTTGTAGGGGTGATGTATGGGCCAGTCCAACCCATGTCAAGGTGCACCTATGTCATTCCACACAGTTAGTGTCTATAGAGTTTATAGGTGACCTTGACCTATAGTGTCTATACAATATTACTCATGATTTCTCTAGCATCATAGCAATCTCTTCTCACAACTTTCACATTTTCCAAGGCAATTCACGCTTCCTGTGCAAAGTGGTCTAAATGGTCAAAAAGTCAAGCCAAGCTCAGATTGTAGAGCAAGACTAGAGGATGCCATATCACATGGAAATTTTCAGATCAAAGCATTTGGTGAAAAGTTATGGCTTGGTCAAACTTGGTCAACAGTATAAGGAATATTCTAGGTGAATTTTTAGGAAGAGTGCTGGGCAAAATCTTGCATGCATTGCATCAAAAGTGAGCAGCACAATGACACAAAGAAAACCTAGGTGTCAGAATTTGAGGTCATGCAAGGCATTGGAGATCAAGCACAAAGGCAGGATGGCATGGCAATTAAGTGATGATGTGTCAACATCCTAGAGGATGAGGAAAAACAGAGACAGTCATTAATAATTATAGAGTAAGACCTAAGCAGCAAAACCCATATTCCAGATTTTCCAAAAGGGAAAGGGTGTTGGAGATCTAGTCTCTGTGGCCCAAGTCAAATTACATAAGAGGAAGTCAACATGGGATTAAGTCAAAACTAGCAGTTGGGTCAAAGCTAGCTGCTAGAGAGTGGTCTATTAACCATTTTAACCTCCTTGGACCTGTTACCGCTCAAACTAGCAAGGATCATAAAAGGGATTCCTAAGGGGAAACTAATAGATCAATGGGCAATGATGGAAGCTTAGCCCACTGTCACCTCAGCTAAGACTCCCTACTCTTTACGGATTTTCACCAATGGGAGGAGACCCGGTATATATATAGGGTCACTTGAAAGGGATAAATCGACCAATGGATATGAAGAGACGCTTAAAATCCTTTTCCTAGAAGGGGGTTTAAGAATAGATCTTTCTTGCTTGTCAAGCAAGGTACGAAGATTTCTAGGAGGAGGTGAGGACTTGAGGGTTAGGTTTAGAAGAATATGCCTTATGAAGGAGTTTCCCAGTCCAAAAACACTTATTGACCTCGACTTCCCGAATGCTTCTTGAAGAATTCACCTTTCAAAGATATGGGACCACACGGGACCAAGTGGACCCAGCCTAGGTCAAGGGGGGAGAATCTAGAAACCAATGATGTTCTTAACCCAGACAAGGAAAGGGAAAGGATAAAAGCAAGAAATTTCTCTTAAAGGTGTCAAATTGATCTTATGAGGCGCTAGCCTTGGGAACACTAGGGCAAAGTTTGATCTCAGAGCTAGGGCTTGGGTTATCTCACAACTCCATCGTCGGAATGGCTTCAAAATTGGAGGAGGACTTGAGGACACACCAATGCCGGAGAGGCTAAGAGATGAACTTTTTGGAGGGCTACTTTGTCATTAAAGTTATGCCCTAAGTGACCCAACTTGGCTAGACCTAGAAGAAGGTGAAAAATAGTTGATTTTTGAGTGACCACCTCCTGGTAGATCAGTGGCTTAGTCTTGGGAGAATGGAGTCCATGATAAACATGAATGAGGACCTTGTTTTTTTATAAAGGAGACCTGAAGACTACTTTGCTTGTCTTCTAGGACAAGGAGAAGCAACCTTAAAGCTTTATACTTCGACTTGCAAAATGTGATGGCTTATCAAGATGAATTCGTTAGTAGAATTATCCCTAGGAAATTTCATTCAGAATTACATGGCCCATACATTGAGAGATGCTATATAGAGACAAAATTCCATAATGTAAACAATAAATGCATGTAGCAATTGGCCCTAAAAATAGTGAAATTCCCAATCCAATGTATATGAGAAAGTAAAATAAGAATAACATTAAAAGCATGTACTTACATGTAATAGAACATATCCAACCATCAACAATTTGACAATAGAGAAGCTCCAAGATAAGATAAACCAAATCCAAACATCAAAATTCATCCATAAAGCTCCAATTCATCCTCCAAGAAAAAGTGTGAAATTCTCAAGAGAGAAAAGAGATCCAATCCAAAGTGATGATGAGAAAATGAACTCATCTCACTTGTATTTATACACTAATTAGGAGTTTGAATTAGTCTCTTACGCCTACATAAGCCCCAAAAATAAAATAATGTAACAATAACCTAACTTTTGGTGACAAGCCCACCAAACTAGCTCATAAATGAAATAATAAGCCTCTTAAGAGGTCAGATGATAAATAATACATGTCGTAGGGCCCTCCAAGAGGCCCGATGAGGTCCATAAGTGCTATAATGAAGAATAGGACCCTCAAAAGTCATGGACAAGGGGTTGGCCCCTTGTTCTCCAAACAATAAACCTGTGGTGTTCCCAATGGGTGTGGGGGCACAATAATAACTTCATGGGTCTCCAAATGAGTTGAAGATGCATGTAGATCATCTGTAAGGGCTTCGATGATGTTGTAAGTGATGCCACGTCATCCTACAAGTCCTGGGTCAGCTGCCAAGTGCATGGTGCATCTGTGGAGCTGGTTGGGCAAAGGTGAACAAGGTGCATCTTCCTCGTCCAATAGGTGAATCTTGAGCAATCTCTGAACATCCTCGAGGATCCATGGAGTGTTATCTACTACTGTGGAGGCCCATGGCTCTCAAAACACACACTACATGTGCCCTGCATAGGGAGACCAAACCCAAGATGGAGTCCACTGCAATCCTGCATAAGATCCAATGCGTCCCCTAGCCTTCCAATGCAACAAGTCATCAAAGAAATCGAATAAAAAAGCTTATAAACCATGGGCAAAAGGTGGGAACTTCATAATGGCCTACCCTTCCATAATGGATTTTGGGATGTGCTAATGTCTCCAAACTCCAAATGGGGTTAACCAAGTATCCTATTAGGTGGTTTCTACTTCTAAAGAGGATAATGTGTCCAAGGCACATCCTTTAAAAGGTGGTGGTATGTGATAAAGAGATGAATGGAGTAGGGATGAGAAGGGGCAACGCTAGGCCACATGCTAGAGTACAAGGATAGCTAATAAAAGGGAAGCCCACACTTGGGTATATAATGTATAGGAGGGAGCAATCGTGATACATCAGGTGCCCCGACCTTGATTTTTCCAACCTTCTTTATATGCTTTTTTCCTTCTATGATTTTTCTTTAATTAACTGTTAGGAGCTCAAGGGGTAAGAGCATGATGTGTGTGTTGATTTGGGGTAGCATCGGATGTGCTCTAAGTCTCAAATTTTGCAAGGAGGCTTAGGCACAGGTATTCCAAAGAACACAGAAAGCGTTTTGGGAAATTCCACCCAGAAGTGATTTTATTTTTATAATTAATATTTTTAATGAGGCTCCTAAGTCTAAACTTAAGAAAATTAAAATATTAATGGGTATTACTCTAATCTGGGGTGAAACTTCTAGAAAAAACCATGGATCAAGCCAAAACGATCTGAACCTTTGATTAAGATGTAATCTAAGCCGTTGATTGCCCAACAGGGAGATAAAAGAAGGGGCTTGAGGGTCATTTGGAAAATGCACTAAGAAGATACTCAGTTGCCCAAGAGAAATCGATTTTCTCACTGGTCGAAGTTCGGCAAGAGAAAATCGATTCAGAGGGAGATTTGCAGGTGGAGGAGAGACAGAGAGGGTTCAGGTGTTAATTTTAGGCAACAATGGTATGTTCTATGCTTTAGAGCAATTTTACTTCAATTTCTTTATTAGCTCAATATCAATATCCAGTTCAATGTTGCACGAAGCGGGGACGAAATGGGGACGTTTTTTGGAAGCGGGGACGCAGAAGCGTTATTTTCCAAAAATCTAGGAAGCTAAGCATCTCGAAAGCGTCTACTATATATATATATATATAACTTTTTAATATTTTTTTGCAATTATATTAAAAAAAATTCCAAAATACAAAATTAGTTGTAGAAGACATGAAAACATGCATATTTTTACATAAATCAAGATATATATGGCATCCATTGTACATCAATGATTAATTATTCCAGCATCAACCGTCTACAATCTAGATTCCTCTTCTCTTGTCTAGCCTTTGCATCTACTTCCATTCTATAGGGATTTTTGTCAACATTGCCTAATTTTGATCAAACAGCTTAATCCAAGCCTTATAATATGGTAGAGAAATCTTAACATGCCTGATCAATGATTTTGACTTGAGTGAAGGGTACATAATTGCTAAGGCCATGACAAAGGAGTTCAACAATCAATAACACCAACACTGGGGTACATATAGGGCTTGTTGCTCTTGATTAAATGCCAATCACATGCCCTCATACATGATATAATCCAATGAAACGCCACAATCCCATTGATCTTGAAAACTGTTAAGTCTGCTGAATTTTGAACTGGATATGAAATTCTATTTTCTCCATATGAAGTCCGATGAGGTTGGAACCACTCTCAAACATTTTGAGTCATTTCATGGTAATGTTAAAAATTAAGTAAAAGGATGGAAATGAAAGATAAAAGAGAATGTAACTTTTACTTTAAGAATTTAACATTACCATTAGGGAGCATCTAGGAAGCATCAAGGGGTACCTTGGGAGTATTCGGAAAGTGAATTTCCTCACAGAACAGCTCGAAATTTCCAAAAACAAAAAAAACCTCACAAAACCATCCACCTTCTCTCGGATCCGCTCGCGATCCGTAGTGGATACACTGCCGAACCTCCACAAATCCACACGCGATCCTTTCTGGATCCACGGATCAGGAAATAGGAACCGCAAATTGGGCAGTAGGAGCCGTGGATCGGGCCCCCATGAATTCAAATTTGCAGGAATCGCCAAAAAAAGGAGGAACCGCGGATCCGATTTCCGATCCGCGGTTCCACCGAAGGATCGGTGGCGGATCCGTATAGGACGCGGACCTGCCTTTGGATCCTTGGGGCGGGACGGTTCTTGCAACACTGATCTAGTTTAGCAATCACATCAACATGATAGTAAAATGCAGATAGAACATAAACAGTGAAAGACAAACCAAGACAATAGGACACAAGATGTGGCACCAGCCAAGGACAAACCCCAATGTGGGGAAACCCTTGATCAATTCTTCTTATATTCTTCAATAGTTCAGCAGAGAGTACAATTTACAAATCTGATCATTTATGACAGTAGCAAAAGAACCCTAACCAAAAAAGTCAACGCTGGTCAACAGGACAGAATTCTTCCTCAATTTAGCTTGGTCAAACCCAGTCAACTTTGGCCTCCAACAACAAGTCTAATCAGCCCAAAGCAGTGCGAAAAATTCCAGTCAAAACTGGTCAACGAAAGTCAACCCTGCAGCTAGCCCTAGTACAGTCAACGCCAAATCCACAGTCAAAGAAGGTCAACGCTAGTCAACACAACCCAAGAAAACAACCTCTGAAATTTAGTCAAACTGGTCAACACCTAAAACAAAAAATCGTCCCCCTTTCCTTCGCACGTGTGAGAGAGAAAGCTGCCCAGAAAATGTGTACCCAATCTAATGAGGAGAGAGAGAGATGTGAGTGAATGAGTGTTGTCCAAATGAGGCTCAGGCATCATGAATTTATAGCAAACATTGAGGATGAAAGGACATGACTGTTGGGCTTTTGAGCCTACATAAGTCTGTTGGCCAACCTTGACAATTTGTCCATAATCAAACTAAATTCATAACTTCATTTGTACATGTCGGAATCGGATGATCTTTTGATCAATCCTACACCTCTCGAAGAGAGGAATCCAATAAAAATATCAGTTGTCATAAATAAGATGACCCATGTGGAGTTTGGCCCTAGTTGCCAATTTTAACAATAAGGGAGATAGGGACGAAGACACAAAGCAGTAGAAGGAGCAGCGCTGGGCAGGTTGACGCTGAGAGAGGCAACGCTGGCCTGAGTGACACAAGCATTGCACAGGCCAGTCCAAAGGCCAAAGAAATTGATGTTGGGAAAACCAGAGAGACGCAGAGGGTGAAGGAACCTCTCTCTTGGGTCAGATACTTGTTCAGGAACGTCTGTAAATATTTCTCAATTCTATACTGCTAGGTGAAATTTTGAACACGTTGATTTTCACTAGAGAATAATAAAACCCTCATCTGTTGCACTGGTTTTCCCACATTGGCTATTTCCGAGGACAATTGTCCAAAAATAACTATGTCATTGTGTTTGTATATGTGCTGGCATTTTACTTACATTTAGTTTCTGCAATGTTTTAATAGTGAAGGCTGCAGTAGAATATGTTTCGATATTTGAAGTAAGAATACAGTGGATAACTTATTTCTGAAAGTAATAAGTAGAAGAAGTCATATTAATCACTGCAGTAGGATTTCCATTTTAGAAATTTGCACATGGTATCAAAGCTACAGGGAAACAGAAGAGAAAAGTCGGAAGATCCAATGATGAGAAAAGAAGGAAATGCGAAATTTCTGCAAGGAAAGAAATTCGAATCTCCCAGGGGATTGAGCATTTCAAACCAAAGAGATTGGATTTCGTGGAAAACTCTCTCTGAGTGAGCCAACAAAGAGGAAAGTCTTTTGCAGTCGAAATTCATCAGTGAAGGAACAACACATCAGAAGATTCAAAAAGGAGGGTTAATTCAAGTGGGACGCAGTATTTTCCTACAGCAGTTCCTGGGATATGTTAGCATCAGAAATTGGCACAATATGGATACTCAAAATATCCCATATTTATCTACCAGATTAGATGAAGAATTCACATGCTTAGCTAATTCAGCATCAGCAGATGTTTGGTACATTGATAGCGGGGCTTCAGCTCATATGACTGGAGTACGAGAAAATTTCTCGAGTTATCAAGAAGAACAGATGGACTTCCAAATAACTATGGGAAACAGAATGAAATGTACTCCAGTAGGGAGAGGCACCATAGCTTTTCAGACGGAAGAAGGGACCAACATCTGAGCCACCAATGTTCTACATGTGCCAGGATTAGGGATGAATCTAATTTCAGTGTCCCAGTTACAGGACAAGGGATATGATGTATACTTTGTCAAGAAGAAAGTATACGTTAAGCATCCAGGCTGGAAGAGGAAAGAAAATTGGGGTTCGAAGCAACAAGTTGTATAGGTTGCAGCTCGAATCGCCAATGGCACTAATAGGCAGCAACTATAATGGTGAGAAGGAACGAAATGAATTATGGCACAGGAGAATGGGGCACTTACACCATGGAACACTAAGGATGCTCAGAGAGACAGTTATAGTGGTACCAGTCCTAAGCAATGAACATGATGACTTATGCAGAGGATGTGTACCAGGATAGTACGCTAAAGTAGTTTTTCCCAGAAGCAACAATAGAGCAAAGGATGCATTAGGATTAATACACTCAGATATCTGCAGACCTATGTCCACAAGGGCTCTTAGTGGTGGAGAATATTTCATCACTTTTATCAATGATCACTCCCAAAAAACCTGGATCTATTTCTTAAAGACGAAGGATGAGGTCTTTGATCGTTTCTGAGAGTTCAAGGCTCTTGTTGAAAATATGATAGGGAAAAAGATAAAGGTATTGCGTTCAGATAACGATGGAGAATATATAGACAAGGATTTCACAGATTTCTACGCAAAGGAGGGCATCAAAAGAGAGTGGACAACTCCATATAATCCGGAGCAGAATGGAGTGGCAGAACGGAAGAACCGAACTATTGTTGGGGCAACCAAGGCCATGTTGTATGATCAAGAACTACCAAAGTATCTATGGGCAGAATCTTGCAACACGGCAATATAAATCTAGAATAGAACTCCTCATAAAGCACTAGGGAAAAGAATGCCCGAAGGAGTATTCACAGGGAAGAAGTCGGAAGTCAGTCATCTCAAGATATTTGGAAGCGTGGCGTATTGCCACATTCCAGACGAGAAGTGCAACAAGAAGGGGTATCTCGTAGGATATAGCGAGACCTCAAAGGCATATAGAATCTACATTCCAAGCAGTAGGAAGATTGTAGTATGACGGGATGCAAAATTCATCGCAGATAGATCTTTCAGGAAATCTCGTGAAATGCCTGCAGAAGATTAGTCAGGAGATGTTCCATTAGTCCAAGAGCAGTAGGGGCGGCAAGAAGGACCGGCAGGAGAGCATACGCATGGGTTAAGTACAATGACAAGTACTACTATTTCCTTAGAGGGAGGAAATGCAAATGCTTCTCAACGGGCGGAACAACGAGAACAGGAGGAAGAATTGGTTGATCATCCCACCACTAGTGGTAGAATGAGCAGAGAAGTGCGGCAAACTCTCAGGGATGCAGAGGAGTTTGTTGGAGCTCCTAGAGCCGAAAAAAGGCAGCGCAGACAACCAAATAGATACCAAGCATTGGTAGCTCAGGTTGGAGAACCCTCTAGCTTTCAGGAAGCTGTTCAAAACCAAGTATGGGTGGTTTCCATAGTGGAAGAGTACAACTCCATCATGACGAATGATGTCTGGGAAGTAGTACCTAGACCAGAAAATAGATCAGTTGTAGGTTCACGATGGATCTACAAGATCAAGTATGTTGTAGACGGCAGCATAGAGAAGTACAAGGCAAGGTTCGTGGCAAAGGGGTATGCTTAGAAAGAAGGGATAGACTATGAAGAGACCTTCGCCCCAGTTGCTCGTTACACCTCTATCAGATCTGTTATATCCCTAGCAGCTCAAATGGGATGGGAGATTCACCAGATGGACGTCAAGACAACATTCTTGAACGGGGTGATAGAAGAAGAGGTGTATATAGAACAACCTGAAGGCTTCGAAACTCATGAGAAGAAGTCTCATGTTTGCAGGTTAAAGAAAGCCCTGTATTGGCTCAAGCAAACACCTAGAGAATGGTATGGTCGAATTGATAGTTACTTGCAGCAGTTGGGATTTGTCAAGAGTGATGCAGATCCCAATCTCTATTATTTACTGGTAGAGAATGATCCACTTATTTTGGTACTATATGTAGATGATCTAGCCTCATCCAGGACTGCAAGAAGAATCTTGAAGTCAAATTCGACATGAAGGACTTGGGATTGATGCATTATTTTCTGGGGTTGGAAGTTTAGCAAAAGAATGGGGAGATCTTCCTTGGTCAAGGAAGGTATGCTACAAAGATTCTGAAAAGATTCAAAATGCAGGATTGCCAACCCATGGCTACTCCTATGATCACCAACTGGAAGAAAATAGATGCATTAGAGGATAAAGAAGTAGAACCCACCTTGTACAAATAGCTCATTGGGTCGCTTATGTATCTGGTCAACACTAGGCCAGACATTTGTTTTGCAATCAACACTCTTAGTCAATTCATGGTTGAACCAAAAAGGGTCCATTGGGCAGCAGCAAGACACAGACTTAGGTATGTACAAGTAACAGTCAGATATGGGTTGAAGTATTCTAGAGGGGAGGATATCAGACTGAATGGGTTCACCGATGCAGATTGGGCAGGTAATTCAGTAGACCGAAAAAGTACCTCTGGGTACTGCTTCAGTGTTGGATCAAGGATGATATCTTGGTGCAATAGGACGCAGAAATCGGTAGCACTGAGTTCAATAGAAGAAGAATATATGGCAGCCAACACAGCTACATGCGAAGCCATATGGCTCAAAAAATTGCTTGTGAGCTTATTCAGGAAAAGGATGGAAGCGACCAAGGTTTACTACGATAATCAGAGTTGCATCAAACTCTCTGACAATCCAGTGTTTCATGATTAGTCGAAACATATAGATATCTGTTGTCACTTTATTAGACACTGTGTTCAGCGTGGGGCAGTACAACTACAATATATTCCCACGGGAGACAAGGTGGCCAATATACTCACAAAGGCTCTTAGAAGAGCTAAGTTTACTCAATTCAGAAAGCAGTTGCATATGGTTGAAAAAAAAATTCGATAGCAGGAGCAGGATACAGTGCAGAGATGGTTGCCATAAGTAGTGCCAACAGCAACATGGATGCAACGATTCAGAGGGAGTTGCAGTACAGATGTAGCATTGATAGTAGCAGTGTCAAAGAAAGCAGTCAGTAGCAAGAGCGACGCAGTGGTTGGTGGACAGTATGTCAGACATCAGCAACACAAAGACGATGCTTCAGAGTCAGAGCAGTATGCAGAGAGGCAGTGTATTGATATAGCACATTCCTCGCTAACAGGGAGTGTTGATTTGGGGTAGCATCGGATGTGCTCTAAGTCTCAAATTTTGCAGGGAGGCTTAGGCATAGGTATTCCAAAGAACCCAGAAAGCGTTTTGAGATATTCCACACAGAAGTGATTTTATTAAAATAATTAATATTTTTAATCGGGTTCCTAAGTCTAAACTTAGGAAAATTAAAATATTAATGGGTATTAATCTAATCAAGGGTGAAACTTCTAGAAAAAACCATGGATCAAGCAAAAACGATCTGATTCTTTGATTAAGATGTAATCTAGGTCGTTGGTTGCCCAACAAGAAGATATAAGAAGGGGCTTGAGGGTCATTTGGAAAATGCATCAGGCAGATGCTTAGTTGCCCAAGAGAAATTGATTTTCTCATTGGTCGAAGTTCGGCAAGAGAAAATCGATTCAGAGGGAGAGTTGCAGGTGTAGGAGAGACAGAGAGGGTTCAACATCAGTCAGGGAGATAGGGACGAAGACACAGATCAGAAAAAGGAGTAGCGCTGGGCAGATTGACGCTAGGGGAGGCAGCGCTAGCTTGAGTGACGCAAGCATTGCGCAAGCCAGTCGAGAGGCCAGAGAAATTGACGTTGGGCAAGCCAGAGAGACGCAGAGGGTGAAGGAACCTCTCTCTTGGGTCAGACACTTGTTTAGGAATGCCTGTAAATATTTCTCGGTTCTATACAACTGGGTGAAATTTTGTACATGTTGATTTTTGTTGAAGAATAATAAAACCCTCATCTACTGCACTGGTTTTCCCACATTGGGTTTTTCCGGGGACAATTGTCCAAAAATAATTGTGTCATTGTGTTTGTATATGTGCCGGCATTTTACTTACATTTAATTTCTGCAATGTTTTAATTGTGAAGGTTGCAGTAGAATATGTTTCGATATTTGTCGTAAGAATACAGTAGATAACTTATTTCTGAAAGTAATAAGTAGAAGAAATCATATTAATCACTGCAGTAGGATTTCCATTTTAGAAATTTTCACAATGTGAGATGTAGCAGTGGATGCCCCCTTTTTAAGGTAGGGCGGTTCATTGCCCACCAAGGGTTGGGACAATCATGGGTTCCTATATGATGAAAGAGGCTCATAGAACCTGTAGGAACCAGGGTGATGGCCATGATGATGGGGTAGACCTCATGTATTGGCTTTTTCCCACGTGCTAAATGTGTTTGTCCCGACCATCTTTTGCATTTTCCTATTGAATGTGGCCAATTATGCTTTTATCTTTCTTTTTATATGCATCAACCTCTGGGGCATCATTCCAAGCCTAACCCAAGGTGTGGGCAAGGGGAAGGGGAGAGATAATCCTATGTGGACCTTGTTACAGCTCAAACAAGCAGGGGACCTAAAGGGGATCCTTAAAGCGAAGATGTTAGGCCAAGGGCAACAAATAGAGACTTAGCCCACTGTCACCTCAGCTAAGGCTCCCTTCTATTTATGGACTTTCACCAATGGGAGGAGACCGAGTATATTATGGAGTCAGTGATAAAGCATAAGTTAATAAAATGATGTGGAGTGACTCTAATAATCCCTTTCCTGGAAGAGTTAAAAGGATAAGGCTTGCTTGCTTTCTAAGCAAGGTACAATGTTTTCTAGGGAAAGGAAGGGAGGATTTAAGGGTTAGGTTTAAGGGATATGGCTTATGAAGAAACTTCCCAGTCCCTAAAATCCTTATTGTAATTGGTATCCTGGATGGTTTCTGAAGAATTGCCTTTTCAAAAGAGCGGGACCACACGGGACCAAGTGGACCCGATCTAGGATAGGGGGAATGAGTATAGCAACCGATGAGGTTCTTACCCTAGACAAGGTGGGAAAGACTAAAAGAAAATTTTTCACTTGAAGGTGTTGATTTGGTCCTACGAGGTACTAGCCTTGTGGATGCTAAGGCAAGGCTTGATCCCGGAGCTAGGGCTTGGCTTTTCTCCCAACTCCATCATCAGAATGGCTTCAAATTTGGAGGAGACCTTGAGGAAACACCAGCATAGGAGACCCTAGGAGATCGAACTTTTTTGAGGGTTATCTTGTCGAGAAACTAATGCCCTAGGTGCCCCAATGTGGCTAGACCTGGAAGAAGGTTAAAGAATGTGATTTTTGGTGACCACCTTTTGGTAGATCAGTGCCTTAATCTTTGGGAGAATGGAGTCTATGATGAATATGAGTAGGATTTCTTGATTCCCAATCAAGGAGGCGTCAAGATCACTTTGCTAACCTTCTAGGACAAGGAGAAGAAATCTTGCAGCTTTTATACTTCGATATCCAAAGGAAATGGCTTATCAAGGTCAAATCCTTCGATAGAATTACCCCTAGGAGATTTTGTTCATATTACATGGCCGTCACATTGAAAGATGCTATTATAGAGACAAAATTCCACAATGTTAAGCTAAAAATGGATGCAGAATTAGCTCTAGAACATCGTAAATCTCAGTCCAATATATATGACAAAGTAAAACAAGAATAACATTAAAATCACGTACTTACATGCATCAGAGTATATCCAACCATTCACAATTTACAAGAGAGAAGCTCCAAGAGAAGATAGACCAATATCCACACATCAAAATTCATCCATAAAGCTCTAATTCATCCTCTAGAGAAAGTGCGAAATTCTCAAGAGAGAGAAGAGTTCCTATCCAAAGTGATGATGAGCAAATGAACTCATATCAATTGTATTTATACACAAATTAGGAGTTCGAATTAGCCTCATTGGCCTACATAAGCCCCAAAAATGAAATAATGTTCTAATAATTCAACTTTTGGTGACAAGCCCACCAAACTTAGCTCATAAATGAAAGAGTAAGCCTCTCAAGAGGTAAAATAATAATCTATGCATGTCCTAGGGTCCTCTAAAAGGCCTAATGAGGTCCGTGGGTGCCATAATGAAGAATAGGACCCTCAAAAGCAATGGACAAGGGGTTGGCCCCTTGTAATAACCTGTGGTGCTCCAAATGAAATGTGGGCGCACACAAGTGTCCTCATGGGTCTCCAAACAAATCAAAGATGCATGTAGATCGCCTGCAACGGCTAGGATGATGGTGTAGGTGATGCCACATTGTCATGCAAGTCCTGGATCATTTGCCAAGTGTATGGTACAAATCTGGATCAGGTGCATCTTCCTCGTCCAATAAGTGAACCACGAGCAATCTCTGAATGGTTGTGGGGATCCATGGAGTGTTGTCTACTGCTAGGGAGGCCCATGGCTCTCAATGCACATCCTACATTTGCCAATGTAGCCCTCTGGAGGATTAGGACCCCGTATAGGGAGACAAAACCCAAAATGTAGACCATCTACAATCTTGCATAAGATCCAATGTGTCCCCTAGCCTTCCAATACAACAATTCATTAGAGAAATATAGTAAATGAGCTTACCAATCATGGACCACAGGTGGGGACTTCATAATGGCCTGCCCTTCCATAATGGGCTTCGGGATGTGCCAATGTCCCCTAAACTCCAAATGGGGTTAACCAATGATTCTATTAGGTGGTTTCTACTTCTAAAGGGGATAATATAGTCAAGGTACATCCTTCAAAAGGTGGTGGCATGTGACAAATAGGTGAATGAAGTGGGGAATGAGAAGGGGCAGCCTTGGGTCACATGCTAGGTACAAGGGTATCTAATAAGAGGGAATCCCACGCTTGGGTTTATGATGTATAGGAGGGAGCAATCATAGTACATGAGATGCCCCGACCATGATTTTTCCAGCCTTCTTTATATGCCTTTTGTTTTTTTATGATTTTCTTTGATTAACTACTCGGGGCTCAAGGGGTGAGAGCATGACGTATAAGATATAGCAGTGAATGCACCCTTTTAAGGTGGGGAAGTTCATTGCCCACCAGGGGTTGGGACAATCATGGGTTCCTATATGATGAATGAGGTTCATAGAACCTCTAGGAACCAGGGTGATGGCCATGCTGATGGGGTAGAGCTCATGTATTGCCTTTTGCCCATGTGCTAAATGTTGATTTTTGTAGCATCGGATGTGCTCTTTCCTCGAGATTTTGCAGAGAGGGTAAGACACATGCATTCTCCAATACCCAAAAATCGTTTGGGAAAATTCCACCTAGAGATGATTTAATTAAAATAATTAAATTTTTTAAATAGTTCCCCAAGTCTAAAATTAGGAAATCTTGTTAATTAAAGGGTATTAATTAAATCAAGTGTGAATCTTCTAGAAGAAGACAATGATCAACTTCCAGTTAATCTTAGCCATTGATTATCTTTTAATCTTGACTACTGGTACTCCAACGAGAGACTATAAGGAGTTCGATGGGCACTTGGAGAACACACTTGTGCAGTTCGATTTTGCTGGGAAGTCGATTTCTTGAGTAGCAGTTGTGAGTTGTCGAAA
The DNA here is from genome assembly GCA_031772625.1 of Pinus tabuliformis. NCBI lineage: Eukaryota > Viridiplantae > Streptophyta > Pinopsida > Pinales > Pinaceae > Pinus > Pinus tabuliformis. The sequence goes on from CM062815.1 coordinate 299,942,126, forward strand.
GTGACTTAGTAAAGTCGAAGCAGTGAGAGAGGGGCAGGGATAGTAGACCAGAGGAGAGTTTTCCAAATCCGGGGAGTGTAAGGTAGAGAAGACAGAGAGAGGTTCAGAGAGGCAGCGCAGTGCCACACAGAGGCAGCGCAGAGCTTCAAAGGGAATCCGAGATTCAGCTGGGAAAGTCGAATTATAGAGCCAGAAGCCGAGGTGTGAGACCAGAGGGCCAAAGGATCGAAGTTCCAGCCAGCAGGAAATCAGAGGAGGTGACATAGAGCCAAGAGACTGTGATGCAGATCTGCATACGCTGACACAGAGGTTGTGTAGAGGCAGCGTGGGGCCAGCCATCTAAAGCCTAGATCAGATTTGGATTGTCGGTGACAGTGTGAGATTTTTCTCACTATCTCCGTATCAGTATTTCTCTGTATTAGATTAACAGTTTGGGCATCTAACGATTTGTACTCAGATTACTACTGCATAATAAATAAAACCCTCAGTTGTTGCACCGGTTTTCCCACATTGGGTTTTTCCGGGGACATTTGTCCAAAAACAACAGTGAATATGTGTGTGTTTATTTCTCTCCAATGCAGTATTTAGTTTCCGCAGTATTTTATTTTGTGTAGGTTGCAATGTATGTATTTCAATATTTGCCGCATAAAACTACAAGTAATTTAACAAATAGGAGAAATATCATCAGTTTGCTGCAGTAGGAATCAGGTCACCGATTTTTCACATGGTATCAGAGCACAGATCGTAAGTAGAAGAGCTCAGAAGCAGAAGGAAGGAGGATTTTCGAATCACTACAAAGGAAGAAATTCGAAACCCTTAGGGGCAATGCAGTCCTTGGGCCAAGGAGGTCGAAGTTTTGAGGAAAGTTCGATTTCTCTGAGTGAGTCGACAGAGAAATTCGATTTCCATATCAAAGCTTTCCAGAGGCAGAAGGAAGCAACATATTTTTTTCCTTGCAGAGCAGATCTTCAGTTGGGACGCAGTTATTTTGCAGTAGTTGCTGGAAGAATAGAGTCAGAAGAAGAGAAGAGAACATACTGAGGGAATTCCTTCCTCAGAAGACTTCTAGGCAAGAAGTTCGAATTTTATTAGCAGAGCAACAGTAGTTGTGTGCGGGATTTCCACTCCAAAAGAGAGTGCGAATAGCTGGCCAACAGTTGCACAGAGGAGAATAGGAATTAGTTCGACTTTTTTCAGGAGAGATGACATTAGCTGGGTTGAGAGATCAAGATCGGTTGGATGGAGCCTCCAACTATGTGATCTGGAAGGCTAGGATTTCCTGCCTTCTAGATGAACATGATCTCAAAACTTATGTCGATAGCGTGGTAGTTGTACCTGCCGATGCAAATCCGCTCAAGAAGTACAAGGCTGAGATGGCGAGAGTTAAGAGAATCATTCTCGACGGAGTTCGAGATCATGTGGTATCCCATATAGCTGGCAAGGATACTGCCCGACAAATGTGGGAAGCATTAGCTACGTTGTACGAAGGATCTTTCGAGCAGCGGAAGATGTACTTAGAGGAGAAGCTGCGATGCACAAGGATGAAGAAAGAAGAGCGTGTAGACCCCTTCCTTATGAGGCTTCAGGATGACTGGTACCAGCTGGCTTCAATAGGGTCAGCGCCCCAGCCCTCTGAGTTTGTACAATTAGCGCTAAATATCGTTGAAGACTGGCAAGTTTTCGTCTAGAGTATCCTGGGCAAATAAAAACCGCCAGATTGGGAACCTGTGTGAGCTGATCTACAGCAGGAGAAAATGAGGCATGATCTGGTGAAGGCCACCATGAGTGGTAGTCGTAGCAGTGGGACAAAGGGAGTGAAGGAAGAAGAGGATGTGGCCCTTGCATCAAAGGGGCGACAGGAGCAACACAGAAGAAAGAAGGATAGTTCGAAGATCAAGTGCTTCAGGTGTGTTGAGATGGGCCACTATAGCACTCAGTGCCCTCTCAGAAAGAAGGACAAGGAGGAGAAACAGGATCAGCAAGTTGCATCCGTATAGATCGACAGGCTGTCCTCCAAACTAGAGGAAGAGTTTGCCATGATTGTCGAAATGCCTCCAAGGGTGAGGTGGGGCGATATGGAGTTGTAGCCCTAGAGAGCTATAAGATGAGAAAGATCCTTGAGTCCACCGCTTGGATCAAGACCTTGCTACGGGAGCCCATAGTCAGTAATAGCAGGATGGGCCAATGGCAGTTGGTGCAATCAGGTGCCAAAGTGACAGATGCAGTAGCTAGTAGCAGTGTGAGACTGAGCATCACAGAGCAAATTTGGTAGCAGTGCAGTTGGCACAGAGAAGAGTAAGCAGTAGCACAAAGGCTTCAGTGACAGTGCAGAGGCTAGCAGCAATCAGAACTCAAACAACGGATGTATCGTACTGACCATAGTTGGTTTAGTATTTTGGATGCTTTTCCATTGCAAATGTTGCAGTTGCAGCAGTAGTAGATGGGATGGGTTGCAGTGTAGATGTAGTGTTGGCAGCAATTCAATAGGGCTGGCAGCAGCACAGATGTAGCTCATATCAGAGTTGTGTAGTAGTTGGTGGGCAGTAGAAACAAACATCAACAACGCACCAGGAGATTGTGCAGAGACAAAGTGATGCTTCAGTGGGTTGCAGCACTAAAACACATTCCTCGCTAAGAGGGAGAGTTGATTTTTGTAGCATCAAATGTGCTCTTGCCTCGAGATTTTGCAGAGAGGCTAAGACACATGCATTTTCCAATACCCAGAAATCGTTTGGGAAAATTCCACCTAGAGATGATTTAATTAAAATAATTAACTTTTTTAAATGGTTCCCTAAGTCTAAACTTAGGAAATCTAGTTAATTAAAGGGTATTAATTAAATCATGTGTGAATCTTCTAGAAGAAGATGATGATCAACTCCCAGTTAATCTTAGCCATTGATTATGTTTTAATCTTGGCCATTGGTGGTCCAATGAGAGATTATAATAAGTTCGATGAGCACTTGGAGAACACACTTGTGCAATTCGATTTCGCTGGGAAGTTGATTTCCTGAGTAGCAGTTGTGAGTTGCCGGAAGTGACTTAGTAAAGTCGAAGCAGTGAGAGAGGGGCAGGGATAGTAGACCGGAGGAGAGTTTTCCAGATCCGGGGAGTGCAAGGCAGAGAAGAAAGAGAGAGGTTCAGAGAGGCAGCGCAAAGCTTTAGAGGAAGTCTGAGATTTAGTTAGGAAAGTCGAATTCCAAAACCAGAAGCTGAGGTGTGAGACCGGAGGGCCAGAGGATCGAAGTTCCAGCCAGCAAGAGATCAGAAGAGGTGACGCAGAGCCAAGAGACTATGACACGGACCTGCGTAGGCTAATGCAAAGCTAATAGACTATGACGAGGACCTGCGTAGGCTGACGCAGAGGCTGTGCAGAGGTAGCGTGGGGCCAGCCATCCAAAGCCTAGATCAGATTTGGATTGCCAATGATAGTGTGAGATTTTTATCACTATCTCCTTGTCAATATTTCTAGTATCAAATTGCCAGTTTGAGCAACTAAAGGTTTGTACTATGATTACTACTGCATAATAAATAAAACCCTCACCTACTGCACCAATTTTCCCACAATGGGTTTTTTCAGGGACATTTGTCTAAAAACAACAGTGTATATGTGTATGCTTATTTCTCTCCAGTGCAGTATTTAGTTTCCACAGTATTTTATTTTGTGTAGCCTGCACTGTATGTATTTCAATATTTTCCATAGAAAACTGCAAGTAATTTGTCCAAGTAATTTAACAAATAGGAGAAATATCATCAGTTTGTTGCAATGGGTTTCAGGTCACCGGTTTTTCACACTAAATGTGTTTGTCCCAACCATCATTTGCATTTTGTGGTACACTTTCCTGTTGAACGTGGCCAATATGCCTTTATCTTTCTTTTTAGCTACATCAACCTCCAAGCTTCATTCCAGGCCATGACCCAAGGTGTGGGCAAGGGGAAGGGGCACTCTAACCCTATGTGGACCCAATGGAGAAATGTGGACCCAGGTGGGAGAAATGATGAATGGAATAATAATGAATGGAAAGAGGGTAATATAAATGGACAAGGGAGTGGGACCATGCAACCAAAATCGGGATTTCCCATGAAATGCCATCCCTAGAGCAAAAAGATTAGTAAAAGTGATCCCACGGGACTAGAATCCAAGGTTAATACCTAAAAGGAGTCTAGGGGACAAGAGCATAGATCTAGCCAATTATTTCTGCCAAATCCCCCCATTAATCCATGCGCAAAAGTGTCCATGATAAGCAAACTACAATTCTCAATTTCCAAATGACAAGGCATACCTTTAGGTTTAGGAGGCCCACCTTCAAACATACAATCATGGCAGATGGATGAGGGACAACATGGTTGGCTCAGGTGGCGGACAAATGGCACGATGAGCTAGTTGGTGGTTGCAAGGGGCTGCTGGCTTCCAACTGAGGACCATCTTCGAGAAAAAAATTCTCCTAGGGATATTACCCACAAAATGGTGGGTAAGAAACACACTGGAGGAATGTGGCCCCAGGTGGGAGAAATGATGAATGAGATAATAATTAGTGGAAATGGGGTAATATATTCGGATGAGGGAGCGAGACCACACAACGAAAATAAAGGTTTCTTGTGAAATACCATCCTTAAAGCCAAATGGTCAATAAAAGAGATCCTACGGGACTAGAATCCAAGGTTAAGATCTAAAAGGGGTCTAAGGCACAAGAGCACAGACCTAGCCCACTCTTTCTATGGAATCCCCCCATTAATCCATGCCCAGAAGTGTCCATGATAAGAAAACTACAATACTCAATTACCAAATGACAAGGCATACCTTTAGGTTCAGGAGGTCCACCTTCAAACATACGATCATGGCAAATGGGTGAGGGACCACATGGCTGGCTCAGGTGGCGGAGAAATGGCACAATGAGCTAATTGGTGGCTATAAGGGGATGTTGCTTGCCAGCTGAGGACCATCTTGAAGAAAACAATTCTCCTAGGGATATCACCAACCATATAGTGGGTAACATCTAGCTCCAACTGGGACGTAATCTCTCGAAGAAGTGGATGAAGCTACTCAAACGGGAGGTCACGATAATGCCAACAATCTCTTGGTTACCATATACCTGTTACCTGCACATATAATAGATGAAAAACACGGGGCAGCATGCATTCGCAACGTCTCATGATCGCACATGCTTAATGTTAGGCCGTAAAATCAACAGAGAAGTAAAATATGCAAATTTTAATTTAGATGCATCTAATCTACCATGAGAAATATCATATAATATTAGTTCTAATGAGAAAATGAGCATGCAATGCATCCTATCCTAACATGCATATAATAAGGCTAATACTAAGTGTAATCATAAAGCTAGTGCAACCAACATATCATCACATCAATATACATATGCCTACCAATATGATTACTCATGTAGAAACTCCCAAATCGAATGTGGACATAGTCACATGGCGGATGAAGCGGGTGGGAGGCGGGAAAATATGATCTCCATTTGAGGTAAAGGGAAGTCCTAGGAGAAAGAAAATAGGTCAATCTAGAGGTCCCGGGCTTTCCTTCTAGGTACACAATGGTGGAATGAATGATCACTCTCAAGAACTCCTTATCACAATCATTGTCTATAATATCATGCTTTGTAGATGCCACAAGGTTGTGATGGAAGAGGAACGAAAGGTTAGGGAAATAAAATGTGCAAGAAATGGGTTCCTCAAGGTGATGGTCACATTGGAAAGGGGAGATCATTGAGTGATCAAAACCCTGAGGGTGTGTCCGAGGATGTAAAATATAATCAATGAGGGGCTCTTCCTTGATACTATACTTGGGCTTATGGTTACTTGGGATCATATGACAAGAAGTGAGGGGATCACTTGATGAAGACTCAAGATGATAAACAATGGAAAAGGGCAAAGGGGAAGGTGAAGTCTCAACGAGATCCTTTTTCCTGAAAAACCAACTCTAAAGGCTCAAGTGATTTGAATATACTCCCAAAATCATAAGGAAGGTAGGTAAGAGTGAGGGCCTTATCAATCCTATCATTGTTGATACCAAAGACAGGGTCTTCCAAAAAAGGAGAATCAATCATCCCCAATTGCAACTTTTCATGCAAGGGAAAATGATAATTCTCCTTCCCAAAGGTATCGGTGGATATGTCCTCATAAATAATGCCCGGGAGAAAGGGAGGACCGCTCTCAACCTCATCCTCCTTATCGATGTCATAAACAGAAGCAAAGTCAAATTGAGCACCAACAACTTCCCATTTCTCTTTTTCAATATGGAAATAATCTTCAATGTCATCCTCTAAGGGGCTAATGGGACCACCTTCCTCAAGGTTCTCAAAAGGAGAATCATCAAGAGTATTATCCTTGAGAAAGGTAAGGTTAGTCTCAACTTCACTTTCCATAGACTCATTTTTCTCAACACACATGTTCTCAAAGTCATTCGGTTCGTCATGTGGACCTGACGAAGATTGATCATCACCTAGATTTCCAAATATTTCACCAACCCCCCTTTCCAAGGTCTTGTCACATATAACAAGAGGAGGGTTCTCTTCATACATTAAAGGGGAACCAAAGGAATCGTCCACACCGTTACCAATAATCCTTTCAATATTATTCCTTTCATCACGTAGCCTTGCCTTAGAGGGGTATCTACGAGCTATCCATTATTCATGAGGGGTGCCACCCCATCTTTCTAAGAAGAAATCTTCAAAATATTCATATTCAGTGGCAATCTCAAGGGGGAGGCTATCATACCAATCTTTAGCTTTGGCCTACAAATGATAAGGCCAATAGTCTCATGATTGTGTCCTCATCTTCAATACCCGTCAGGGCTAAAGCCTAAGAGAATTTGTCAAGATGCACATTGGGATCTTGATTAGGACTTCCTTTGAATTTAGGCATCCAACCTCTCATCCACTTCTTGATTTCAAGGTGCTCTAGAGCTTCTTCAAGACTAAGGTCATCATAGGGAGAATGAGGGAGCTCAAAATGGCACATTTCTCAGGACTTTTACACATTAGAATTGAAAATGGATTCACCAAGGTGAATGTAGGTGCCTTGATAGATGCTTGCTTCACCCTACAAGCATTAACCTTGAAGTTGAATGAAGAAGCAGGGCTCCGTTCTTCCAATGGAGTCGCCAATAATAATATGTCAATATGTCGTATGGGGAAAAAACACACATTTCATGTCCCCGACAACGGCGCCAAAATGTTACCACTAAAATTAGCAGGGGTCATAAAAGGGATTCCTAAGGGGAAACTGCTAGATCAAAGGGCAACGATGGAAGCTTAGCCCACTGTCATCTCAACTAAGACTCCTTACTCCTTACGGACTTTCACCAATGGGAGGAGACCCAGTATATATAGAGGGTCACTTGACAAGGATAAATCGATCAATGGACATGAAGAGACCCTTATAATCCTTTTCCTAAAAGTGGTTTTAAGAAATGATCTTTCTTGCTTGTCAAGCAAGGTACGAATATTTCTAGGAGGAGGTGAGGACTTGAGGGTTAGGTTTAGAGGAATATGCCTTAGAAGGAGTTTCCTAATCCAAAAATCCTTATTCACCTTGACTTCCCGAATGCTTCTTGAAGAATTGACCTTTCAAAGGTGTGGGACCACATGGGACCAAGTGGACCAGGCCTAGGTCAATGGGGAAGAATCTAGAAACCAATGATGTTCTTAACCCAGACAAGGAAAGGGAAAGGATCAAAGAAAGAATTTTCACTTAAAGGTGTCAAATTGATCCTGTGAGGCACTAGCCTTGGAACACTAGGGAAAAGTTTGATCTCGGAGCTAGGGCTTGGGTTATCTCACAACTCCACCGTCAGAATGGCTTCAAAATTGGAGGAGGCCTTGAGGACACACCAACGCCGAAGAGACTAGGAGATCGAACTTTTTGGAGAACTACTTTGTCGAGAAAGTGATTCCCTAGGTGACTGTAATGTTCCAAACTTAAATAAACAGTGATATGCAAAGCAAAAACAATTTATACACAAAAAATTTTAACAATTAGTAAATGCTCATAAAAACTCCAGAAGTAAAACCAGCTGAGCCATTTTATTAATCAATGGAGCAACTACAATAGTATGGAGGAATGAACCTGGGCTTGCCTCAATGGCAAGCCTGACAAAATCCAGGTAATGAGACAATGATATCAAGTACTGGAAAATGACTGCTTCTTTAATGCTCTGTGCTGCCCAAAAAACTCCATTGCTGGCGGGAAAGGAATTGCAAGAAACTCCACTTCCGCTGCTCGAAAAATGCTACAAAATCTTCCCCAAGCTCCTTGACCAAAACCCACAAAAACCCAGAAAGGGTTTGGTCTAATTCCAAGCCAAAGTCGAACCCACAAAATCGTGCAAATTACCCAGCTAACTAGCAATTCGCCCTGTTATAAGAATTATGATTTCAGGTTTGAATATCGTCTGGAAAATTCTAAAATTTTAACCACAGACTCCTCTCAGAAAACCCAAAAAAACACAGAAATGGTTTGTCCGGATTTTGACCTCCCAAAATCGACCCCCAAGAGGCCCTACGCCCTCCAAACTGCTAAAGCACACGACCTGCAAAGATGCCAACAAAATCCTCCTCCAAGGCTCCAGAAAAGTAGCAATCTCCTCCACAGATGTTTCCCTTGTCTCTCCCGACAAGGATCAACCACAAAAGTTGAGTCTCCACCTCCCACATGTGCACAATATCCTCCCTCTGCACTGACCCAGGAAGTGAGAAAGTCACACTGAATAGAAGCTCTCTCCTCCAGCTCCAAAACTCACCCAAATGGCAGCCAAACACCCAAGCCTCCTTTCCAGAATTTCTCTCGGCCAAAGCTCCTCTGAAAGATGTCACAATCACAACTCGGCCTCTCCTCACTGCGTCCTCCAGAATTACGCACCACCTAGAGATGACAAATGCAACTGCTAGAAATCACAATGAAAACCTTCACTAAAAGAATGTAGATGAGCCTCTCTAGGGTGGCACTCGAAGTCCCCCGAAGAAAGGGCAAGCTCTCTGCTTGAAGAACTCTTGCTAAACAGTGAGTGACTCAACTAAGTAGCTCGAGCAACCAAAGAGAAATTCGATATGCCAAAAGATGAATGAAAATGAGGAGAGTTGCCTTCCTTATATAGATTTTGTGGAGCACTTTTCCCTCCAATTTTACCTCCATCATGGGCCCTCACTTAGCCAGCTCCATGCAAACCGAACTAGGGAGTGCGTATTTCCCTAGTGTGGATGGCCCCCCTGTGTAATTTAACCACAACAAAATAATTTCTCCTATGTCTAATCACCTAATAAAAATCAAATGGGCCCCACTATCTACAAAATTTTCCCCCAAAATGCAATAAATAGTCTTGTTCCAAATTAATTTAGGAAGGGACATGACAGTGACCCAACTTGACTAGACCTAGAAGAAGGTGAAAAATAATTGATTTTTGAATGACCACCTCTTGGTAGATCAGTGCCTTAGTCTTGGGAGAATGGATTCTAGGATAAACATGAATGAGGACCTTGTTTCTTGATCAAGGAGGCCTTAAGACTACTTTGCTTGTCTTCTAGGACAAGGGGAAGCAACCTTACATCTTTATACTTCGACTTGCAAAAGGTGATGGCTTATCAAAATAAATTCGTTAGTAGAATTATCCCTAGGAAATTTCATTCAAAATTACATGGCCCATACATTGAGAGATACCATATAGAGACAAAATTCCACAATTTAAGCAATAAATACATGCAGCAATTAGCCCTAAAAATAGCGAAATTCCCAATCCAATGTATATGAAAAAATAAAATAAGAATAGCACTAAAAGCATGTACTTACATGTAATCGAACATATCCAGCCATCAACAGTTTGACAATAGAGAAGCTCCAAGATAAGATAAACCAAATCCAAACATCAGAATTCATCCATAAAGCTCCAATTCATCCTCCAAGAAAAAGTGTGAAATTCTCAAGAGAGAAAAGAGATCCAATCCAAAGTGATGATGAGAAAATGAACTCATCTCACTTGTATTTATACACTAGTTAGGAGTTTGAATTAGTCTCTTAAGCCTACATAAGCCCAAAAAATAAAATATTGTAATAATAACCTAACTTTTGGTAACAAGCCCACCAAACTAGCTCATAAATGAAATAATAAGCCTCTTAAGAGGTCAAATGATAAATAATACATGTCGTAGGGCCCTCCAAGGGGTCCGATGAGGTCCATAGGTGCCATAATGAAGAATAGGACCCTCAAAAGTCATGGACAAGGGGTTGGCTCCTTATTATCCAAACAACAAACCTGTGGTGCTCCCAGTGGGTATGCGGGCACAATAACGACCTCATGGGTCTCCAAATGAGTCGAAGAAGCCTGTAAATCATCTGTAAGGGCTCCAATGATGGTGTAGGTGATGCCACATCATCCTACAAGTCCTGGGTCAGCTGCCAACTGCATGGTGCATCTATGGCGTTGTTGGGCAAAGGTGAACAAGGTGCATCTTCCTCGTCCAATAGGTGAATCTCGAGCAATCTCTGAACATCCTCGGGGATCCATAGAGTGTTGTCTACTGTTGTGGAGGCCCATGGTTCTCAACACACACCCTACATGTGCCAATGTAGCCCTCTAGAGGGTTAGGACCAGTGTTGCACTAAACGGGAAAAAATCGCGATTAAATCGTTTAATCGCAATTTTTTCCAAAAAACGATTAAATTGGGCGATTTAATCGCAAAAAAAAATTATAGCTGATTTTTTGGTAAAAAGCACGGGCCCGTCGGGCAGCACATGTTTATTAGGAAAAACGCGATTTTTTTTTTCATTTGGACAGCAGAGGGCACGCTGGGGTTTAGAGACTTGGAGACTTGGAGATTTTGGAGCTAAATCAACCAACTAGAAGAGAAAATCAAAGAGTGAGCTAAGGAGGACTCGAGGAGACACATTATCTTCATAAAACCGGTATGGGCACCAACGTTTTGTGTTTTCATTGTTTTGTAACTTGGTTTTTGTTTTTTTCTATGTTTTTAGTTGGGTTTGGAATGGGGTTTTTGACATTTGTCCAATGTAATTTTTTTTTTGTTTTTTTGGTTGGGTTTGGAATGGGGTTTTTCACATTTGTCCAATGTATTTTTTTTTTGTTTTTTTGGTTGGGTTTGGAATGGGGTTTCTTAAATTGTATGTAATTTCTTTTTAGTTTTTGTACAATGTAAATAGTAAAATACTAGATTATAAGTTTGCAACTTGTAAATACTAAATTGTAATCCTTATTTTCCCATAGGTTCACCGAAACACCATTCAAGTTTTCAACTTCAAAGTTCAAAATCAAACATGCCAAGGAAATTGGACCCTTTCTGGGAATTTGGTGAACCTGATGCTCCGAATGATAGAATGAACTTGTCTTGCAAGTTGTGTGGGCACCATATGTCCAGGGGGCTGTACAAATTGAAGTATCACCTTGCACAAATCCCTGGACTTGATGTAGGGCCTTGCACAGAGACAAATCCTGAACTCATCCTAAGAGCCATGAAAGCATTGGAAACTTTAGACCACAATAGAGAGGCCAAAGCAGAAATGAAGAGGCAACTAAAAAAGTCAGTTGAACAAGGAAGTACCAGTGGTTCTACTACAGCATCAACCAACCCGGTCCTCATCATTTTTTGTTCCTCGAACCACACCTGGTTCACAGCCATCTATCAATTCAATGCTAAAAAAAATTGAAAAAGAAGAAGCTGACAAGTCACTAGCAAAATTTCTCCTTTGGAGTGATATTCCTTTCAGCATTGTAAGGAATAATCCATTTTTCCAGCCTGTTATTGATGTTATTGCATCTGTTGGCCCAGGGTACAAAATCCCTTCTTATCATGACATGAGAGGCCGGATTCTTCAAAATGAAAAGCTTGACTGCACCAAAAGATTGGAGGATTTCAAGGGAACATGGGCACAAACAGGATGCACTGTGATGTCAAATGGTTGGACTAACCAAAAGGGGAGAACCCTTATAAACTTCTTGGTTAGTCAAGGGGATTATGTTTAACAAATCTGTTGATGCATCGCACAAATCAAACATGCAAGAACTTTATGTGATTTGCTGGATGTGTTTATTTTGGAGGTGGGTGCAGAAAATGTTGTCCAAGTCATAATGGACAATGCTGCAAATTATGTTGCTACTGGCAAGATGCTTATAGACAGGCATCCTACTTTATTTTGGACACCTTGTGCTGCACACTGTATTAATTTGATGTTGGAGGACATAGGGAAAATTCCCTTTGTCAAAGATATTGTTCAGTCATCCAAAAGCGTTATAAAATTTATATATAATCATACATCTGTGATTAGCTTGATGAGAAGATTCACCAACAACAAAGAGTTGGTGCGCTCTTCCATTACACGGTTTGCCACCAGTTTCATATCTCTTCAATCCCTCTTGAATTCTATGTGGGATGTAAAGAGAATGTTTCTTTCAGAGGAGTGGCGTGCTTTGCCAATGAGCCGCAAACCAGAGGGAGAGGCCATATGCAGACTAGTTTCATACCAGGAAGACTTCTGGGCGAGCGTGCAAGAGGTGTGCGCCATTACTGAACCTTTGGTAAACGTTCTTTCGTTAGTTGATGGTGAGAAGCCCGCAATGGGCTATTTGTATGAGGCCATGGACAGGGCCAAAGAATCCATTCGGGCCTACTATGATGATAAGGGAGATGAGGGGTTTCAGAGACAACTCCTCCTACGGGGAGTGATTGATGAACGATGGAACAACACACTCCATCATCCCATTTATGCTTCTGGGATTTTCCTGAACCCCGCATTTTCTTACGCATGTGAATTCGTATTTGATGCTGAGATCATGGATGGATTCTTAACCTGTGTCCAGAGGATGGTGCGATCTCTAGCAGAACGTACAGAAATCTCTAAAGAAATTGAGACATATAGGATGGTAGGTGGCACATTTGGCTTTGACATGGCTGTGACTGATAGGACGATTAAAATGCCAGGTTTTTTTTTGTTTGTTTCAAATTTCATTGTCTCTTCAAATTCCATTTTTTTTTATGTTTATTTAAAATTTTATTTGTAATTTTGTTGTAGATGCATGGTGGAGAATGTATGGTGCTAGGGTACCCCTTCTGCAAAAGCTTGCCATTCAAATCCTCATCCAAACATGTAGCTCCTCAGGATGTGAGCGCAACTGGAGTGTATTTGAAAAAATACACAACAAGAAGCGCAACAAGTTAACACTTAAAAATTTAAAATATTGCAAATTTCCAAATAAATTTTTGAATTCATTAAACAATATTTTTTTTATAATTATTATTTCATGATCTTTGTACAGGTTGGAGTCCCAGCGACTTAATGACATGGTCTACGTCTACTACAATCTTCGATTGTGGGTGAGGCAACTTGAGAGGACACCTGATATGGAGGCCATCTCATTGGATGGGATTGACACCACTGCTGCATGGAGGGTTGAGGCCGAGAGGCCTCTCATGGAGTCTGTTGATGATTGGTTAGTGCAGGATGTAGTGGAGGGGGAGGAGGAGGAGGAGTTGGAGCAACAGGAGGAGGAGGTGACACCACCTGCCCGGGCTACCCCTGCCACTAGTAGAGGACGTGGTCTACCTCCTATAGCTCCTACTTCTAGTTCTTCAGCTTCTAGAGCACAACAGACTCCACTGCCAACTCCACTAGCACCAGCATCTACATCTAGAGGGAAAGAGAAAGCTATGGCATTTTCTAGCAAGAGGGGCAGAGGAAATCAATCGTATTAGACTTTAGTTATTTTGTTCATTTCATTGTATATGACATTAAGACTCGTGAGATACATTATTATATTTTTTGTTGATATTTTGAGGCTGACTTGGGACTTAGGAGTCAGAACTTACTATTTAGGACATGATTCACTGTTATGTGTGATTTTAGCACTAGAAATGATATTAAACATCTTATATATTAGTTATTTTATCATATTTATGTGTCAATGTATTTATTTTATGTTGTAGATGGTTTAGATATTAAAAAAATTGAAAAAAATGAATATTTTTGTACCAAACGATTTTTTCTTGATTATTATGATTTTTCTGATATTTTCCCCGCGCCGAATTAATCCAGATAATGATTAGTGCAACATTGGCTAGGACCTCGTATAGGGAGACCAAACCCAAGATGGAGACCTTTTGAAATCCTGCATAAAATTCCATGTGTCCCCTAGCCTTCGAGTGCAACAAGTCATCAAGGAAATCGAGTAAAAGAGCTTACAAACCATGGACCACAAGTGGGGATTTCATAATGACCGGCCCGAACCCTTCCATAATGGGCTTCAGGATGTGCTAATGCCTCCAAACTGGCAAACTCCAAATGGGGTTAACCAAGTACCTTATTAGGTGGTTTCTACTTCTAAAGGGGATAATGTGTCCAAGGTACATCCTTTAAAAGGTGGTGGTATGTGATAGAGAGGTGAATAGAGTAGGGATGAGAAGGGGCAGCCCTGCACCACATGTTGGGGTAAAAGAGTAGCTAATAAAAGGGGAGCCCACACTTGGCTATATAACGTATAGGAGGGAGAAATCGTGGTACATGAGGTAACTTGACCTTGATTTTTCCACCCTTCTTTATATGCATTTTGCCTTCTATGATTTTTCTTTAGTTAACTACTCGGGGCTCAAGGGGTAAGAGCATGATGTGTGAGATGTAGCAGTGGATACTGTTATCACCCCAAGAAACTCTCCTAGGTTGTATCTCGGAGATGCTCGGGAACATTACAAACTCAACAAAATGTTGGAAATGGATGAATGGAAGGAATGATGCATATTCAAGCCAGATAACCACTTCTACTATGCTTAACTCTAGACATGGGTGAACATCCCCAGACTACAAGGCTTTAGACCACCAATTACTCACAGTTTTAGGATTAGGTGTACATGGAGAATACTGACCACACCAGCAGATGCACAAGACCATGTGATGGCCAGCTGCAACCAGTAAAGAGGTCTGCAAATCTATTTCCTAATGCACAGACAGGATGACAGCTCTCTGGCATTAAGTAAATAGAAACCTGCATAACACATTCAATGATACATACTAGACTTCAACACGGAGGTAGGATGACAGCCCCTCTAATGCTAAATATCAAGAGCACATGAACAAATGCATAACATGCACAGCCTAGAACAGAGTAGAAATGGAAAGTGAGCAATGAACAACAAAAGAAGCTTGTATTAGCTGAAAATGAAGACCAGACGCTGCAAGTATCAAAGTAGTTAAAGTCTCTAGAAGTTGAACCTTACATCAAAACAACAACCATCAACCCTCATTACATCTGTGTTCTGGATATATATGGAGGTTGATTACAAAAATGCTTTGTTATTCTATGCGTGGAGGGGTCATAATGGACCACCAACCACTTTAACTATCTAATATGGGTCTCTGCTGCAATCTGCTTGCTTTAATAAATGAATTTGATCTTTTCTAATATTCTGTTGTCCTTCTTGAGCAGATGGAGTGTTGTACAGAAGAAGTTCCATAACTGATCAATGCTGCGATCTGCTCGAGGCACGTCCTTCTCGTTCTCGGTCATACTGCTCTTGAATGCAGTTGTTGGAGATGAAATGCGCCGGGTACTTGGTAGATGATCGCTGTCATCCTTCAGGTGCACGGCGTGACTAGGGTGTGTTGACTTCATGGAGGATGTACGAGCGGGCGGAGGATAGATATCGGTCGTTGGATCGCACAGATGGATGGCGGATATGGCTCAGCGGGAGATATCGAGAGAAATGGGAGCAGACGATCGTGAGCCGTTGGATCTCGGGCGGGCAGATCCAACGGCTATCAGGCGGAAGAGATGCGTGGGGGGTTAACGCGCGAGGAAGGCGGTTAGGCGGTAAGCGGTATTGCCCGCACCACTTTCGGAGGATGGGCGGTAAAGGTACGCAAGCGCGCGATCCCATTCAACGCGCGACACATGGATGACGGGAGGCGGCAGAAACCACTTTATCGCGAGTTAACGGGCAAGCAGGTTATGGCAGCGGGGGAAGCGATCGTCGTCTGATCGCGGCGGAGATGATCGGACAGTGCAGAAGAGATCGCACATGTTTTCAACTGATATGACAGGGAAACGTCGGATTGGGGTGAAACGTCAACGATCGTGATTATGGCGGAGGGTCGTATGGGCGCGGGTTCATGGGTTAAGCGCCCAGGGCTTAAGGTTGGAAAGGACCGTTTTGCAGGGTGCAAAGGAAAAACAGAGGAAATAGAGCTGAAGGAGGACAAGAGCTGAAGGAGGATAAGCAGGATAAGAGAAGAAAGGAGATAGCGACTGACGTGGAATCCTTTTGAGCACAACCAAGCAGACCAAGCCTGTTTCTGACCTTCGAGAATCTTCGTCTTATAGCAGAGCTAACAAATACCCCCTTTTTAAGGTAGGGCGGTTCATTGCCCACCAGGGTTTGGGACAATCATGGGTTGCTATATGATAAAGGAGGCTCATAGAACCTGTAGGAACTAGGGTGATGGCCCTAATGATGGAGTAGAGCTCATGTATTGGCTTCTGCCCACGCGCTAAATGTGTTTGTCCTGACCATCTTTGCATTTCCCTGTTGAATGTGTCTAATTATACTTTTATCTTTCATTTTAGTTGCATCAACCTATGGGGCATCATTCTAGACCTGACCCAAGGTGTGGGCAAGGGAAGGGGAGAGTTAATCCTATGTGGACCCAGTGAAGGAATGTGATCCCAGGTGGGAGAAATGATGAATGGGATAATAATGAGTGGAAATGGGGTAATATATGCGGATGAGGGGGCGGGACCACGCAACCAAAATCAAGGTTTCCCGTGAAATACCATCCATAAAGCCAAATGGTTGGTAAAAGAGATCCCACGAGACTAGAATCCAAAGTTAACATCCAAAAGGGTTCTAAGGGACAAGAGCACAGACCTAACCCACTCTTTCAGTTGATTCCCCCTATTAATCCATGCCCAGAAGTGTCCATAATAAGCAAACTACAATACTCAATTACCAAATGACAAGGCATACCTTTAGGTTCTGGAGGCCCATCTTCAAACATACGATCATGGCAGATGGGTGAGGGACCACATGGCTGGCTCAGGTGGCGATGAAATGGAACAATGAGCTAGTTGGTGGCTATAAGAGGTTGTTGGGTACCGGCTAAGGAACATCTTCGAGAAAAAATTTCTCCCAGGGATATCACCCACAAAATGGTGGGTAACAGGACCGATAAAGTAAGAGATGGACCAAAAATCTAGCCGTTGGAAACAAATAACCTCCAAAAGACCAAGTCGACCTCTCACCCTTCCATGCGGACAAGTCAACTTGGAAGTGGACCAAGGAAGTTGGACTTTGAGGAGATTGTGGTGCTATTTCACTTTTTTCCCATTGAAAACTATTTTCAAAGGGTAGTCTTGGCCTCTTTTAGGATTCTTGAAGCAATTCACCCTTGTTGGGCATGGAATCCCCCCAAGGCATGTTTTGGGGCTCAAAGCCCAAGCTTTGACCCGATATTCTTGTAAAGACTCCATGAATTGCGGACACAAAGCGCTAAATGTATGATAGAGTCACAGGGTTGCCCACCCCAGTCTTGTAATGTAATGTCGGCCTACCCATGGTCTGGGATTGTATAAATAGAGCAAGGCTCTAAGTGTAAAAGATAGGATAGCGAAGTAGTAGAGAGAAGAAAGAGTCTAAGTATCTAAGTGTGTCTTTGGGTCATAGGGTAGGAGAAGGCTCTGCAGCTAAGTGCGCAGAGGCCTAGTAGTTCGCAGCTGAGTGCGCAGACCCCTACAGCTGAGTGCGCAGGGCAGAGTCGAGTCGGTAACTGAGGAAGAAAATAATAAAGAGAAGTTTTATCATAATTTTGCGTATCTGTTCTTGGGTTAATGCATGTTTGATATAATTGCAAATATACTGTTTATTTACTCCGCGCACTTGTATGAATGGTTTATGTTGTTAAGTAGAACTTAAAGCATGCAAGTAGGCTAAGATAATCAACTAACATTGGAATACTAATAAGGACTTGGGTAATAACAGTGTTCGGCCCCCGAGTAGGGTTGCGCGAAGGCAACATCTCAGGCTGCGAGGTACAGGAAAGTGCGCGTAGCAACGTGCATGTAGGATCGAACCGTGGACCACTTGAACTCATCAGACATCTCCAAGGTGTGGAAACCTAGTTCTAGCACCCTCCCATATTACTTCGGGTGAGACCTCAGTCTGCGCTCCGCGGACTGTTGCCGAAAGGGCCAGTAGTACCATGATTTGTTTAGCTAAATCGCCTCTGAACCTGGGTCAGGCCCCAACAAGCCAACAAATGGTTCCATTACCGGGACCAGGATTTGCATAAGAGATGTCTGATGTCGTGGAATCCGACAAAGAAAGAAATTGAAAAGTGGCTGGACAGAAAGATCCACAAGTTCGCGATGCAGGAAAACAAGAATCCGCGAGTATCAAAGGAAGAGTGGTTAGAGCGCTACTTATATACGAAAATCCACGAAATTTTCTTTGCATCCTTCACTTCTAAGTTGTACGAGTGGATCACGAAGCTAGCAGACAGTCAAGGAAGGTGTAGGCTCGACAAACCAATTATGTGGACTCCAGAGTTGCTGCACAGACTGGAAGCATCGGAAAATAAGATCGCACGCGCTGTGAGCCATTGGCTCGATCAGATTATAGGAGGATTTATCACCGAGTTCACGGTAGATACTTCAGCCAGCTACAACGAGGTGGAATGACGCTTCCTCAAAGGACCGCGAGGTAAGTATGTTAAATCTTTGAGCACTTGGATTAAAATGCTACTGTGTGAAAAGCGGGTTATGTGAATAAATTGATGTTTGGGGTTACACGAAGTGGAAGGATCTATAGAAACGAAGGTAGCGCAGAGATAAAAACTAGCCCCTTGATTTCACCTCGACGAGAAAGCGAGGAAGAGCTCGTGAAAGTCTCACCAAGAAGTGCGATCAGTCTGATAAGACAACAAATTCCACGCATACCACCCCCACCTACACCACCACCAGTTTCACCATCTTCACCCCCATCTTCTCCCACACCACCTCCGCCACCACCACAGTTCAATATGGCGAGCGCAATAAAGTTGCCAATGTTCAAAGGAGTAGGGAACGAAGATCCGGACCAATTTTGGTTCATGGTAAAGGTTATATGGGAAGCACAAGGAATCACGGATGACAATATAAAGAAGGCAATGCTGGTAAGCGCATTGCAGGATCGCGCACTGACATGGTACATTAAGCATTCCAATGACAATCCAAACACAGGGATCACGGATATCCAAGCTGTGCTAAACAGGGAATTTAGTAGGCCAAAATCAGAGACACAGTCGATTATCAAGTTTAAGGAAATCGTGATGCTTCCAGGCGAGACCCCTTGGGAGCTGGATCAGAGACTGAAGGGTATGATTCGTGAAGCCAACATGACCTTGATGGATGGGCAACACCACGCATGGTTTGTAGCGTCGCTAACGCCGCATCTAAGGACCGCGTTGTCACAGCAGAAGCTATCCACTCAGGCCAAGGCCTTGGAGATTGCAATGAGATTGAACGAGACCCCACTACAAGATCCTAGCCTAGGAGTCCAACAGATCCACGTGCAGTTGAAAAGCTTGTGTCTTGAGATGCAAAGTTTGAAACAAGACAGGACAACTCGCCCAGAAGCATACGAAGAGGTATGGTGCATAAAGTGCAAGGGCCAAGGACATGACAAGGACCATTGTCCAGTCTTTGCGAACTACCTGGAGGGAGGAGGGCCAATGCCACTGAGACCAGAGGCAAAAGCAAGACTGAGCGCGGAGCCTACATTATGGTGCACAATTTGTCAGATAGGAGGGAAGCATGCTACAAATCACTGCCACCTATTACAGAAGTATACGCAGACGTCCCAGCAGTTGTTATGTAATTTCTACAAGTCAGTAGGCCACAATGAGCGTACATGTAGGATTAATGGGGGGATTCAACGGAAAGAGTGGGTTAGGTCTGTGCTCTTAAAGTATGGTGAGCTATTTACCATTTTCCTAGATTAAAAGTGACTTTAAATAATCAATTAAATAAGAGGGGAAAATAATTAATTGGAGGAAAAAGGCCAAAAGTGACTTAAGTGAAATAAAATAAAATTAAAAGTCACTTAGATGGAGTCAAAGGGGAGCTTCTAGAATAATATTAAAATAATCAAAATAAGATACTTCTAGAAGCTTGGAGATCTATCTATTGAATCTTTAAAAGGAGGAGGAGGAGATCATTTGAGGACATCTTGATTTTGAGTATTTGCCTTTGGTGTAGTTTGAAGAATTTGGTTCTCTACTTTGGTAGCCCTAGGATGAAACCCTTGAATGATTTAGTGAGGGTGGGTGAAAACCCATCTCTCCCCTTGGTGAATTCACTCAGAATTCATAGGTGCAGTGATTGGATCAGTTTATTTTGGAGGCCAGATGCGGCATTATTGTAGATCTTTTGAGGCCATCACCTCAGCCATTTCCAGTTTCTTGTATCAACATAATTTATATTAATAAAATAAGGTTGAGTTTCACTACATGTGCATCTTGTCAATTTTTAGTTGCAGTTTATATTTCCCAGTTTTGCCGATTAATTTTATGGTTCAATTTGTGAAATTTGTTTATTGAATTAATGGCATAAATTTCTGAAGCAATATTCTGCTAAATTTGTATTTGGGATATTACAGTGATATCAAAGTTGTACATCCTACCATCCTGAGGGTTTATTGCAAATCAACTTCGGAGAAGAACTAGGGTTAAGGAGAAACTAGTACTCGGTGATCCGCATAATCACCCTAGCTAGAATCTCAGCAATTTTGGTGGTTCTCTATAGCCACCCTAATTGGCTTATTATTTTAAAAAAAATCTTCCAGAGTTTATTATCCTGGAGGCTCTCTTTGAGGAAGCCACTGTTACAGCCATTTGTTGCAAAACATGGGAAATCTGATTAATTAAAGGGTATTAATTAAGTCATAATGAGAATCTTCTAGAAGAAGACATGGATCGAGTTCTAGTTAATCTTAGCCATCGATTATGTTTTAATCTTCGTCGTTGATGTCTCAACGAGAGATTATAAGAAGAAATTTGATGGGGGATGGAGAACACACTTGAGCCACCAGTAGTTCAAATTTATTGGCAAACCAAACTCTAGAGTAGTAGCGCTGAGTTGCCGGAGAGAGAGCTAGTGAGCTCGAAGCAATGAGAGAGGGGCAAGGATAGTAAGGTCGAAGGAAGTTGTTAAATTGGCAACTAGGGCCAAACTCCATGTGGGTCAGCTTATTTATGGTAACTGATATTTTTATTGGATCCCTCTCGTCAAGAGGTGTAGGATTGATCCAAAGATCATCCGATTCCGATATGTATTTATGGAGATATGAATTTATTTATATTATGGTTTTATTATCTAGCTGACCAGCTCTTACGTAGGCTCAGGAAGCCCAAACGTCATGACTATTCATCATATATGTTTTAGTATAAATATAGAGGACTTGAAGTCATTTCAATAGACATTCTTGATGTGATCTCCTCTCCACGTGTTGGGTTTTTGGAGAAGGAGAGTCACAAAAAGAATACGTTGTCCTTGTTTGATGATGCCCTAGCCAACGTATGCTGATCCAACACAGGGACAAGGAGACTCCTTCAACGTAGTCATGAAGACACATATACACAGTCAAATGATGCTCTAACTCATTGCTAAGAAGAGGACTATTACGCTGCACACAGAAACTCTCTTATATGCTATTGATGGTAACGTTGTTCATGGAGCCCTAGCCGCAGTAAGCCACAGGCTTATGGGGATGCAAACAGTAATCTTGTAAACTGGACCCTATGCGCTGTCATGACATTTATACGCTAGGAATAATTAACACGCAGTTTATATATATACATGATGTCTCATATATCACGCTGTCCAATGTTATATATATTCACATTGGTCATATGAACCTGCAGTTTGGAACGCTGTCTCATATGCAACCCGCAGTTATATCTGGTAACTATACGCAGCTCATACACACAGTTCAGGAAGCATGATATGTTGTTCATACACGCAGTTCAAGAAGCATGATACGTTGTTCATGCAACCCTATACGCTGTAATGGAGACCTGTTAACTCGGTTAATGAAGACCTGTTAACGCAGAAGAACTTCGCATTCTACCTCTCTGAAATTTCGGGTATATAGCCGCAGATCATACATGATCCAGACGCAAGCATAGATGGCAACCACGATGGAGCAGTAGATGGCAGCCAGGATGAATCTGTTGTCATATAGCCACAGTCAAGACTCTGATACGCAGATCATAAAGACAGTTATACGCAAAAGTTTTGGCCTCCTCACTGTCTGGTTATATTGGCATTGATGAAGATCCAGGTGGTATTCCTGTAGCTATCTCAGTGATATTCCTGTATGAAGAAAGCATAAAAGAGATGTATGTGATCTAGGCATTTCATATCTATCTCGGATAGATGAATCAAGACAATCTTTATATAAGGATGCAGAAATCTCTTTGGTCTCAAAATGATATCCCTGTATCAGACAACAGTACCTTGGACTACCCAAAGCTTCGGTGATGAACACAATCCTCCTTGGTGGTATTCATCTCCATGAATGGGATCAAATGACAGCATATTCTTGTGGCAAAGAAGATCTATGAAACCCTACAGCTGTACTAACTCGGCATAGTAGTATATCCCAATGAGAAGACTGGATCTGTCATTCTCGGCATACTTGCTGATTTGAGATAGCAATATGGAAGCAGCATAACAGTCATTGAGTACGCATCAGATGGGTGCAGATCCATGATGTTGAGAACAACTCAATGATATTTGGGTGCAGCGCAGCATGATCTTGATCGTGATTGGTACAACATGGTACAGTATGCAGTGGTGCAACTAGAGGACTAGATACAACATGATGATAGTGAAGGAGTCATCTTGAGAATCAGTTGAACTAGAATGTCTTCAATTGATCTCATCATCATACGATATGATCTAATGTTAGATCTAGATAAGTCAAAGAGTCGATTTCTGTTGTAAATGTATTATCTCTCTCTCTCTCCTTCTTTGCTGAACTTTGAAGAAAATTAAAGAAGAATTGATCAAGGGTTTCCCCACACATTGTGGGGTTTGTCCCTGGCTTGCGCCACATCTTGTGTCCTCTTGACTTGGCTTGTCTTCTGTGATTTATATTTATGTTCTCTCTGCAGTTTACTTTATGCTGATGTGATTGCTAATATGGAAAAGAAATTAGATAAAATGCTCTAGCATAGAACATACCAAAAATTAACATGGGATCAGAGTTGAGGTGAAGACAATGCCCAAGAAAGAATGAAAGAGCAATCACCGAAGATAGTTGGGACAAGACAGAAGGATCAATGGGTTCCTCATAATTCACCTAGGGTGAAGTCGAAGCAGAGAATGTTATCAGAATGGTGCAGCGGAAGTTTCTAATGGCCCATCTAAAGATCACTTCATTGGGAAGTTTGGATCTAAGGGTGGAAGGAAAGGCGGATGCCTTGTTGAAATAAGTTCGATCGTTATGCAAAGGAGTGTCCGAATGGCAGAGACACATCTCTTGATGAAGATAACAATCATTCCTGGGACATGATCAAAGGAATGACTAGTAATGCAGGTCATTAAGGAAATGGTCGACTCTTCCTCGAAAGCAAGGAACCCCAGAATCTCTTTTATGTACCTGATCTCAGAAATGGAAGTCAAAGGTTACAGGGTGGCACTTATCAATGGAAAGGTACGTGTTTGAAAATTGAATTTTCAAAGATGTTTTTCAGTTCAGGGTTGTATCAAGTTGCAGGAAGTCCACTGGGGACCATGTCCATTGACACAGCACTGGAGGTCTGTGAATCAGATGGTGACAGAGATGCCTGAATTCAAAAAGAGCATGAAGGTACATGTTTGAGATGTACCGAAAGAAAATCTTACAAGGGAACCATTCCCCCTCATGTAGCAGGTCCACAGGTTTGGAACAACCCGAGGGGTTTGAGATTGATGATCAGGAATCTCATGTATGCTGATGGAAGAAAGCCCTCTATGGCTTGAAGCAAAGCACCCTGGGCATAATATGAGAGGATTGATAGCTGTCAGATGAAGTTGAGATTCACTAAGAGTGAAACCGATCCAAACCTTTACCCGAAGGTTGAGGATGATAGACCTCTCATACCGGCACCTATGTCTGACAGGTGCAGACCCTCTCATTTGTAGAAGACAGAGGGAGTTGGATTCCGGATGCGGAATGATAAACTGCAAGCCTGTGACTACCTCGAGGATCGTAAGTTATATGGTAGTGATGACGGACCAAGCTTTGGGAATGCCTCTGAGTTTCATAAACTCATTCGCATTGATGTTCTTGGTGAACCTTCGTCTGGACATATGTTTTGCAGTTAGCATGGTGTGCTCATATTTGGTTGAGCCTCACTGGATTGGTGCCAAGAATCTTCTGAGATATCTTTAGGGCACAATCTCTCATGGATTGAGATACTCTGCCGGAAAGACGAAATTGCATTATTATTCGAATGCTGAATGGGCAGGCAGTGTGGAGGATCACTAGAGCACTTTTTAGTGTCGGTTCTTTTTGGATTCTGCTTCGATGCAGGAAGCAGAAGTCGGTCGCTATAAGCACTGCCAAGACCGAATACATGGCTACAAGTATGATCTCGTATGAAGCTGCATGGTTGCGGAAGCTCTTAAGTGAGTTGTTTTTCTCTGTGACAACCAGAGGAGGGATTTGATTATTGAGGAATCCCGTATTTGACAATTGCTCCAACAGAGAGACATCAAATACTGCCTTATCTGGGATATGGTAAGTCGATGATCAAGGAGGCTCCATCGCTCTGAGATGATGTACAGGTCAGAGCCTCGAGGAAAGATCAAATTTGTGATTTTCCCGAATGACTTGGAGTCGTCGAGAGACCTTTGTAAAAGGGTCCTGCATGTTGCATACATTTAGCTCTGGGAGCTCGGGGGGGCTTGCGGTTCTTACTGGAGAAACATACGACCACAGGGTGACTCACCCTCCCCTGGTGGTGTGCACTGGAACAAGATGATTCGCTCTCTTGTGGGACTCGCTCTCTTGTGGAATAGGATGATTCGTTCTCCTGTGTAGCAGGACGATTAGTTCTCCTGTGAGGCCTGGATTGATGTGTTCTCCATGGCGGCCTAGATTGATGTGTTCTCCATGGCGATTGTAGCAGGATTGATGTGTTCTCCTGTGAGGACAGTATTGATTAGTTCTCCTCTCGAGGCATCCTACCCATGTAGTCTGGGACTCATGGGAAGTACCTCTCATCTGATCAATGAGCAGGGAAATGAAGTTAGGGACCATAGTAGTACCGATGGACGCATCGTTGTATCTACCGTACTCCCTACGCTAGGATGACCTCCATTGATCTGGGATCAATGATACTGGTCTGGGACCAGCGATAGGAGTTGTACATACTATGACGCTGACTTCAGGTTAGCTGAGACTGGTCTGGGATCAGTGGTACATACTCCGAGATTGACTTCGTGTCAGTGCAGGACTGGTCTGGGACCAGTGAGAGTCGTACATACTATGACGCTGACTTCGGGTCGGTTGAGACTGGTCTGGGACCAGTAGTACATTCTTTGAGCCTGCGATACTGGTCTGGGACCAATGGTAAGAGTTGTACCTACTATGACACTGACTTCGGGTCGGTTGAGACTGGTCTAGGACCAGTGGTACATACTCCGAGACTAACTTCATGTCAGTGCAGTACTGGTCTGGGACCAGTGAGAGGTGGTACATACTATGACGTTGACTTTGGGTCAGTTGAGACTGGTCTGGGATCAGTGGTACACTCTCTAAGACTGCGATACTGGTCTGGGACCAGTGGTAGGAGTGGTACTTACTATGAAGCTGACTTCGGGTCAGTTGAGACTGGTCTGGGACCAGTGGTATGCACTCTGGGATTGACTTCGAGTTAGTGGAGAATGATATGACTCATTCTCAATCAATTCTTCTTCTTCATAGTTCAGCAGAGCAAAGCAGAGTCAGCAGAGCTGAGCAGAGCAGAGTCAGCAGAGCAAAGCAAAGCCAGCAGAGCTGAGCAGAGCCAGGCAGAGCAGTGCAGGGCACTGATGGCAGAGATAGTACAGTCGGACTTATGGATCAATGGATGGAGTTCTCCCTAGTTGAGAGGGAGTGTTAAATTGGCAACTAGGGCCAAACTCCATGTGGGTCAGCTTATTTATGGTAATGATATTTTTATTGGATCCCTTTCGTCGAGAGGTGTAGGATTGATCCAAAGATCATCCGATTCCGATATGTATTTATGAAGATATGAATTTATTTAGATTATGGTTTTATTATCTAGCCGACCAGCTCTTACGTAGGCTCAGGAAGCCCAAACGTCATGACTATTCATCATATATGTTTTAGTATAAATATCGAGGACTTGAAGTCATTTCAATAGACATTCTTGATATGATCTCCTCTCCATGTGTTGGGTTTTTGGAGAAGGAGAGTCACAAAAAGAATACGATGTCCTTGTTTGGTGATGCCCTAGCCAACATATGCTGATCCAACACAGGGACAAGGAGACTCCTTCAACGTAGTCATGAAGACACATACACAGTCAAATGATGCTCTAACTCATTGCTAAGAAGAGGACTATTACGCTGCACACAGAAACTCTCTTATATGCTATTGATGGTAACGTTGTTCATGGAGCCCTAGCCGCAGTAAGCCACAGGCTTATGGGGATGCAAACAGTAATCTTGTAAACTGGACCCTATGCGCTGTCATGACATTTATACGCTAGGAATAATTAACACGCAGTTTATATATATACATGCTGTCTCATATATCATGTTGTCCAATGTTATATATATTCACACTGGTCATATGAACCTGCAGTTTGGAACGCTATCTCATATGCAACCCGCAGTTATATCTGGTAACTATACGCAGCTCATACACGCAGTTCAGGAAGCATGATATGTTGTTCATACACGCAGTTCAAGAAGCATGATACGTTGTTCAATACGTTGTTCATGCAACCCTATACGCTGTAATGGAGACCTGTTAACTCGGTTAATGAAGACATGTTAACGCAGAAGAACTTCACATTCTTCCTCTCTGAAATTTCGGGTATATAGCCACAGATCATACATGATCCAGATGCAAGCATAGATGGCAGCCACGATGGAGCAGTAGATGGCAGCCAGGATGAATCTGTTGTCATATAGCCACAGTCAAGACTCTTATACGCAAATCATAAAGACAGTTATACGCAGAAGTTTTGGCCTCCTCACTGTCTGGTTATATTGGCATTGATGAAGATCCAGGTGGTATTCCTGTAGCTATCTCAGTGATATTCCTATATGAAGAAAGCATAAAAGAGATGTATGTGATCTAGGCATTTCATATCTATCTCAGATAGATGAATCAAGACAATCTTTATATAAGGATGCAGAAATCTCTTTGGTCTCAAACTGATATCCCTGTATCAGACAACAGTACCTTGGACTACCCAAAGCTTCGGTGATGAACAAAATCCTCCTTGGGGTATTCATCTCCATGAATGGGATCAAATGACAGCGTATTCTTGTGGCAAAGAAGATCTATGAAACCCTATAGCTGTACTAACTCGGCATAGTAGTATATCCCAATGAGAAGACTGGATCTGTCATTCTCAGCATACTTGTTGATTTGAGATAGCAATATGCAAGCAACATAACAGTCATTAAGTACGCATCAGATGGGTGCAGATCCATGATGTTGAGAACAACTCAATGATATTTGGGTGCAGCGCAGCATGATCTTGATCGTGATTGGTACAGCATGGTACAGTATGCAGTGGTGCAACTAGAGGACCAGATACAGCATGATGATAGGTGAAGGAGTCATCTTGAGAATCAGTTGAAGCAGAATGTCTTCAATTGATCTCATCGTCATACGATATGATCTAATGCTAGATCTAGATAAGTCAAAGAGTCGACTTCTGTTGTAAATGTACTATCTCTCTCTCTCTCCTTCTTTGCTGAACTTTGAAGAAAATAAAAGAAGAATTGATCAAGGGTTTCCCCACACATTGTGGGGTTTGTCCCTGGCTTGCGCCACATCTTGTGTCCTCTTGACTTGGCTTGTCTTCTGTGATTTATATTTATGTTCTATCTGCAGTTTACTTTATGCTGATGTGATTGCTAATATGGAAAAGAAATTAGATAAAATGCTCTAGCATAGAACATACCAAAAATTAACAGAAGTTTTTCCTGTTCCAGTGAGTGCATTGCAAAGAGGCAGTGAGTGTGACAAAGAGGCATCGCAGAGCCACACAGAGGCAGCGCAGTGCTTCAGAGGGGAATCCGTATTTTTCTAGGGAGAAGCAGTGACTCGGTGCCAAAAGCTAAAGTGGGAGCCCAAAGACCAGGAGAGTCCATCTTCCAGACAACAGTTGATTAGATAGCGAGAGAGACACAGTTCCGAGTTGTGGGACGCAGTACTATGTAGGCTGATGCAGGGACTACACAGAGGCAGCAGAAAGTAGCTCATCTTGAGCCAAGGTCAGTGTCGAATTTCCAATGGGAGTGAGATTTTTCTCACTATACTTATTGTCAGTCATTTCTCTGTATGGATTGCTAGATTTGAGCATCCATAATTTTGTACTCGGATTTTGCTACTGCATAATAATTAAAACCTTTAGCTGTTGCACCTGTTTTCCCAAGTTGGGTTTTTCCGGGGACGTTGGTGCAAAAATCAGTGTACTTGTGTTTGTGTGCATCTATTCTTCCAGCGTTATTTTTCTTCCATAGTGTTTTATTTGTGAAGGTTGCAGTGTATTAGTTTCGATATTCATTATAGAACATAGTAAATAATTTGTTCAATTTATTTAACAAATAGAAGAAACTTAATTAGTTGTTGCAGTAGGATTCGGGGTTTTCCGAATTTTCACATGGTATCAAAGCGCAGATAGAAGCCAAAGAGCTCAGTTGCAGAAGGGAAGAGGAATTTCGAAACTCTGTGTAGGCAGCAGTTCGAAACCCTCAGAGGCAGTGCATTCCTTGGCCAGGAGGGTCAGTTTTTTAGGAAAGTTTATTTCTCTGAGAGAGTCGATAGAGAATAAAATTTCCAAATCAAAGATTACCAAAGGCAAAGGGAGAAGTAGTATTTTCCTTGCAAAGCAGATCTTCAGCTGGGATGCAGTTATTTTGCAGCAAGTTTGCTAGTGCAAAATAGCGTCAGGAGGAAGGAAGAGCACACACTGTGGGAATTCTTTTCTCAGAGGAATTCTATCTTAGAAGTTCGATTTTTTCCTAGCAAAGCAGCAATAATTGTGAGCAGATTTGCCCACTCCAGCGGGGAGTGTGTAGAGTCAGTCAGCAGTTGCGCAGAGGAGAAGAGGAATTCGACTTTTTGCAGAAATGGCATCAGCAGGGCTGAGAGATTAGGATCGACTGGAGGGAGCCTCCAACTATGTGATCTAGAAGGCAAGAATTTCCTGTCTTCTAGATGAATACGATCTCAAAACCTACATCAATAGCGTGGTAGTTGTACCCGCAGATGCAGATCCGCTGAAGGCCTACAATAAGGAGATGGCAAAAGAAAAGAGGTTGATTCCCGATGGGGTTCGGGATCATGT
This sequence comes from Pinus tabuliformis, assembly GCA_031772625.1. Lineage (NCBI taxonomy): Eukaryota > Viridiplantae > Streptophyta > Pinopsida > Pinales > Pinaceae > Pinus > Pinus tabuliformis. The sequence goes on from CM062815.1 coordinate 299,971,695, forward strand.
GGTGTCTAACATATCTAGCAAAGATATTGCCCGACAAATGTGGGGCTCTTGCTACGCTATATGAGGGATCTTCCAAGCAGTTGAAGATGTATCTTGAGGAGAAGCTAAGATGCACAAGGATGCAAAAAGGGAAGCGCATAGATCCCTTCCTCACTAGGCTTCAGGATATCCAAAACCAACTGTCTACAGTAGGGTCAGCGCCCCAGCCTACAGAATTGGTGCGGTTAGCTCTAAACAGCATTTCCAAAGAATGGCAAGTCTTCGTCCAGAGTATTCTGGGCAGAGAAAAGTTGCCAGATTGGGATCGAATGTGGGTTGATCTGCAGCAGGAGGAGATGAGGCAAGATTTGGTGAAGAGCACCATCAGTGGCACTAGAAGCAGCAGTGGGGCAAAGCAAGTAAACGAATCGAAGAATGTGGCCCTCACATCAAAGGGGCAGTAGGAGCAGCGCAAGAGGAAGGACATTTCCAAGGTCAAATGCTTTAGATGTGGTGAGCTTGGCTACTACAACACTCAATTTCCTCTCAGGAAAAAGGACAAGGAGGACAAGCAAGATCAGTAGACTGCGTCCGCAGAGATTGACAGGTTGTCCTCCAGATTGGAGGAAACATTTGTTGTTGATTTAGGGTAGCATCGGATGTGCTCTAGCCATGAAAATTGGTGGAGAGGCTAAAGCTCATGAGATCTCCAAGACCCAGAAATGGTTTGGTTAAATTCTACCCAATGAGAGAGATATTAAAATAATTAATATTTTTAATGGATTCCTAACTCTAAACTTAGGAAAATAAAAATATTAATGGGTGTTAATATAAAACTGGGTTAGAAGGTTCTAAATGACATGGATCAAGCCAAATCTAATCTTCTCTGTTGATTAGAGATGTAATCTCGGTCGTTGAAGACTCAACAAAAAAAGTATAAGAGGAGGCTTGAGGGTCAATTGGACATACACCAGATTGATCAATCAGTTCGATTTTCTAGAGCAGAGTTTGCTAAGAGAAATTGAACCAGTGATCAGAGTTGCAACAAGGGGCAGTGAGTGCAAAACGGAGAGGCAGAGATAGTGCCAAAAGACCAGCGCAGAGGCAGAGAGGCAAACACAGATCCAGCAGAAGCCACGCAGAGGCCAGCAGTGAATGCCCAGAGGGCCAGAGGGCCTGCATGAGTGACGCAGAGGCTACAGAGGTGACGCAGAGGGCCAGAAAGACTACACAGAGCATCAGAGGGCTGACGCAGAGGCCAGGAGGGCTGACGCAAAGCCTCAGAGAGGCGTTGGAGAGAGTTTCGTGGAGCAGACTTTCAGAATATCTGCTTCCGAAGAGAGGTATTACTGCCAGATAGATTTCTCTGTCGGGTGAGCCAGTTTGGCACCCAGTTGTACTCAAGAAAATCTGCTTAATAATAAAACCCTCAGAACTGTTGCATCGGTTTTCCCAAGTTTGGTTTTTCCGAGGACAATTGTCCAAAATTAACGGTGTCCCTTGTGTGTTTGTCTATTTCGTTCAGTTGATGATCTATAGATGGTTGAGACTACATTGTGTTTGTTGGAATTTCTAAGTCTAACTATTAGAAACCCTTCATGTACTTTTCTGATTTATTTCTGCCTACTTGTTCTTATTAATTAACATGTTATTTACCATGTAAATACTAAAAATAAATACAAGTACATGCTCAACACATTACAGATCATCAACTAAAGGAAACAAAACAAGCACACAAGTGGCACCATTGTTTTTGGACCAATGTCCCCGGAAAAACTCAATGCGGGAAAACTGGTGCAGCTATTTGAGGGTTTTATTATTATGTAGTTTATGAATACAATCTGGGTGCCAAAACCGACTCACCCAACAGAGAATAATCTCGGCAGTAGTACCTCTCTACTCGGAAGCAGATATTCTGGCTGAAACCCCGAATAAACACTCCGACAACTTCCAGTTCCAATCTGCCCCACGAAAACCCCAACGTCAGCCTCTAGGGACTGCATCAGCCCTTTCTGGCCCAGCGTCTGCCGAGCGTCACCCTAGCTCACCCTGCGTCAGACTCTGGAGGCACTATGTCAGCCCTTAGAGCCTCTGCGTCACCCATAGCAACTCCTGGCTGGCTCTACGTGAACTTCTGGCTGGATCTGCGTCCCTCTCTCCCGGCTTCTGCGCTGATTCTCCTAGTACTAACTCTGCCTCTATTTCTATATTCACTTCCCCTCAGCTACAACTCTGATCACTCTTTCGACTTCCTCAACAAACCCTGCCCCAGAAAATCGAAATCTTGATCAACTCGGTGTATTCTCCAAGTGACCCTCAAGCCTCCTTTTATACTTTTCTCGTTGACAAATCAACGACCGAGATTAAGTCCCTAATCAACGGCCGAGATTAAGTCCCTAATCAATAGCTAAGATTAATTCTGGCTTGATCCATGACTTTGGACCCTTCTAACACAATTTTATATTAATTCACATTAATATTTTATTTTCCCTAAGTTTAAACTTAGGGACTCCATTAAAAATATTAATTATTTTAATATCTCCCAAACTGTTTAGAATCTGCCCAAACAATTTCTGGGTATTGGAGATCTCATGTGCTTTAGCCTCTCCACAAATTTTCATGGCTAGAGCACATGTGATGCTACCCCAAATCAATACTCCCTCTTAGCGAGGATTGTGCTCTAGTAATACTCTTCACTGAGTATCACTCTGATCATCCGGCATCGGTCCATGTGTTGATGCTAGGCCTGCTGCCCAACATCCTCTGCACTGCTTCATCATATACTGCTACCCATGGCCCTGCCACTACCACTACTGCATCTGTACGGCAACTCCCTCTACATTCGTGCTGTTGCCCATGGCTCTGCCACTACCACTGTTGCATCTACACTGCAACCCCTCTCATCATGATGCATTGTGTTGCCCATAGCACTGCCACTGCTGCATCTGCACTGCAACCCCTCTCATCATGCTGCATCATGTTGCCCATAGCGCTGCCACTGCTAACTGTTACACTGCAACTCAGTTACTGAGAAGTAACTGATCTCCCAACTCTAACATCTCCATCAGGCTAGAAAAACTCCTGATGCTGAAGCTCCCTCTATCACTAACAAGTGCTCCCTCTCTGACCTCTGAGCTACTGCATCAAATCTGTGCATCTCGCACTGCTGCCTCACACTGTCCTGGGACTCCTGCACTGTAGCTCCCTCTGTCGCTCCATCTGCATCTGTCTCTACTGACATATGCCAGTATTGCTACTCCTCTTTGGGGCTCCCGTAGCTAGGTATAATCCAAGAGGTTGGGTACCTCAAGGATCCTGTCCCTCATCACCTATAGTCTATCTCACTACAGCTTGATGTCTCTCCACTTCTTCTCAAGTGGCACATGAGCACTCATGGCACAGTCATCATTTGTCTCCACTTCCTTCTCTGCCCTTGCTGGTGCTGCCTTGGTCTCGGAAGCCTCTCCTTTGCTCTTCTTCCTCAGACACTGGATTGCATAATGACCTAGTTCCCCACAGTTGAAGCATTTGACTTTGGAGAGGTCCTTCTTCCATTTCTCCTGCTTTCCCTTAGATGCTAGGGCAGCATCCTCCTCTTCCTCCTTCTTGATTATGATTCCCTTGCCGTTGCTTCCCACCTTGCTTAGCCTTCTGATCTCTTCTTGGCGAAGAGTTGCCCACATTTCCTCCCAATCTGGAAGGGCTGCCCTACCCAATATGCTCTAGACAAACACCTCCCAGTCTTCTAAGACTGCATTCAGGGCTGTTCTCACTATCAATTCTTGATCCAGCATGGCCCCTATGGAAATCAGTTGATCCCGGATCTCCTTCAATCGACCAAGGAAGGTGTCGATCTGTTTTCCCTTTTGCATCTGGTATGACCACAGCTGATTTTCTAGTAGCATCTTCCTTTGCACGAAAGTATGCTCATACAACTTCTTTAGGGCCTCCCACATCTCATTTGTCGTATTCTTCTCGGCAATGTGTGGTACTACATGGTCATTGACCCCGTCAAGGATGATGCTCTTGGCCCTCGCCATTGCATCGTCATACTTATCGTGACCAGCCGGGTCAACTGGGACTGCGATTGTCCTCAAGGCGAAGTGCTTGAGACGGTTCTTGTCTAGGACAAATAAGATTCTAGCCTTCCAGACTACGAAGTTTGAGGCTCTGTCCAGTCTGTCCTGGTCTCTTACCCCGTTCACTTCTATCTCGCTGCTCCTCTACTTCCCTTCTAGAAGTTCTCGTTGTGACTCCTTCTAAGCCTCAATTTCCCTCCTGGAAACCTCTCTACCAATGTCAAGATGCCCCCACTTCAATCCTTAGTTCAGCCGCACCACTGATCCGGATTTATTGGCTAGAAATCCTTGGTTGCAACTCCCTCCTCCTTGGTCTTGCCCTGTTAGGTACTGTTCTGACTACAGTACCCCACCAGCTTCACTCTGCAACTTACCCACAGCCTCATAAGCCCCAGCAAACTGAAGGTTAGAGCTTCTAGGCTCTGCGCAATCCCGGCACCAGCAAAATCTGCACCTCCTGGCCATAGGCGTCAATCCTTCCTGACTGAGAAATATGATCGAGCACTGCGTAGGTCGAGTCTGCTCCCCTCTACCACTGCGCTAATCCTCTTCTTGGCTCAAACTTGATGACGCAGGCACTGCGTCACCCCTTCCTTACTGCTTCTCTACTAGGAACAACTTTTGTCACTCGGGAGAGTTGTTTTCTGCTGTTGCTTCTTTGCTCGGCTGATGTCCTTAGTTCTCTTGTGATCTGCAACCACGCTCCGATACCATGTTGGAATTTCTAAGTCTAACTGTTAGAAACTCTTCATGTATTTTTCTGATTTATTTCTGCCTACTTATTCTAATTAATTAACAAGTTATTTACCACGTAAATACTGAAAATAAATACAAATACATGCTCAACACAGTACAGATCATCAATTGAAGGAAACGAAACAAACACACAAGTGACACAGTTGTTTTTGGACCATGTCCCCAGAAAAACCCAATGGGGGAAAATCGGTGCAGCTATCTGAGGGTTTTATTATTATTCAGTCTCTGAATAAAATGTGGGTGCCAAAATCGGCTCACCCTACAGACAATAATCTCAACAGTAGTACCTCTCTACTCAAAAGCAAATATTCTAGCTGAAACCTCGAATAAACACTCTGATAGCTCCCAGTTCCAATCTGCCCCACGAAAACCCAGCGTCAACCTCTAGGGACGGTGTCAGCCCTTTCTGGCCCAGCGTCACCCTAGCTCGCCCTGCATCAGCCTCTAGAGGCACTGCGTTAGCACTTAGAGCCTCTACGTCACCCACATTGGCTTTCTGAGGCACTGCGCAACTCTTGGCTGCCTCTACGTGAGCCCTAGCTAGCTCTGCGTGAACTTATGGCTGGTTATGCGTCCCTCTCTCTCGGCTTTTGCGCTGATTCTCCTGGTACTATCTCTGCCCCTCAGCTGCAACTCTGATCACTCTTTCGACTTCCTCAGCGAACCCAGCCCTAGAAAATCAAAATCTTGATCAACTTGGTGTATTCTCCAAGTGACCCTTAAGCCTCCTTTTATACTTTTCTTGTTGACAAATCAAAGGCTGAGATTAAGTCCCTAATGCTAAGATTAATTATGGCTTGATCCATGACTTTTGGACCCTTCTAACATAGTTTTATATTAATTCACATTAATATTTTATTTTCCCTAAGTTTAGACTTAGGGATTCCATTAAAAATATTAATTATTTTAATATCTCCCAAACTGTTTAGAATCTGCCCAAACCATTTCTGGGTATTGGAGATCTCATGTGCTTTAGCCTGTCCACCAATTTTCGTGGCTAGAGCACATCTGATGCTACCCAAAATCAACAGTGTTTATTTCAGTATTTATATGGTTAAATAACTTGTTCAGTAATTAAACAAGTAGGAGAAATAAACCAGATAGTGCAGGAAAATTTCTAACAGGTTAGACTTAGAAATTTCAACATGGTATCAGAGGGTTGCAGATCACAGGAGAGCTGAAGGCACCAGCTGAATCGGAGAATTTGCAGCAAAAACAACTGTCCCGAGTGACAAAAGTTGTTCCTAAGCAGAAAGCAGCAGAGAAGGGGTGACACAGAGGGCCTGCGTCATCAGTTCAAGCCAGAGAAGGGGCCAGCGCAGAAGCAGTGAGAGGCAGAAGAGGCTCACGAAGAGCCACGTCATCCTGCTCAGCCAAGTAGGAGTGACGCAGTTGGCTAGTGGAGCGATTCAGCCACTATTAGGATTGCACAAAGCCTAGATGCTCAATTCTTCAGTTGTTGGGGCATGGGAAGCTATGGGCAGATTGTGAAGTGTGAAGCTGGTGGGGTGTTGTTGTTGTTGAGGCAAAACAGTACCTAACAGGACAGAACCAAGGTAGAAGGAAGTCGCTACCTAGGTGGATTTCTAGCCAAGAAATTCAAATCAGTGTTGTAGGAGCAAAGGAGATCGGAGAGGTGTGATTCGACTATTGGCAAAAGGATTTCCAGGAGGGAAATCGAGACTCCAAGGGAGTCGAAGAGAGAACTTCCAGGAGGGAAGTGGAGACTCAGAGGAGTCGAAAAGAAGAGCAGAGATGGCCATGAACGGACTGAGGGATCATGTTATGAAACCAGCTCAAGAAAAGATAGATCAACGCCTTAGAATTCAGCCTCTTCGAGGGGGCAACCTCCTTTACATTACATAAATGAACAATTCTTGGATGATTCAAATGACAAAACCTCCTTTCTATATATAGGAGTCTAAGGAGTCACAATATAATCCAGCCGACCTAACAATAATAATATAAAGCCACAAAAATAACAATAGAGGGATTCTATGGGCACATTAATAACAATATGGGGGCAATGGGGGCACAACAATATAAATAAGGGGTATAACTACAATAGTAATGGGGTAATCACTAGTATTATAGGGACCCAACATGCCCCTCTCCTTCAAAAAAGTGTTGTCCTCAACGCTTGAGTAGTTCTGGATACTTCTGCATAAAATTCTCATCCTCCCATGTGGAATCTTCAGCGGATAAGTTCTTCCACTTGATAAGGTACTCTGAAATTGATCGATTTCGTAGCTGTCGAGTTCTTGTTTCTATAACTGCTTCCGGTTCCAATATAATTTTTCCTTCCTCGTCAAGTTCTGGCAATATTGTTTGAACTGGGAGCTTGTCGCCTATAACCTTCTTTAAACATGAAACATGGAAAACTGGGTGCAATCGAGAAGCTGCAGGAAGCTCCAATTTGTATGCCATAGTACCAATCTTTTGCAACACCTTGTACGGACCATAATACTTTGGTGATAATTTATTATCCTTCTTAGCTTGCTTGAGGGACATTTGCTTATATGGTTGTAGCCGTAGGAATACCCAATCACCTACATCAAAACTTCTTTCACTGCGATGTTGATCTGCCTGTTGTTTCATTCTATTCTGTGCCAACACGAGGTTATCCTTTAAGAGTTGGAGGACTTGTTGTTGATGTTCGATGTGATGTTCCACTGCCTGAACCTTAGAATTTTCTCTTAAATATGATGTGATGGATGGTGGTTGATACCCATAAAGTGCCATAAATGGGGTCATTTTTGTTGCTGTATGAAAGGAAGTGTTATACCACCATTCAGCCAGAGGCAACCATTTGACCCATTGTGTCTGTTTATCAGATACAAAGCAACGAAGATATCCTTCCAAACATTTGTTTACTATCTCAGTTTGCCCATCAGATTGAGGATGATAAGATGAGCTATGAGCTAACTGAGTACCAAGACAAGAAAATAATTCTGTCCAAAAATTTCCAGTGAAAATGGGATCTCTGTCACTTACAATAATCTTTGGGTTTCCATGTAGCTTTTGAATTGTTTCCATAAATGCAGTAGAAACTGTACTGGCTTTAAATGGATGTGATAATGCACAAAAGTGTGCATACTTGGTAAGTCTGTCAACTACCACCATGATGACACTCTTTCCCTCAGACTTGGGTAAACCTGTGATAAAATCCATTGAAACCTCCTCCCAACGTTGGCTTGGAATGGATAAAGGTTGTAATAGACCCGGTGTCTTAATTGTTTCAACTTTATTTTGTTGGCAAACCAAACATTCTGCCACAAACTTTTGAATATCTGATTTAAGGCCATCCCAAAAAAATTCCTTCTTAACCCTGTGGTAAGTTTTTAAAAATCCTGAGTGCCCTCCTAAGGGAGAAGTGTGCAATTCCATAAGAATCTTTTGTTTTAGCTGGGAATTCTTACAGAGGTATAAGCGATCTTTGTACCATAACGAATCATTTTTCCAGCTAAATGTATCAGACGTACTGGAATCTTGTTGTAGCTTTCGAATAAGTGCCCACACTTCTTCGTCATTCTTCCATTCCTCCCTTGCTTCATTTATCCAATCTGGTTGGATAATAGAAATAGCGCACAACAATGCTTCCACATCCTCATCCTTTCTTGAGAGTGCATCTGCCACCACATTTTGCTTCCCTTTTTTGTAGATGATTTCAAAGTCATAACCCAACATCTTTGTGACCCACTTTTGTTGCTCTTCAGAGGATAATCTTTGTTCTAAAAAGTATTTAAGGCTATCATGATCCGTTTTTACCTTGAAGTGTCTTCCCATTAGGTAGGGTCGCCATTTCTTAAGTGCATGGAGTATTGCCAACATTTCCTTCTCATAAATAGCTTTGCTTAAAAACTTTCCCTTGATTGGACGACTTTCAAAAGCAATGGGTCTTTCATCTTGCATTAGAACAGCACCAATTCCATTTCCTGAAGCATCACATTCCACAATAAAGGTTTTTGTGAAGTCCGGTGTAGCTAAGACCGGTGCTTGGCACATTGCCTCTTTAAGATGTTCAAAGGCCTTTGTTGCTTCCGGAGTCCATGAAAATGCATCTTTCTTCAATAATGTTGTTAGAGGTGCTGCTATTCTCCCATAATTCTTAACAAACTTGCGATAATACCCTGTCAACCCAAGAAATCCTCGCAGATGCTTTATGGATGTGGGGATTTTCCATTCCTTAATGGCTTTAATTTTGCTAGGGTCTACCTTAACTCCTTCATGAGATACAATATGACCCAAATATTCCACCTCCTGGACTCCAAAGAAACATTTGGATCTTTTGGCATATAATTGTTTCTCCTCCAATAGTTGTAGCACCCTGTCAACATGTTCAACATGATCCTTCCAAGACTTGCTGTAGATAAGTATATCATCAAAAAATACTAACACAAATTTTCTAAGGAATGGTTTGAAAATTGAATTCATCAAACCTTGAAATGTTGAAGGTGCATTGGTAAGGCCAAAAGGCATGACCAAAAATTCATAATGACCCTCATGAGTTCTAAATGCAGTTTTCGGAATGTCTTCAATCTTCATTCTGATTTGATGATATCCTGAACGAAGATCCAACTTGGTGAAGTAAATTGATCCATGCAATTCATCCAGTAATTCATCAATGACAGGAATGGGGAACTTATCTTTAATAGTGAGCTTGTTGAGCTCCCTATAATCTGGACACATGCGCCATGATCCATCCTTCTTGTGCACCAATACTACTGGAGCTGAGAAAGAACTTTGACTCGGTTGAATTATACCAGCCTCTAGCATTTCTGCAACCATACGTTCAATTTCACTTTTTTGGACATAGGGATATCTGTACGGCCTGATGTTTGGAGGAACACTTCCTGGAATCAGATGAATAGCATGATCATGATCACGCATAGGTGGGAGACCTTTGGGAGTCTCAAATACCTTGGAATGATTGTCCAGGACTTTTTGGAGATCTGGAGAAATAGATGATTCCAATGTGGAAACATCTAGCGAACATAATTGTGCAATTACACCTCTTTGCTCCTTTTTTAGAAGCTTTGTCATACCATTAGAGCTGATTATCTTTCCTGGTTTCCCTGCAATACCCCTTAATTCAACTTCCTTTCCTTCCACAGAAAATTTCATGAAAAGTTCTTGAAAATTAAAAGCTATTGTACCCAAGGATTGTAGCCATTGGACTCCTAGTACAACATCAGCACCTCCCATTGGAATGGAAAGCATTGGGCTAGTCAATACATATTCTCCCATGGATAGCTTGATATTATGGCACTTTCCAGAGAAATTTATTGTTCCTCCATTTGCAATCATCACTTGACACTCTGGTGCTGGATATAGGAAGCAATTCAATTCTTTTGCTACCCTACAATGAATAAAATTGTGGGTGCTTCCTGAATCAATCAACACTATTACCTTTTTCTTCTTGATTTGTCCTTCTATCTTGATGGTTTGAGGAGTGGTAATTCCTGCCAATGCATTACAAGATATGGTCAGATTTATTTGTTCTTCATCTAGGCTTTGTTCCTGGAGTATATCCTCTTCTTTTGACCTTTCTTGCTCCTTTTCTTCTTCCTCTTCACAATCTATGTAGAATAATTTCTTCTCAGCACACTTATGACCTTTAGTGTATTTGCTATCACAACTGTAACAAAGCCCTTTTGCTCTTTTTTCTTCCAATTGTTGTGGTGTCAACCTTATAGGTTGTGGAAGACTAGGGGCAACAACACTTCCGTCTTTATAGTTGTGAGTGGTATGCTTCCTCGTTGCCATAATTTTGCTTTCCATTTTTCTTGCTAACCTGAATGCCTTCTCTAATGAATCAGGTTCCCAAAGTCGAACATCATGTTGGATATTATCCTTTAAAGACCCTATGAACACATCAATCCTATGCTCCTCTGGAATATCTTTTACCCTTATGTTCAATTTTTGGAACTCCTCAATGTGCTCCATTATTGAACCCTTTTGTTTGAGACTTATCAATTGGCTAAAAAAAGTGTTGCTTTTTGTATCCTCATAATGTGCTATCAATTCTTCCGTAAAAATTGCCCAAGTGATAAATTGTTTACGAGAGCAAAGCCATTGATACCATACAAACTGATTTGGTTCCAAATATAAAGTTGCCATACGTACCTTTTGTGTGTTTTGCACATTATTGAGATCAAAGAACTGCTCCATCTGTAATATCCATGTGGCGGGATCCTTGCCATCAAACTTCCTCATATCGATTTTTGGAATATGGTGGGTCTTCGATCCAACATTAGAGTCTATGGAATCATGATTAACATTTCTTTTGTTCACATCATGAGTTTCCTTTACAACCTTTTCACCATTAGTAAGTATTTCTTGTAGAAAATTTGTCAAATCTGTCTTCAAATCTGCCATGTCTGTCTTCAAATCTGTCCTCAAATTTGTCTTCAGATCATCCATCTTAGCTTCGATGCCCTTTATCTTAGATTCCACGCCATTTATCTTAGCATCTGTTAGCTTTTGTGAGCGTGAAATTTGTTGCACTTGTTCTTGTAATTTTGATATATCATGTAGCATTTCTTCCTCTTCTTCATGAGTCATGCTAGAGCTTTCAGGTTCCTTACTAGGTGTTTGCATTTTCTTTCCTCGGGGCATCAGTTACCGATAATAATGCTTTACTATGCCCTTTGAATTCCTTCAAACCAAGCTTATGCAAAAATTTAAAAAAAAAACTACACACCTTTTTTTACTTTGTAGAAGCCTGATATTGAATCTGATGTATCTCTGTAATTTCGAATCATCCAGTTCTGAAATTGTGACCTATAGTAGCCTTCTATGTTCTCTTTCCAATGCCACTAGTCTGATCCAAATTGGATTCTCCAAGAAAGAGTTATGCACAATCTCCCGCAGTGACCTGATTATAGACTAGTTCAGTAGAGCGAACTTGTATGAAGTGCCACGTGTCACTGTTTCAACCTTTGACTCTGAAAAATATATAAAAGAAAACTACAGTCCGTCCTCTTTCTGTACCTTCTTACGAAATTTCAATCCGATGCTCAGAAAGAAAGTTATGACGATTTTCCCCAGGTCACCTGTTTTGAGTGTAATTCAAGGGTTTGCAAAAAGACCAACTTCCTCGGATCATATCTCCGAAAATATCGCGCGAAAAGCTCTGAAATTCAGACCCAAGGTTGAGCGCGATTTCTTCTCAAATGGATTTTTTTTGCGACTTCTGAAACGTCACAGAAAAAAAATTATAGCGAAAATGCCACGATGACCTGTTTGGAGCAGCGAAACCCTAGAATCCAAAGCTCTGATACCAAATGTTATGAAACCAGCTCAAGAAAAGATAGATAGATCAACGCCTTAGAATTCAGCCTCTTCGAGGGGGCAACCTCCTTTACATTACATAAATGAACAATTCTTGGATGATTCAAATGACAAAACCTCCTTTCTATATATAGGAGTCTAAGGAGTCACAATATAATCCAGCCGACCTAACAATAATAATATAAAGCCACAAAAATAACAATAGAGGGATTCTATGGGCACATTAATAACAATATGGGGGCAATGGGGGCACAACAATATAAATAAGGGGTATAACTACAATAGTAATGGGGTAATCACTAGTATTATAGGGACCCAATAGATCAGGACAAGCTGGACGGGCCTCCAACTTTGTTATCTGGAAGGCCAAGATCCTGTCTATTCTAAATAGACATCGCATCAAGGCCTTTGCCTTGAGAACCGTGGCTATCCCAGTCGACCCAGTTGATAATGAAAAGTATGAGGATGCGATGGCCAAGGCAAAGTGCATAATCCTTGATGGGCTCAAGGATCATGTAGTTTAGCATATTGCTGAGAAGAATACGGCAAAGGAGATGTGGGACAACTTGACGACATTGTATTAGTGAAATTTCGTGCAGAGGAAGATGCTACTGGAGAATCGGCTGCGGTCGTATCAGATGTAGAATGGGGAGCAAATAGATCACTTCCTCAGCAAGCTGCAAGAGATTCGAGACCAACTAACTTCCATAGGGGCCACGCCGGATCAGGATTTAATGGTGAGGAACACCCTAAACGCAGTCTCCGAGGAGTGGGAGACATTCGTCCAAAGCATTTTAGGCAGAGTGAATCTTCCAGATTGGGAAGAACTGTGGGCAGCTCTTCACCAAGAAAAGATCAAACAACTGACCAAGGTAGGAAGTAGTGGCAAAGGAGCTCGGGTCAAGAAAGAGGAGGAAGAGGATGCGACTCTGGAATCTGCGGGGCAGCAAGGGAAGAGAAAGAAAAAGGACCTCTCCAAGATTAAGTGCTTCAACTGTGGAGACCTGGGCCATTATGAAACCCAGTGTCCTAGGAAGAAGAATAGGGGAGAGGTGTCTGACTCCAAGGCAGTGCCAGCTAAGGCGGAAAAGGAGGTACAGGATGATGACGATTGTGCCATGAGTGCTCATGTACCTCTAGAGAAGAGGTGGGGTGACATCGAGCTGTAGTCAGGAGGACTATAGGAGATGAGGGGCACGATCCTTGAGGTACCCAAACTCTTGGATCATATCCGGCTACGGGAGCCCCGAAGTGATAGTAGCAGGATGGCGGATGTCGGTAGCAGCGGATGCGGATGGAGTGGGAGAGAGTGCTAGAGTGCACTAGTCCCTGGCAGCGCAAAGAAGGTTGCAATAGTGCTAGAGGCACATAGGAGGTTGCACCAGTGCGGGAAGGCAAAAGGGTGTTTGCAGTGGTGCGAGAGGCACAAAGTTTGTTGCAGCAGTGTAGAGGCAGCAGAGGGAGCACAGGATAGCAGCAGAGAGAGCTTCAGCATCAGGAGGGTTTCTAGCCTGACAAGGATGTCAGTAGTTGGGTAGATTAGTTACCATCGTCTCAATAACTGAGTTGTAGTGCAGCAGTAGCAGTGGTAGTGCTATGGGCAGCATGATGAGAGAGGGCTGTAGTGCAGATGCAGTGTTGGGAGGAAGGACCAGCAGCAACACGAATGCAGAGGAAGATGTCGTATAGATGTAACAGTGGCAGTGGTAGAGCCATGGGCAGCGGTACAGGATGCAGCAATGCAAAGGATGTTGGGCAGGAAGGCCAAGCATCAGCACAGGTACTGGTGTCGGATGATCAGGATGATGCTCACTGGTGGAGTATTACTAGAGCACATTCCTAGCCATGAAAAGTGGTTGAGAGGCTAAAGCACATGAGATCTCCAAGACCCAAAAATGGTTTGGGGAAATTCTACCCGGTGAGAGAGATATTAAAATAATTAATATTTTAATGGGTTCCTAAGTCTAAACTTAGGAAAATAAAAATATTAATGGGTATTATATAAAACTGGATTAGAAGGTTCTAAATGACATGGATCAAGCCAAATCTAATCTTAGCCATTGATTAGAGATGTAATCTCAGTCGTTGAAGACTCAACGGAAAAAAGTATAAGAGGAGGCTTGATGGTCAATTGGACATACACCAAATTGATCAGTCAGTTCGGTTTTCTAGAGCGGGGTTTGCTAAGAGAAATCGAACCAGTGATCAAAGTTGCAGCGAGGGGTAGTGAGTGCATAGCAGAGAGGCAGAGATAGTGTCGAAAGACCAGTGCAGAGGCAGAGAGGCAAATGCAGAGCCAGCAGAAACCACGCAGAGCAATGTTGCACAAAGCGGGAGCGAAGCGGGAGCGAAGCGGAAGCGTTTTTTGGAAGCGGGGACGCCGAAGCGTCATTTTCCAAAAATCTAGGAAGCGAAGCGTCCGCGGAAGCGTCTGCTATATATATATATATATTTTATATTTTTTGCATTTATACTCAAAACAAACATCCCAAATACCAAATTAATTGTAGAAGACATGAAAACATGCATATTTTTGCATAAATCAAGATAGATATAACATCCATTGTACATTAATGATCTAGAATATAGATTCTTCTCCTCTTGTCTAGCCTTTGCCTCTACCTCGATTGTCTAGGGATATTAGTCAACATTGCCCAATTTTGATCAAACTACCTAATTCAAGACTTAAAATATGGTAGAAAAAGCTTAACATGTTTGATCGATGATTTTGACTTGATTGAAAGGTAATTTTTTGCTAAGGGCGTGCCGCGTGACAAAGGAGTTCAACAATTAACACCACCAACACCAGGGTACATATAGGGCTTGGTGCTCTTGATTAAATGCTAATCGCATACCTTCATACTTGATATAATCTAATGAAATGCCACAATCCCATTGATCCTGAATACCTGAAAACTGTTAAGTCTGCTGAATTTTGAATAGGATATGAAATTCTATTTTCTCCATATGAAGTCCAATGAGGCTGGAACCACTCTCAAACATTCTGAGTCATTTCATGGTAATGTTAAAAATTTAAGTAAAAGGATGAAAATGAAAAATAAAGGAGAATGTCACTTTTACTTTAAGAATTTAACATTACCATGAGGGAGCATCTGCTATATTTATATTTTTTTTTGCTTTCATTTGTCACCCTAACCCAAGGTGGACCCACCCCCAACAAGCAAACTCACCTAAAATTTAAAAAAAAATTGAAAAAAAAAACGATTTTCTAAATGCTTTTCCGGAAGCTTTTCTGGAAGCGTCTGGAAGCGTCTGGGAAGCGCCGTACGAAGCGCGCTTCGGCGCTTCGGAAGCGCCAGCGCTTCCAAATTTCCAGGAAGCGTCTAAAAATTTCGGAAGCGCGCTTCCGGCCAAGCTTCCTAGGCGCTTCCGTACGGGACGCGCTTCGGGGCTTGGAACCGGGGGGGGGGCGCTTCGTGCAACACTGACGCAGAGGCCAACAGTGACTGCACAAAGGGCCAGAGGGCCTGTGTGAGTGACGCAGAGGCTGCAGAGGTGACAAAGAGGGCCAGAAAGGCTACGCAAAGCATCAGAGGGCTGACGCAGAGGCCAGGAGGGCTGACGCAAAGCCTCAGAGAGTCGTTGGAGAGAGTTTCGTGGAGAAGACTTTCAAAATATCTGCTACCGAAGATAGGTATTACCACCTAATAGATTTCTCTGTCGGGTGAGCTAGTTTGGCACCCAGTTGTACTCAAGAAAATTTTCTTAATAATAAAACCCTCAGAACTGCTAACCAATTTTCCCAAGTTGGGTTTTCCCAGGGACGATTGTCCTAAAAGAACAGTTTCCCTTGTGTGTTTGTCTATTTCTTTTAGTTGATGATCTGTAGATGGTTGAGACTGCATTGTGTTTATTTCAGTATTTATATGGTTAAATAACTTGTTCAGTAATTAAACAAGTAGAAGAAACACACCAGATAATGCAAGAAAATTTTTAGTGGGTTAGACTTAGAAATTTCAACATTTGCCATGATCACCAATATACCTCCAAGAGTGACATGGGGTGATTTGGTTTTGTAGCCCCAAAGAGCTACAGGTTGGGCAGGATTCTTGAGGAGGCCCACCTCATGAATCAATACCTTGCTACGGGAGCCCATAGCATGCAGTAACAGGATGGATCAGTGGCAGATGGTGCAATTAGATACCAGAGTGACAGATGCAGTAGCTAGTAGCAATGAGATACTGGGTAGCGCAATGTAGAGTTGGCAGCAGTGCAGTTGGCACAGAGCAGAGTCAGCAACAACACAGAGGCTTTAGTGGCAGCACAGAGTCTAGCAGCAATCAGGACTCGAATGACAGATGCATCATACCGATCACAATTATTTCAGTATTTTGGATGCTTTTCAGTTATAGTTATTGCAGTTGCAACAGCAGCAGATGGAGAGGGAGTTGTAGTGTTGGCAGCAATTGAGCAGGACCAACAACAGCATAGATGCAACGCATATCAAAGTTGCGTAGTGGTTGGTGGGAAGCAATAGCCAGACATCAGTAGCGTAATAGGAGGTGGTGCAGAGACAGAGTGTTGCTTCAGTGGGTTGCAGCGCTGGAACACATTCCTCACTAAGAGGGAGTGTTAGTTTTTGTAGCATCGGATGTGTTCTAGCCACGAAATTTGGTGGAGAGGCTAGAATACATGTATTCTCCATAACCTAAAAATCGTTTCTGGAAATTCCACCTAGAGATGACTTAATTAAAATAATTAATCGTATTTTAATGGTTCCTAAGTCTAAACCTTAGAAAATCTGATTAATTAAAGGGTATTAATTAAGCCATGGTGAGAATCTTCTCGAAGAAGACATGGATCGAGTTCTAGTTAATCTTAGCCATCAATTATGTTGTAATCTTGGGCGTTGATGTCTCAATGAGAGATTATAAAAAGAAATTTGATGGGCGATGGAGAACACACTTGAGCCACCAATAGTTTGAATTTACTGGCAGATCGAATTCCAGAGTAGCAGCACTGAGTTGCCGAAGAGAGAGCTAGTGAGCTCAAAGCAATGAGAGAGGGACAGGGATAGTAAGGTCAGAGGATGTTTTTCCTATTCCAGTGAGTGCATTACAAAGAGGTAGTGAGTGCCACAGAGAGGCAGCGCAGAGCCACGCAGAGGCAACGCAGAGCCACGCAGAGGCAGCACAGTGCTTCAGCAGGGAATCCATATTTTGCTGGGGAGAAGCAATGATTCAGTGCCAGAAGCCGAAGTGGGAGCCCGGAGGCCAGGAGAGTCCATCTTCCAAACAACAGTTGATCAGATAGCGAGAGAGACACAATTCTAAGTTGTGGGACGCAGTACTACGTAGGCTAACGCAGGGACTGCACAGAGGTAGCAGAGAGCAACTCATCTTGAGCCAAGGTCAGTGTTGGATCGCCAATGGGAGTGAGATTTTTCTCACTAGACTTATTGTCAGTCATTTCTCTGTATGGATTGCTAGATTTGAGCATCCATAGTTTTGTACTCAGATTTACTACTGCATAATAATTAAAACCCTCAGCTGCTACATCGGTTTTCCCAAAGTTGCATTTTTCCGGAGACATTGGTCCAAAAATAACTGTGTACTTGTGTGTGTGTGCATCTATTCTTCCAGCGTTATTTTTCTTCCACAATATTTTATTTGTGAAGGTTATAGTGTATTGGTTTCAATATTTACCGTAGAACACAGTAAATAATTTGTTCATTTTATTTAACAAATAGAAGAAACTTAATCTGTTGCTACAGTAGGATTCGGGGTTTTCCGAATTTTCACAATAACAGCGCTAGAAAATGTGGCATTGGCGGGAAAAATGAAAAGATGACAAATGAGAAGATGAAGATGACTAAAACGAATGTCGCAAAGCCAAGGTCCAATAAATTGGTCCCCGACAACAACGCCAAAAAATGTTGTCGCTCAAATTGTACAGGCACCATGACAACGACTCAGGTTGGGGGCTGTCACCCTAATCCCCAACCTCTCCATTCTAGTTGTCTCCCAACAACAGGTTATGGGGGGTAGACCTTATGGAAATGAGACGATGAAGGACAAATTGGGAACCAATGAGCCAGGGAGACACAGTTGAGTGGCCTAGCACTTGGTTAAATCTAGTAAGATTTTAAGGATTATATTGAATTTATATATTTGAAACCAGTGCCTATGGACAACTGTTGCTTCGATGCTTTACTATCCTATATGAAATGAAATTCCTAAGACCTACTTCAAATGCAAATATCTTGGTTAATTTTAATTAGATGTCTAATCTATGTGTGCCCTTCCCTTAACTATTTTGAAGATGGGCTCCAAGATAGTTTGTGGGAAGGAGGCCAACAAGAAGCAAGCAAAGGCTTGATTAACAATACCTTCTGTTAGGTTCCTATCACCTGATGCCTCCGGCGTTGCAAAGATTGTGGCTCTGACGACTGCAAGGTCATCATGTTAACCACCGAAGAGTTGTCAAGGCCCCTCAAGCTAAATGAGAAGGGTTGTCCTAAAAATCTATCAACCAAGCTTATGCTTAGAGGTAATTTATTAAATGCAACTAAACTTAGGATGCAATGCAAGGTGGATTGAGTGAATCTTAAGTTAAGATTTTCTTAACGATTAAGTACTTAGGCTATAATCTTGTGTTAAGGAGACAAGTACTTGATAATGATATTCTCAAGACAATCTTACCCATAAGGAGAAAGTGCTAAATGATACAAGTGCCAATCAAGATACACGATGTATGTTCTAAGAGAAAGATTGCCAATATGCCAAAGATTCACAATAACCATAAACCAATGATGGCAAAAGAGACAAGATTGCTTATCCACCAAGAACAATTATCCAACAACCCTTTTATAAGATTAGCAATGTTCTTTAGATAATTAGAAACCCAACAAAATAATGCCAAATAGATTTCTCAATGACAATGACCATTCAACTTAAGAGATGCTCAATTAAAACAAGAAGATTCACAAATCTCTAATCTTAAAGTGCCAATGTAATGTTATCATTCAATAAGATGTATTACCAATAAAACAAGAATGAGAGCTATACCAAAGCTTTTGTACCAATTAGAGAGATGAAGACCACTAGATCTCAAAAGACAAATGATATAAAACAAGATGCGCAACAAGATATTCTTTGATCAAAATACTTTAATGCCACTACCCAAATAACACAATTTAGGTGTCTTGATGTTTCAAGTGCTTTGTGAGTGAGCTTATAGTGTAAAACTTGAAACCTTTAGAGATCACACAAGGCAAGAATGAGTTAATATCCTTGAGACAATAGAAGCAATGTGACAATAACCCAACAATAAGCTCACTTTAATGTTATAACAGCAGTGGATAAGCTTTTCTATGACAGCAGAGAGTAATTTATGTTTTATGTGATATCAAAAAATACACACAGCAACCCAATACTAAATCCAATCCCAGAATGGAGCAAGCTTTCTTATGGTAACACTGTTATGATTTCAGACTTCAGCGTAAACAATGTGTGCAATTATTAGAGCCTCTTGGACAGCAGAAAGCTAACTTGAATCTTTTATGATAATTAGGACAGCAGTGAGATATTTCAATGTTAAATATGCCAAATAGTCCTAAAATCTTTATTTCCTTTGAGTTAAAATTAGAAAGCTTGAGATAGGGAACTAACAGTGAAAAGTGCTTATGCAATTGATGTATTTTCAAACCTTTGTAATGCCTATGACAATCATGTGAAAATTTGGATGCCCAAATTTCTACTGCAGCAACTGATTATGTTTCTTCTATTTGTTAATTATCGAACAAAATTATTTATTGTTTCCTACATTAAACACCGAAACTAATATACTGCAGCCTTCACCATTTTAATAAAAATGCGGAAACAAGAAACTGAACAAGAAAGAAATACACAACACATCTACACAGTTATTTTTGGAAAAATATCCCCAAAAAAAACCAATGCGAGAAAACCGGTGCAGCAGCTGAGGGTTTTATTATTATGTAGTAGTAATTTTGAATACAATCTCTAGATGCCCTATTGGATCCAGCGCAGAGAATATTACTGACAGAGAGATGAGTGAGATTACCTCACACTATCACTGGAAATCCTGGTTGATCCAGCCACTGAATGGCCAGCCCTTGGCTAGCTCTACGCAATCACTGTGTAGGCCATGTGTCACAACTACTGGGGTCTGCGTCAGTCCTCACGGCTGACCGATTTGCTTCTGAGAATTCGACTTCTTCCTTCCCGGTCTCACACCTCGGCCTCTGGCTCTAGAAATCGATTCTCCAGCAAATTTACGGATTCCTTCTGGGCTTCTGCACTGCCTCTACGTGGCCCTGCATCAGCCTCTTTGGCTTTGCGTTGCCTTTGCTAGATCTCTCTCTTCCTTCTCTGCTGAGTATTCCCGGATCAGGAGAAATCTCCAACCAGAACTATCCCTACCCCTCCTTGCAAAAGATCACTTCGAAAATTCTCTCCGGCAGCTACTCTACTTCAGAAATTCGATCTTCTGATCTTCACTCAATGTGTTCTCCAAGTGCCCATTGATGTCCTTATAATCTTCCAGTTGAGAACCAACAGCCCAGATTAGATTCTAATCAATGGTCAAATCATTTGGACTCGATCTTCGTCTTCTTCTAGAAGTTTCACCCACAGTTAGATTAATACCCTTTAATTATTTTATTTTCCTAAGTTTAGACTTAGGCACCCATTAAAAATAATTAATTATTTTAATAAAATTGTCTCTGGGTGGAATTTCCCAAAAAGATTTCTGGGTATTGGAGAATGCATGTGTCTAAGCCTCCCTGCAAATTTTGAGACTTAGAGCACATCCGATGCTACCAGAAATCAACACTCTCTCTTAGCGAGGAATGTGCTCTAGTAATGCAACCTGCTGAAGCATCACCCTTCTCTGTAACATATCCCTCTGCGCTGCTGATGTTTGACATCACTGCCCACCATACACTACGCAAATGTTGCATTTGTACTGCTGTTGGCCCCACCACTGCCAACACTGCATCTGTGCTGCTATTGGCACTACCGCTGCCAACACTGCAACCTTCTCCAACTGTTGTTGCTACTACATCAGCAACCGGAAAGCATCCCAAATTATTGAACAATTGTTCAGTATGATGCATCTCGTTGTTGGAGTCTGATTGTTGCTAGTCTCTACATTGACCCTCTAAAGCCTCGATGTTGCTGCTGACCTCTTCTCTGTGCCAACTACGTTGCTTTCAACTCTACTCTACGTTGCTTAGTCTCTGGCGCTCCTAGCCACTGCAACTATCACTCTGGCACTCCTTTGTTCCAACTGACACTGGTCCATCCTGCTACTTTTGATCTGGGCTCCCGTAGCAAGGAATTGATCCAAGAGGTCGGCTCTTCAAAGATCCTGCCCATTTGCAATCCTTTCGAACTACAACTCTAGATCACCCCACCTCCCTCCTCGAGGTATCTGGGCTATCATGGCAAACTCCTCCTCCTTGATCTTTGCGGGCGCAGCCTTTGGATCATGCTTCCCATCTTTGTCCTTCTTTCCGAGAGAACACTGTGTCGCGTTGTGACCAAATTCACCACACCTAAAGCCTTTGATCTTTGAGACGTCCTTCTTATGCCTTTGTTTCTCCTGTTGCCCCTTTGATAAGAGGGTTGCATTCTCTTCCTCCTCCTTGGGCTTCGACCCACTACTGTTGCTTCCATCAAGTTTACACTTGACCAGGTCTCGCCTCCGCTCCCCTTGCTTAAGAGTTGCCCACGTTACTTCCCAGTCTCGCAAGTTCTCCCTGCTCAGGATGCTCTAGACAAATACTTGCCACTCCTCTGAAACTAAGTTGAGGACCAGTGTTACCATCTCAGAAGACTGAGGTGTAGACCCCACAGATGCTAGCTCATCTCAGGTCTCTTGAAGCTTTGCAAGGAACTAATCAATGTGTTCCCCCTTCTGCATCTGCCTCAACCTCATCTTCTGCTCTAAGTACATCTTCCGCTACTCAAAAGATCCTTGATACAGCGTCGACAATGCATCCCACATCTCCTTGACAGTCCCTCTACCAGCGATGTGACAGACCACATGATCCTTCACTTCGTCAAGAATCATTCTCTTTGTTTTTTCCATCTCTCCCTTGTACCTTTTGAGCAAATCTGGATCTGCGGGCACAGCTACCACACTGTCGACGTAGGTCTTGAGAAAATGTTCATCCAGAAGGCATGACATCCTTGCCTTCCAGATCACATAGTTGAATGCACCATCCAACTGATCCTGATCTCTCAACCCACTGGCTGCCATCTCTGCGAATCGAAAAAGTTGAATGACCTCTCCTCTCCTGCTACTGCTCAGCAAATGAGAATTCGAGTTCCCTGGCTAGGAATTCTCTTAGGAAGAAATTCCCTAGAGTGTCTCTTCTTTCTTCTGACGTATTTCTACCCAGCAACTGCCTGAACTGCGCACTCCCTCTGGAGATTCGATTCGCTGCCTATGCAACACTTCAACTTCCCTTCTTCCTTCAGCATTGGGCTCTTCCTGCACTGCTCTCTTGTTTCGCCTGCGGCTCTGATACCATGTGAAAATTTGGATGCCCAAATTTCTACTGCAGCAACTGATTATGTTTCTTCTATTTGTTAATTATCGAACAAAATTATTTATTGTTTCCTACAGTAAACACCGAAACTTATATACTGCAGCCTTCACCATTTAAATAAAAATGCAGAAACAAGAAAGAAATACACAACACATCTACGCAGTTATTTTTGGACAAATGTCCCCAGAAAAACCGAATGCAGGAAAACCGGTGCAACAGCTGAGGGTTTTATTATTATGCCGTAGTAATTCTGAATACAATCTTTGGATGCCCTGCTGGCTATCCAATACAGAGAATATTACTAACAGAGAGATGAGTGAGATTACCTCACACTATCACTGGAAATCCTGGCTGATCCAACCACTAAATGGCCAACCCCTGGCTACCCCTGAGAAATCTCTACACAATCACTGCGTAGGCCCTGCGTCATAGCTACTGGAGTCTACGTCATTCCTCCCAGCCGATCGATTTTCTTCTGAGAACTCGACTTCTACCCTCCTGGTCTCACACCCCGGCCTCTAGCTCTGGAAATCGATTCTCCAGCAAATTTACAGATTTATTTTGGGCTTCTGCGCTACCTCTATTGAGTATTCCCAAATCAAGAGAAATCTCCAACTGGAACTATCCCTGCCCCTCACTACAAAAGATCACTTTGAAATTCTCTCTAGCAGCTGCTCTGCTTCAGAAATTTGATCGTCTGATCTTCATTTGATGTGTTTTCCAAGTGACCATAGATGTCCTTATAATCCTCCAGTTGAGAACCAATGGCCCATATTAGATTCTAATCAATGGATCGCATCATTTGGACACGACTTCGTCTTCTTCTAGAAGTTTCACCCAAAGTTAGATCAATACCCTTTAATTATTTTAATTTCCTAAGTTTAGACTTAGGCACCCATTAAAAATAATTAATTATTTTAATAAAATTGTCTCTGTGTGGAATTTCCCAAAACAATTTATGGATATTGGAGAATGCATGTGTTTAAGCCTCCCTGCAAATTTTGAGACTTAGAGCACATCAGACGCTACCAGAAATCAAAAATTCATAGATAAGCCATGCAGTGAACCAAAAACAAGAAGCCAATTGATGCAATAAATTGTTACTTCGCTTATATGTTTTGTTGGGTGATTTTAAGATACCTAAGTAAACCTTATGTCACTGTTCCTATATCAGACTTCAAATGCAGAGGTATCAGTCACCAAAACTTATGATTTTAGTCAAACAAATAATGCCCAAATATGCTTAAGTGACCTATTAAAGTATTAGATAAATTACCAATTTATTTCATGCCACTTGTATATATTTGACCACCATTAGAGAGATATTAGGTAGTTGTAGCAAACAGTAAGAAGAATAAGGTTCAGAAATCAAACCCTTGAGCCCTTTGGGCTTGGAGACACTTGGCCAATTCAGAGAAAAAAAAATCAGATCTCGAAATTCCTCTTCAAATAATCACCAAAATTTCCCTGAATCTTGACGTTGAGTTTGAGAGAATAATAAAGGATGGATCTTGCCTTCCTAGGCCTAGATCCACCTCTAGAATCCCTCTTAATATTTTTTTCAAGGACTGTACCCTTGAAACCCTTAATCAATTCTTCAAATCTAGCTTTGAAATCCACCTACACAAATAAAATGTTAAAAGCCCAGAAACCCAATATGTATAAAAATTTAAAATATATCCCAAAACCCCATAAATTATACTGGAAACCCTGCAAAATTTTTTATTCAGTTCAGATCTTAAAATCACCACAATTTCTTGATAAAATGCCACAACAAATCAAGCGGCTTTCACTTCTGCCTCTGCATCCAAGATTGAAGATGTGGGTTTTGTAGAACGGGGCCCAATAAGGGCCTAAATGCTTTGAAGCCCCACGAAATCCTTGCCCAAATGAAAACAATGCCCAAAAAATGAGAAAAACTATTTTTCACAAATGAAATATAATACATGCAGCAATTTTATTTTAAAGACAAGAAAAAGAGGAAAGGGCACTTAATATTGGAGCCACTGATCTGATTAAGAAAATAAATCTCAGGATTCCTATATTCTACATATAAAAAGTTATTATGGTCAAGGATATTGCATATTGTCCTCTCAGAAACTGATTTGCTGTAGAGCGGCTGCATGCTTGCAGATCAGCTAGTTCTTTGTTGAATATTTATAAGTTTCATATGGATTAAAATATGTTCATATTTCTGATGTCAATAGTATTTTCTTTGTTTCAATTTGTCTGGGCCTTGCCCATTTGGTGCTTTGACTAGCTAGCCTTTCTTGGGGACTGTTGAAGTATAAGACTTTTCAGTTTGTTGGTTGAATTCAATGTATTTTAGTTTCCCTTGATAATAATATATCAAATAAAAAATTAAGAAAGAAAAGCATCAAAATATTCTACAATCATTCAATTTTTCTATATGAATCTGTTGAGATTCGAGAAGACCACACACCCCTTTTCACCGTGCATGTAAAGGATATTTCACAGAAATGTTAAACACTGAGACATATGTACTTTTAGCAGTGCTTGGTTTCAACCTCCTGAACAGCATGTATTTACATATTTGAGCAATTTTGTAAACATATTATGATTACGGCCCATGGCAAATTAAAAAGAGCTCCAAAAATAAACATGACCAATGGATTGCAATATCATATTCAGCCTATTGAAAATAAAAAATGGTTCTGCAAAAACAAACAATGTACCACACTAAGGGACCAAATGGACCTGTATCCAATGCATGCAAAAAGATCCGAGTAATACAGGTAATAACATAATGAAAAAACAGAGGAAACAAAAAAAAACATGGGCAGTTTTCCTAATGAAACTCCAAAAATAAAAGTGTGTAAGATTAAGCAAAATGGGGGTACATATTCAGATCATGACATCCTTTACAAAGAAGAATTGTATGCAACACATTTTAGAATTTCCCAATAAAATCGCTTCAACGTTAAATTTCCTTTTGAATAAAAGACAAAATAGTAGCCAAAACCCTCTTCGAAAGCATACTTACTTTGAATAGATAACTTCCTGTATGGGCATCTAAAGCACTGAAAATATCATCAAGAACGTATATATCTGCACTCTGATAATAAGCTCTCGCTAACTGGACACGCTGTTTTTGTCCACCACTCAAATTGATACCTCTTTCTCCAATTTCAGTTTTATCACCATATGTCATCTGAGATAGATCATTTTCTAGTGCACATAGCTTTAGGGTATTCTTATATTTAACATGGTCCAACTCTTTTCCAAATAAGATGTTATCTTGAATGGTACCATTCTGTATCCAAGCAGACTGTGCCACATATGCTATGCTACCACCCACCTTCACCTGCATTCAACCAGTTCTGTTGCGTAAACAAATAAAAAGCTTCATCGAAGGACTTTACAATCTCAGATATTATAAAAATACCACCAGCTAAACTAAACAATGTAACAAGTCATCAGTTTTATAAAATCAAGGAATGCAATATACGTGGAGCATTAGAATAGAATATGTATGGATCAATGCCTAACTAAAATATTCTTGTCCAATGCCCTATTTCATATGAATCTCATGGGAATTTGTTATTATATTTGCAATATTTATTTTATTTCTTGTGCTAGCAACAACGGAGAGTTTGTGTTTCTGATTTCATGCTAATGATTTCTCTGTAGTAATTCGACTTTCTCTTTTTCTCAATGTCGTTATCGCTCCACATGTTCTTTTCAAACACAGTTACGCTAGTGCTTTTAACAATATGGATATTATGGAGGGTGTCCTCCTCCACTATACTCCAATGGTTTAACCAAGAGACTGCATCTTTAGTCCAACCCCCTTTCAGCCTTGAATGACTTTCACTGATGTTTGAGCATTGAAAGGAAGCATTTCATTTTTCATGTAATTAGTTCGTGCTTGTACATTAAATTCCTTACCATAGCCTTAGGCTCAATGGGAAGAAGCCCATCTTCTAAAATGATACTAGCATAAGGTGTATTGCACTTAATTCTAAGGTTATTCTAAATTGTTTTTGGGTTTACATGATTTTCATCCAAGTTTCCTTGGAGATACTACAGCCCCAAGCCTCTCAGCCATACAGAAGCACCGGTGTAACCAAGGTTTCGAAGAGGAGCTTTTTTTTGCCCAAACCAATTACAATAGTTTTCAAGAGAAAAATATGGCTATGCTTCCCAACTACCATTAATTCTTTTTTCAACACTACAGTTCCAATTTAGTTTGTGATGGAAATCAATTCCAAAACTATAGATAGAAAGATAGCCCATATGTTAGCTCAATCAGTTGGACCATCTACCAAGGGCATCTCACCAATGGGAAGGTCACAGGTTCTAATCCAATCAAGTCCCTCAGGTAACCAGCCACTCTTGCAGCTAGCATTTGATGTTGTCCTCCATCCAAATATTTTGGGGAAATGCAGGGAATCGTATAAAGTTTGCCTTCAATATATATATATATATATATATATATATATATAAACTAGAAACATATAAAATTAAGATTTCAACAATTAAAACCATTCATATTTAAAAATATACCCAAAAGAACGTTTTCATTAGTATATACTATATTATAACAGCCCTTGAGTCAACACATGATATGTAAACATTCCACACATATATGATATATATGCATTGCACAAATCAAAAACTAAAAAATGCAAACTACGTGTTACCTCCCAAACCCCTTCAAGACGATGTATGCTCTACAAGGATGCATATCTAACTTCCAAGTGTCCTCCAAGGTGGACAACTGAGCTTGCAACATGAACACTAATCAAATGGACAAAATTTAAAATCAGCTCTGATATTTGAGCAAACAAAGCAAGTTGACCCTATTACAGCTCAAACTAGCAAGGGTCCTAGGAGGGGATCCTAAAGAGCAACTACTAGGTCAACGGGCAACGATGGAGCAATAGCCCACTTTCACCTCAGCTAAGGCTCCCTGCTCTTTACGGACTTTCACCGTTGGGAGGAGTCTCGGTATGAGAGGAATCACAAGAAAGGATGAATCAATGATAAGATAGGGTGATTCCTAAAGCCTACTAACAAGAGACACAATTAAATGACTTTCTTGCTTAAAAGGCAAGGTGATGGGCTCTCTAGGAAGGGCTAAGAGGATACTTGAGCCTAGGTTTGGAGAATATTGCTTGACAAGAAGCTTCCTCGATGTGGAGGAATGGTTTCTATGCAATCCTTGTGGAATTTGAGTTATAAAGTTGTGGGACCACAAAGAACCAAAGTGGACCCAAACTAGGTCAAGGATGTGGAGTTTATCAACACTTGAAGGCCTTGACAAATTTCGGGAGGAGAATAGGATTATAGGACAAAATCTCTTTTGAATTTTAAATGCAATGATCCAAGTGAGGATGCTAACCCAAATCAAACTAGGGAAAGAAATGGTCTCGTTTCGAAGGCTTGCTATATCTCAAGATTCCACCGTCGTAGTCGCTTCAAACTTGGAGGACATCTTGAACAAACTTTAGTGTAGTAGTGGACCAAAATTCAAGGGCTTTGGATGGTTGCAAAGAATTTCACTTGATGCCCTAAGTGACCCTCTAAGCTTAGTCTTGTTGTCGCACAAAGTGTCTAGGCACCACGACAACGCTCAGAGTAAGGGTTGTCACTCTTGATCCCGACTCACTCCGTTTAGACTCTCTCCTAGGCAAGTCAAGGCGGGTAGTCCCTAGGGTAAACGGATGAGAAAGCCGGTGGAACACAGGCTCTAGGAGATTTTAATGATAAACAACTTGATGAATTTAAAGCAAGTCTCGGTCAATTACAACAAATGGATTAAGATAAGACACAATTACAAGATATAAATGACTACAGACGAGTGCCTTTTATATTGAATTAACCGTAGACTAAGTAATAACAAGTCATCTAGAGAAAACTTATAAATGTGGCAAAGCGACGATCATGAACAATTAAAGTAAATGCCCAAAACTTTAACATGCAAGAGATTCTAGATTTAAAATAATTTTCACTTAATGGCCCAGATCTAGAATTAATTAAACTTTCTCCTATCGCCAATATAAATTTTGAAACATTAATCGCACTTGACAATAGAGAAATATAAAAAAATGCATTTAATCACCAAATAACAATAAGGAACTTCAAAATTAAATTTTAATTATTCCTTAGGCAATAACTTTAATGGTAGCCAAAGCAATCAAAATCTTTCTTTTAATGTGACGGAAGTAAAACAATTCAAAGCATTAATAAATGTAAATTTTAATGGGCCATAGGCCACATTAAAATTTTTATTATGAACGTGTGAATCCCTTTGATTTAATTCCTTCGTTGCCAGAGAATTTTAGATTTTTTTTTTTAAATTGGATTTTTAGATTTTTAGAATTTTTTAAATTTTAGGATTTTTAGATTTTTAGGATTTTTTAGAAATTTTTTAATGTTTTGGATTTTTTTAAGATTGTTTTATATTTTTATGATTTTTAAAGTTTTTTAAATGTGAATAAAATACAATAAATCAAAATCATGAAAAAGAAATTGAGAAAATGTAAAACAAAATAAAATCAAAATAAAAAAAGAAAATCGAAACTCTAAACTAAAACAAAACTAAACAAAGCTTTAAATGAAAATGAAATATGACTATTCTAAACTAAACTAAATAAAAGTAATGAAATCGAACTAAACTAAATAACACTGATATCTAACCTAACGCACACATTAAAAAAAAATAAAAAATTGAATGCTTTTTGTTGTGCGTGTGTGCAGGTGTGGAGCTCGACGGTAGAAGCAAGGTTTGGAACTTGGACGGAGAGAGGACGCAGCAAAGGGCAATGATGGATGAAAGAAGTTTCATGGGGAGGAAGGGAGGGAGTTGCAAGTGATGGCTGACAAATGGAGGACAGTGAGGGCAAGGACGGATTGCGATTGTGGGGAGAAAGTCTGCAAGAGAAAACGCAGGTCAAGAGGGAGCTCTTCGAAATGGATGCGGATCAAATGAGGATGGACAACAGAGGGAAATGAGGACTGTGGTTTCGATGATTTTGAAGGGAAATTGAGTTTAGGAGGGGCTAGCCAGCATGAAGAGATACGGACAGCGGAAGGATGAAGGGACGCTCAGAGAGATGGTGAAGTATACTGGCAGCAATATGGCAACAAGCTTTGTTTTCTTGCAGGTTTATGGATGCGATGGCAGCAAAATGGAGATGGCAGAAGAGTGAGGAGAGGGTTGTGCAAGCGGCGAAGAAGAGACAGGCCAACGGACTGAGGAATAACGCAAATCTGATATATGGCAGCAAGGACTTAAAAATAATTTCAAAATTCACAGTGAACCCAAAAACCCAGGCAGCAAATCAATAAGAAAAAATGGTGGCCCATAACCTCTTTAAATCCACCAGAACTTCTTTAAAAAAATTCCAGAAATCTTAATTTAAAACTATGAATCTACTTGCTTCAGATTTAACCCTAAAACCCTCACTAAATTTCCAGATCTGAATTTAAATTTAAACCCCTGGACTGCAAAATGTCTGAATAATATCCCTGGGAAAAAAATATAATGAACCCAGAGATCCAGATCTCACCCTCCAGGGCCTAGATCTAGACTCTACACAGTTTTCTCCTTCAGATCTGTAGCTGCAAGACAACAAGAAACACCCAAATGATATATACAATGACCCAAAAAACTAAAACCCAGCAAAACCAAGTCAGAAAACTGAAAATAATTACAGATCTTTGCACATGAATGGCAGATCTATCAGATCTAGGGAGTGTGAGTCCTACTCCGCTCCTAGATCTGATAATCTAAGGCTCTTAATAGCCAGATTCATCAATTTCGCACGTAAAAAAAATTAAATTTTTAAAATTAAAGGAGGTGTTGAGCTCAAAGCCCTTCACGCATCCCTAGTAAAAATATCTTATGATAAGCCCGGGATCAAATTAAGCTAGGCTCTTCAGAAAGCACGGATCGGGAGTTCATCGGTCCAACTGAAAACTTCCCCGAACACCCGATGATCTAAAAATCAAGACTTTCCTGCAAAACTCAATTCAGCCATCAACGTAGAGTGAGAAAACAATAATAAAACTAAGACAAATAGATATACTCGCTATTACGTTCAGAATTTAGATTATTATTCAAACCCCAACGACTGAGCAAGATACCTTGTTGAAGTTTCTAAGTCTACTTAGTTAGAAACCCTCCATGCACTTTATCTGATTTATTTCTACCTACTTGTTCCGTTACTTAACAAGTTATTTACAATGTAAATACTGAAAATAAACATTGGTGCATGCTCAACATATTACAGATCAACAACTGAAAGAAACAACAACAATCACACCATATGACATCATTATTTTTGGACCAATGTCCCCAGAAAAACCCAATGTGGGAAAACCGTTGCAGCTATCTAAGGGTTTTTTTTAGTAAGCAATATCAGAGTACAATCTGGGTGCCGAAACTAGCCTACCCAATAGAGAATTTCCTTGGCAGTAATACCTCTCAGTTTGAGACGAATCTCCTGGCTGAAACCCTAGATAATCCTTCCGGCAACTCCTCAACACCAATCTGCCCCAGAAACCCCAGCGTCAGCCTTTTCTGGACTGCGTCAGCCCCTTTCTACCCAGCGCTATCCTTGCGTCACCCCAAATGGGTCTGCATCAACCTTAGGAGGCCCTGCGTCAGCCTTATGGCCCTTTGCGTCAGCAACACTGGCCTCTCTAAGGCTCTACGCAGCTCCCAGCTGCCTCTGCGTAGCCCTACGTGAGCGCTGACTGGCTCTGCATCACTCTCCCCAGCTACTACACTGCTCTCCCAACATTATCTCTACCTCTCTGTCTCTCTGTACTCAATGCCCCTCAGCTGCAATTCCCGATCACTAATTCTATCTCTCTTAGCAAACCCCGCTCTAGATAATAGAATGACTGATCACGCTGGTGTGTTCTCCAAGTGACCCTCAGGCCTCCTCTTATTTTTTTCCTATTGACATATCAACGGCCGAGATTAAGTCCCTAATCAACGGCTAAGATTAGATCTGGCTTGATTCATGTCTTTTGGACCATTCTAACACAGTTTCATATTAATACACATTAATATTTTATTCTCCCTAAGTTTAGACTTAGGGACTCCATTAAAATTTTTAATTATTTTACTATCTCCTGAACTGTTTAGAATCTGCCCAAACCCTTTCTGGGTATTGGAGATCTCATTTGCACCAACCTCTCCACCAAATTTCATGGCTAGAGCACGTCCGATGCTACCCCAAATCAACATACCTATATTCAAATCACTCTTCAAAAGCTATTATCAATGGCTAAAAAGAAATTACGCATGAAAGCAATACATATTACAGTATTTCCATGAAGAGTAACATCGGCGAAAATTAACCCGAAAGTCTTTCTTTATTATCCGAATAAAAATTACAAGAGAGCTTTTCACTTGGCACACGACTCAGAGGTCAAATGAATTGATTGACAAATGGCCTCCTATTTAAAGATAAATCCTCCAATGGCTAGTTCAAGTGATCCTCGTCAAAGCAATCTCGACCGTTGATGAGGATTAAAATTTCTTTTAATCTCATCCATCAAGATTTTAAATTCTTGAGGAAATTCGAAATTTTCAATTAAATGCATTTTAATTATTTCAAAAATTAAATTTTTGAATTAATTTCCTCAAAATTTTGACTTTGACTTAACCCTAAGGACCAAAGACTTAAAATTTAGCAAAATAATCAATTTACCTTAGTCCCGGGACCTCTTAAAATTTAATTTTTAAAGACCAACGAATTTTGCCTTCAGAGAATTTAAATTTACCTAGGACCTAGAATTAATTAAACTTATGGCTTATGATTTTAATTAATTTTTTGCCAAAAAATTTAATTAATTAACCTATGAGGGAATAAATTATTTTTTCAACCCTCAAGACACTTCACATTATAATTTTCATATCTTTTACATCATATGGGGGAAAACCCATCTGAAATAGACCCTCACAAACTACCCATTTCTGCGACACAAATATAATCCAGCAAACCAAGCAATTTGTAATAGAATAACCTAACCAAATAGTTAAGATTATTCCCAAATCACTTTTACATAGACTCGATCTAGAACACTAGCACTCGCCTAAGATCCCAATGACAAAATACATTCCAACTTTGGGGTAAGACTGAAGGAAAACTCTGCCGACCATCTAAGAATGGATTGGTGAGACAAAAAACCTCCCGGAATGTAGATCGTCACCAAAAAAATAGGTTTACCTAGCTAATTACATACACGACACGGATCTGCTGAAATTATTTACGTTATACACATGCAGAATGGGTTTATATTATAAGATGATGATAGCTGGACTGCATGAATACATCGATCAGGCGCTATCCTTTTTGCAAAAAAGAAGGGGGGTACTGCTATGGGTCGTTGACACGTAGTGGTCAACATCTGGCTCTACTTGGGGACACATTGCTACAACGGAGAAATGTGAGAATCCAGAATCTGCATCCACGCAACACACAATATAACATAAGTAGCATCCATCCAAAAAATCATCATATAACATTAAGCACAGGAAAGATATAAGCTCTTCATTTATTAACTATCCTAATAACATGAAAAACACAAATCTAACTACAAAATGAAACACTGAAATAATAAGATATAAGGTTGGAAATACAATACAAAGATGCCCCATGGCATCAGATGCGTTCAATATAGTGCATACTGAGCATTTGCCTACTTTCAAGCAAATAAGTCAGTTGTTTCTCGAATGTGCCATATCCAATCTTGCATACAGTAGGACTTTTTCCTATCCAAAAATCAAGCTGCTCGCGTCCATCTAATGCATCAAATCGCTTGCTCATTCTCTTTCTTTTGCACCTTTTCTTTGTGGCAGGCTGTATCATTGATGACGTGGAACATTCTGCTTCAAAACTCTCAGATGAAGTATGTAAGATATGCGTGACATGCCTTTCTTCATTTTGCATCTTCTTTGTCAAGAATGATGGATCAGTTTCACAGGTGTCATGAGTTATAACTTGGTCTTTTATCACCAGTGGATCAAACATGTAAGCATCAACCTGATTCTTATTACTTTCCATTTTATCTAGGTCGCCTTCAATTAGCCACTTTTCAATGGAACAAATGACCTCCTCATAATAAGATGGAGCTTGCTGCAGCAGACAAGGAGGCTTATGATCTATTGATGTTTCCTTGTTTCTTTCATCCTCTGACCAATGCTGAAATTTTTGTACCTGTATTGTTAAGGCATTCCTCTGGTTAGAGTGTTCAACCTTCATAACACTGACTTCCTTGGCATGGTTTTCCTCCATAGTCAATAACTTAGTTTGGAAACATATCTGACCAGCTTCCATATCTTTTATTACTTTGTCATTATTTGTTTTATGGTCATCAAACAATTTTGCATAGAATTCATTTCTCTGTCATGATTAGCGTTCATGGTTTCCATTTCCATAGCATGCTGACTTTGCATGTTGGTCCTAATAGCCTCCATATTCCGAGCACACCTTTCTACTATGGTGGCTACGTGATCGAAGTGTTTAATTTTCATGATTTCCATTTCCTCGTCACGTTTTTCCAGTTGAGTGTACAAAGTTCTCATATCCTTGACGTAATCAGTTATAAATTTTTCTTGACTAAGCTCCATATTTTTTACCAACTGTGTTTGACTGAACTGCATGTCTCTAACCAACTGCTTTAGTCCTTCTATAATTTGCTTATCATTTTCCCTTTCATTGTCAACACTGATTTGACAATTTGTCCCTGTTTTTCCACTGTCATGGATTTGTCTTGCAACGGTACAAGTGGATAGTACATTCTGATATAGAGAATTGTCTTCAGTTGAATCCTTTACAAGATCACTTTCATCCTGTTGCATAATGTTAGTGGCACAAGGCGAGCTACCTTGATCACCATATCTATCTGTAAGAGCATTGACAATGTCTTGTAAAGAAGCGAAAGTTCTTCAAGACAATTATGAAACCAATTCAAAGCATCACCCTCTAAAGAAAAGGCAAATAGACGCATTTTGACATCTTCATGATTAGACTGGGGAGAACTACAATATTTGATTATTACATGAGCAACCCTGTGTAGATGCTTTCTAACAGCAACTGAATGACCACCCAAGAACAAAGGCAATTTATGAATGGCCTCTTTAAGGTATATCATGGAAAAAATCAATAAAATGACATGGGGTAAACGAATCATCCATGATGACTTGCTTGAAGGGATAAGGAGGGACCAAATGGATGCTAGAGAGAGACCCCTACTCAAGAAAATCAAGAGATCAACAAGAAGCGAGCTTCTAGTAGGAATTCTTGTAAGAAATGAAAGAAGTGGAGTCGCCACTTGAACATGAATCTATCTCTACGATCCAAAAGGCAAAAACAACTAAGGGAGGGCTTCTTGTCTGAGAAATAATGGATGAATAAGTGGAGTCGCCACTCAAACAAGAAACGAACCGAAATGTCTAAGTGCTAAAAGTGCAGATGAAACGATTAATGAGATGATGAAAGATAAGGCAATGAAAAGATCAAATGACGCCAGGAAATGTTGTGTCGCTGACTAAAATGAATGATAGAAAGATGAGAGATGAATGTCGTAAAACGAAGGCCCAATAAATTCGTCCCCAGCAACAGCACCAAAAAATGTTGTCGCACAAAGTGTCTAGGCACCACGACAATGCTCAGAGTAAGGGTTGTCACTCTTGATCCTTACTCACTCCGTTTAGACTCTCTCCTAGGCAAGTCAAGGGGGGTAGTCCTTAAGGTAAATGGATGAGAAAGCCGGTGGAACACAGGTTCTAGGAGATTTTAATGATGAACAACTTGATGAATTTAGAACAAGTCTTGGTCAATTACGACAAATGGATTAAGATAAAACACAATTACCATATATAAATGACTACAGACCAGTGCCTTTTATATTGAATTAACCGTAGACTAAGTAATAACAAGTCATCCCGAGAAAACTTATAGATGTAGCAAAGCAACGATCATGAACAATTCATGTAAATGCCCAAAAATTTAACATGCAAGAAATTCTAGATTTAAAATAATTTTCACTTAATGGCCCAGATCTAGAATTAATTAACTTTCTCCTATCGCCAATATAAATTTTGAAACATTAATCGCACTTGACAATAGAGAAATATAAAAAAATGCATTTAATCACCAAATAACACTAAGGAACTTCAAATTTAAATTTTAATTATTCCTTAGGCAATAACTTTAATGGTAACTAAAGAAATCAAAATCTTTCTTTAATGTGACAGAAACAAAACGAATCAATGGATTAATAGATTAAAATTTTAATGGGCCATAGACCACATTAAAAATTTTAATATGAACGCGTGAATCCCTTTGATTTAATTCCTTCATTACCAGAGAATTTTAGATTTTTTTTTTTAATTAGATTTTTAGATTTTTAGAATTTTTTAAATTTTAGGATTTTTAGAATTTTTTAGAAATTTTTTTATGTTTTAGATTTTTTTTTGATTGTTTTATATTTTATGATTTAGAAGTTTTTATGATTCTTTAAAGTTTTTTAAATGTGAATAAAATAAAATAAAATCATAATCATAAAAAGAAATTGAAAAAATGTAAAACAAAATAAAATCAAAATAAAAAAGAAAATCGAAACTCTAAACTAAAACAAAACTAAGCAAAGCTTTAAATGAAAATGAAATCCGATTATTCTAAAGTAAACTAAATAAAAGTAATGAAATCGAACTAAACTAAATAAAACTGATATCTAACCTAACGCACAAATAAAACATAAAAAAAAAAAATCAAACGCTTTTTGCTGTGCATGTGTGTAGGTGTGGAGCTCGACGGCATAAGCAAGGTTTGGAGCTTGGACGGAAGGAGGACACTGCAAAGGGTTAATGGTGGGCAGCGATGGATGAAAGAAGTTGCGTGGGGAGGAAGGGAGGGAGTCACAGGTGATCGCTGACGAATGGAGGACAACGAGGGCAAGGACGGATTGCGACTGCGGGGAGAAAGTCTACAAGAGAAAACGCAAGTCAAGAGGGAACTCTTCAAAATGGATGTGGATCGAATGAGGATGGACAACAGCGAAGAGAGGGAAATGAGGACTGTGGTTTGGAGGATTTTGAAGGGAAATCGAGTTTAGAAGGGGCTAGCTAGCACGCAGAGATACGGACAGCGGAAGGATGAAAGGACACTCAAAGAGATGGTGAGGTATGCAAGAAGCGATATGGCAACAAGCTTTGTTTTCTTGCAGGTTGACGGATGCTATGGCAGCATAACGGAGATGGCAGAAGAGCGAGGAGAGGGTTGTGCAAGCGGCAGAGAAGAGACAGGCCAGAGGACT
The DNA here is from genome assembly GCA_031772625.1 of Pinus tabuliformis. Classification (NCBI taxonomy): domain Eukaryota; kingdom Viridiplantae; phylum Streptophyta; class Pinopsida; order Pinales; family Pinaceae; genus Pinus; species Pinus tabuliformis. Next base: position 300,008,643 of record CM062815.1, read on the forward strand.
GAGGAATAACACATATCTGATATATGGCAATAAGGGCTTAAAAATAATTTTGAAATGCACACTGAACCCAAAAACCCAGGCAGCAAATCAATCAACAAAAATGGTGGCCCAAAACTTCTTTAAATCCACCAAAACTTCTTTAAAAAATTTCCAGAAATCTTAATTTAAAACTTTGAATCCACTTGCTTCAAATTTAACCCTGAAACCCTCACTAAATTTCCAGATCTGAATTTGAATTTAAATCCCTGAATTGCAAAATGTCTGAATAAAAAAAAAAATTAATGAACCCAGAGATCCAGATCTTACCCTCCAGGGCCTAGATCTAGACTCTACACAGTTTTCTCCTTCCGATCTATAGCTGCAAGACAACAAGAAACACCTAAACGATATATACAATGACCCAAAAAACTAAAAACCATCAAACCCAAGTCAGAAAACTGAAAATAATTACAGATCTCTGCACATTAATGGCAGATCTATCAGATGTAGGGAGTGTGAGTCTAACTCCGCTCCCAGATTTGATAATCTAAGGCTTTTAATAGCCAAATTCATCAATTTCACACATAAAAAAAAAAAAAAAAAAATTGAAGTTTAAAAGAGGTGCTGAGCTCAAAACCCCTCATGCATCACCAATAAAAATATCTTATGATAAGTCCGGGATCAAATTAAGCTAGGCTCTTCAGAAAACATGGATCGGGAGTTGGTTGGTCCAATTGAAAACTTCCCCGAACGCCCGATGATCTAAAAATCAAGACTTTCCAGCAAAACTCAATTCAACCATCAACATAGAGCGAGAAAACAATAATAAAACTCAAACAAATAGAGATACCTGCTATTACATTCAGAATTTAGATTATTATTCAAACCCCCGCGACTGAGCAAGATACTTGTACTCAAATCACTCTTCAGAAGCTATTATCAATGGCTAAAAAGAAATTATGCATGAAAACAATACATCTTACAGTATTTCCATGAAGAGTAACACCAGTGAAAATTAACCCCAAAGTCTTTCTTTATTATCCAAATAAAAATTACAAGAGAACTTTTCGCTTGGCACATGACTCAGAAGTCAGATGAATTCACTGACAAATGACCTCCTATATAAAGATAAATCATAATTGCTAGTTCGAGTGATCCTCGTCAAAGCAATATTGACCATTGATAAGGATTAAAATTTCTTTTAATCTCGTCCGCCGAAATTTTAAATTTTTGAGGAAATTCAAATTTTTCAATTAAATGCATTTTAATTAATTCAAAAATTAAATTTTTGAAATAATTTCCTCAAAATTTTGACTTTGACTTAACCCCAGGGACAAAAGGCTTAAAATTTAGCAAAATAATCAATTTACCTTATTCTCGGGACCTCTTAAAATTTAATTTTTAAGGATCGACAAATTTTTCCTTTAGAGAATTTAAATTTACCTAGGACCTAGAATTAATTAAATTTTTGGCTTAGGATTTTAATTAATTTTCGGCCAGAAAATTTAATTAATTAACCTATAAGGAGATAAATTATTTTTCCAACCCTCAAGACACTTCACATTATAATTTTCATATATTTTACATCATAAGGGGAAAAATTCATCTGAAATAGACCCTCACAAACTATCCATTTCTATGACACAAATATAATCGAGTAGACCAAGCAATTTGTAATAAAATAACCTAACCAAATAGATAGGATTATTCCCAAATCACTTTTACATAGACTTGATCTAGAACACTAGGACTCGCTTAAGATCCCAGTGACAAAATACATTACGACTTTGGGGTAAGACTGAAGGAAAACTCTGTCAACCATCTGAGAATGGATAGGTGAGACAATAAACCTCCCGGAATGTAGATCGTCACCAGAAAAGCAGGTTTACCTAGGTAATTATATTCACGACACGGATTTGCTGAGATTATTTACATTATACACATGCAGAATGGGTTTATATTATAAGATGATGATCAAACTGATGATGATAGCTGGATGGCACAAATACATCGATCAGGCGCTAATAGCTATCCCTTTTGCAAAAAAAAAAGGGGGGTACTGCTATGGGTCGTTGACACGTAGTGGTCAACGAGGCCTACAATTGAGAAAAGTGGAGAAAAGAGAGGTAATTTTGACAAGCAAAAGGATGTGAGGATCAGTGCCTTGCTTCTTGGGGCTAATGGAGTCAAGATACACCTAGATCAAAGATTTTCGTGAGCTAAGGAGCCCCTATTTGACCTCTGCTAGCCTTTCCGCGTGCAACAACTAGGTTATTAGGGATTTGTATTTCAAAATTGCAAAGGAGATGAAGTTTCGAGGTCTTCCAACCTAAGAGGTGACTCTAGGAATATTCACCCATTCCCTCAAAGAGCAACACATGCATTAAATCACTTATTCAAGGTCTCCAAAAGAACTTCGCTTTACTTTAACCCATACAGGAATAATGATAATAATAACATGCATTAAACAAGTAAGATAACAAGAATAGCATTAAAATTTCACTTACATGAGAGAGAGACAGTATATCCATTCATCAACTTCATATTAGAAAGAAGCTCCAAAGACAATAGCGAAAATCCAAACATCACATTGCATCAAGAAAACTCCAAAATCCCAGCAAAAAGTGCGAAAATCTCTCAAGAGATGCTAATCCAATCCAAGTGATGATGAGAGGAATGAATGAGCCTCTCATGAATTTATATCCTCTCTAAAGAGTTTGATTTTCCTAATTAGGCCTAATTAAGCCCCGAATAATAAAATAATGTGCAATAATAACATCCCTTGGTGACTAGCCTACCAAGATAGTGCCAAAATAGAAAGATAAGCCTCTCAAGAGGGAAAAATAGTAAACATAATGAGTCGTTGGGCTATTGAGAAGGGCTAGTGGAGTCCAAGGTGTGCCAGTTGAGAGAATAGACTCCAAACATAGTGAATAAGTGGGTGACCCCTTGATATCGAGGCAAGTCACATGTGGGGTTCCCAAGTGAGTGTGGGGGCACAATGACATCCTCATGGGTCTCCAAGTGAATCGATGATGCCTGTAAACCATCTATAAGGGCTAAGATGATGACATAAGCCCTCCCTTTGTCTCCCGCGATGAGACACATCCTCATCTAGACCATGGAACCTCTGCCAAGTGTGTGGTACAAGTGTGAAGTCACTTGGACATGGTGATCCAAGTGCATCACACTCATCCAAAAAGATGAAACACGAGCAATCACTGAATGGTGTTGGAGATCCATGAAGTACTCTCTACTATGGTGGAGGCCCATGTCTCTCTACGTTCACCCTACAAGTGCCAATGTGACCCTCTAGAGGGCTTAGACCCCGTATAGGGAGACCAAACTCCAAATGGAAACCCACCCGCAATCCTGCATAAGATCCAATGGGCCCCTTCACCCTCCAATACAGCCGAACATTAGAGTAATCAAATAAAAGATCTTACAAATCATGGAACACAAGCAAACACTTCATAATGGCATGCCCTTCCACAGTGGGCTTTAGTATGTACAGGTGTCTCCAAGCTCAATAAAGGGGTTAACCAAGGACCCTATTAGGTTCAGCCTTTAAAGCGGGTAACATATCCATGGTATATCCATCAAGTGGTAGGTGGCATGTGATATAATGATGGAATGGAGTGCAGATCAGGGGAAGGCTCCTAGACACATGCCTTGGCACAAGGGTAACTATAATAGGGGAAGCCCACACTTGGGTATATGAGTGTAGGAGAGAGAAATCGTGGTACATGAGTTACCCCAGCCTTTGTTTTCCATCCTTCTTCATATGCCTTTTGCCTTTGATTGATTTTTCTACATAACTGCTTGGGGCTCCAAGGAATGAGAGCATGATGTGTAGGATACAACAATAGTCTGTAGATACCCCCTTTGAGGTGGGGCAGCTTATTTCCCACTAGATGTTAGGACCATCATTGGTTCCTTAATGTGGGGGGGGCTCATCTAGGGCCCATAAGAACCAAGGTGATGGCCATAGATAAGGGGTAGAGCTCATGTTTGACTTTTGCCCATGTGCTATATTTTTGTGTCCCAACCATCTTTTGCATTACATTTCCTGTTGTAAGTGGACAAATTATGCTTTTCCTTTTCCTTTTAGCTGCATCAATCTCCAAGGCATCGTTCCAAGCCCAACCCAAGGTGTGGGCAAAGGGGGCAGGGGAAGCTAACCCTTTGTGGACCTAGTGGACAAGTGTGGACCCTATTACCGCTCAAACTAGCAAGGGACCTAAGGGTAATTCCTAAAGGACAAATGCTAGGCCAAGGGTAGCAAATGGAGTCTTAGCCCACTGTCACCTCAGCTAAGGCACCCTTATATTTACGGACTTTCACCGATGGGAGGAGACCCGATATGTGTGGATTCACTAATGAAGGATAAGTCAAATGGATATGAGTGACCCGAATAATCCTCTCCCAAAATTTGAAGAATGAAGATTGCTTGCTTTGTAAGCAAGGTACTAGGTGATCCAGAGAAAGGAAGACAGGATTTGAGGGTTAGGTTTATGAAGACTTGTGAAAGAGTTTCCCAATCCCTAGAATCCTTGTTAAAATTGGTATCCCAGATGGTTTTTGAAGAATGGTCTTTCAAAGGAGTGGGACCACACGGGACCAAGTGGATCCAGTCTAGGGTATGAGGAAGGAATGTAGCGACCAACGATATTCTTACCCCAAACAAGGTGGAGAGAGGATAAAAGAAAATATAATTACTCAAAGATGTTGGTTTGACCTAGGGAAGTGTTATCGTTGGGGATGGCAGGGCAATATTTGGTCCCGGAGCCAGGGCTTGGATCTTCTCCCAATTTCACTATCAAAATGTCTTCCAATCTGGAGGTGGGCTAGAGGAAAGGCCAACTTAGGAGACCCTAGGATATCGAATTTTTTTAGTGGCTAGCTTGGTAGGAAATGGATGCCCTAGGCACCCCAATGTGGCTAGACTTGGGAGAAAGTGAAAGAATAGGAGTTTTGGTGACCACCCTTGGTATATCGATGACTTAATACCTGGGAGAATGGAGTCTATGTTGATTAGGTGTAAGATTTCTTGGTTCCCAGTCAAGGAGGCCTCAAAATTACTTCACAAACCCTCTAGGTCAAGTGAAAGCAATCTTGCAACTTTTATACTTCAAATGCACAAGAGGAATGGCTTGTCAAGGTCAAATTTTACCCCTAGGAGATTTCACTCACACTACATGGCCCATACGATGGAGAGAATGTTATAATAGAGACAATTCCACAATATTAAGCAATAATTTGCATGCAGCAATTAACCCTAAAACAACGAAAATCCCAATCCAGCATATATGACAAAAGTAACAAGAATAACATCAAAATTTCGTACTTACATGCAGTAGAGTATATCCAACCATTCACAAATGACAATAGAGAAGCTCCAAGAGAAGATAAACTAATAACCATACATCAAAATTCATCCATAAATGCTCCAATTCATCCTCCAGCAAAAGGTGTGAAATTCTCTAAAGAAGATAGAGATCCAATCCAAAGTGATGATGAGAAATGATGTCACCTCTCTTGTATTTATACACATCTTAGGAGTTTGAATTAGCCTCCTTGGCCTACAAAAGCCCCAAAAATAAAATAAGGTGCTAATAATACAATTTTTTGGTGACAAACCCACCAAACTAGCTCATAAATGAAAAAGTAAGCCTTTCAAGAGGTTAAATAATAATCTATGCATCTCGTAGAGCCCTCTAAGAGGCCTAATGAGGTACATGGGTGTCCAATGAAGAATAAGACCCTCAAAAGCAATGGACAAGGGGTTGACCCCTTGTAATAACTTGTGGTGCTCCAAATGACATGTGGGAGCACACAAGTGTTCTCATGGGTCAACAAACAAATTGAGGATTCTTGTAGGTTGCTCTCAAGGGCTAGGATGATAATGTAGGTGATGCCACATCATCATACAAGTCCCAGATCATCTACCCAGTGTATGGTGTAGATTTGGGGTCAGTTAGGCATGATGGATCAAGTGCATCCTCCTCATCCAATAAGTGAACCACGAGCAATCTCTAAATGGTTGTGGGGATCCATGAAGTGCAATCTGTTGATGTGGAGGCCCATGGCTCTCAACGCACACCCTGTATGTGCCAATGTAGCCCTTCGGAGGATTAGGACCCCATATAGGGAGACAAAACCCCAAGTGGAAACCATCTGCAATGCTACACAAGATCCAATGCATCCCCTAGCCTTCCAGTACAACCAATCATTAAAGAAATTGAGTAAATGAGCTTACCTAATCATGGACCATAGGTGGGGACTTCATAATGGGCTTCAGGATGTGCCAATGTCTCCTAAACTCCTAATGGGGTTAACCAAGTATCCTATTAAGTGGTTTCTTCCTTTAAAGGGGATAATATAGTCAAGGTACATCCGTCAAAAGGTGGTGGCATATGACAGGTAGGTGGATGAAGTAGGGGATGAGAAGGGGTAGCCTTGGGTCACATGCTGGGGTACAAGGGTAGCTAATGAGAGGGAAGCCCACACTTGGGTTTATAGTGTGTAGGAAGGAGCCATCATGGTACATGAGGTGCCCCAACCTTGGTTTTTCCACCCTTATTTATATGTCTTTTGCCTTTTTATGATTTTCTTTGATTCACTGCTCGGGGCTCGAGGGGTTAGAGCATAATGTATAAGATATGGCAGTGAATTCCCCCTTTTAAGGCAGGGCGGTTCATCGCCCACCAAGGGTTGGAACAATCATGGGTTCCTATATGATGAAGAAGGTTCATAGAACCTAAAGGAAATAGGGTGATAGCCATGATGATGGGGTAGAGCTCATGCATTGGCTTTTGCCCACGTGCTAAATGTTTTTTTTCCCGGCCATCTTTTGCATTTTGTGGTACTTTTCCTGTTGAATGTGGCCATATATGGCTTTAACTTTCTTGTTAGTTGTATCCACCTTCGAGCTTAATTTAAGGCCATGACCCAAGGTGTGGGAAAAAGGTAGGGGCGAGCTGACCCTATGTGGACTCGATGGAAGAATGTGGACCCAAGTGGGAGAAATGATGGAGGGGGTGACAATGAATGTTAAGAGGGTAATATGAGCGGATAAGGGAGCGAGACCACGCGACCAAAATTGGTGTTTCCCATGAAATACCATCCCTGGAACTAAATGGTCAGTAAAAGGGATCCCACAGGAGTAGAATCCAAGGTTAATTCCTAAAAGGGGTCTAGGGGATAAAAGCACAGGCCTAGCCCATTCTTTCTATCGAATCCCCCCATTAATCCATAGCCAAAATGTCCATGATAAGCAAACTACAATACTCAATGTCCGAATGACAAGGCATACCTTTAGATTCGAGAGGCCCACCTTCAAACATACGATCATGGCAGATGGGCGAGGGGCCACATGGCTGGCTTTGGTGGCGGAGAAATGGCACAATGAGCTAGCTAATGGCTGTAAGGGGCTATTGGCTGCCGTTTGAGGACCATCTGGAGAAAAAAAATTCTACTAGGGATATTACCCACAAAATGGTGGGTAACATCTAGCTCCAATTGGGACGCAATCTCTCGAAGAAGTGAGGGAAGCTACTAGAACGGGAGGTCACGAGAACTCCAGCAATCTCTTGGTTACCATAGACCTGTCACCTGCACATACAATAAATGGAAAAACACGGGGCAGCATGCTTTCACGACGTCTCATGATCGCACATGCTAATATGTTAGGCCATAAAATCAACAGAAAAATAAAAATATGCAAATTTTAATCTAAATGCAGCTAATCTACCATGAGAAATATCATATGACATTATTTCTAATGCAAACATCAGCATGCAATGCATCCTACTCTACCATGCATATAATACAATTTCAAGTATCAAGGAAGGAGGTGATACAACTTAATTTGACTCGCTCATGCCAAAGTTCATCGTTAAGTTTAGCAATTTAGTAAGAGTCATCTCCAACCCTTCCATGAATCCCGACGGGTACGGGATCCTTATCTACCAAGACTAAATCCCCAACCTTATATTCTTTCTTAGGCTTCCACTTTTTGCTCGTTTGAGAGATTGGTCGCTTGAGGATTCAAATTTCTTAGGTAAGGAGGATATGGAAAAGTTTCTCGCTCTCGCATGTCTCATAATATGGTCCATGCTTGATCACATGCAACGAATAATCAGGTTCCCTATAAAGGATAAAAGGGGTGCCATCAGATTGGGGAATGGTTGCGTATGATAAATCCATTTGAACATGCCCCCCAATGATAGCTCCCCATTTTTGGGATAACAACATCCCCCACACATCAGGTATATCAATGACAATAACATCCATGAGGAGGAATATATCGAGATTCCTAGCTAAAGAGACCTTAAGATCTTTAATGATGTCTTCTACTTCCACAGGTTTGGAATTAAAACCACACGCCCTTTTATATGGTCGAGTGATGTTGAGACCCAATTGCTTCATAACATTCAAAGGCGTGATATTGGCGGAAGCACTGGAATCTAACATACAATTGTGTAAGAAGAGGTCATTGATAGCCAAAGTGAGCAAGAAAGGTTTATGCCCCGGGTTTCGATCAGGGATGTGAATGTTTTGTAATTCTTCAAGTATTTCCTCATCTTGAATCCCAAGGGATGTCTTAAGTTGTTGTTGTTGCTCGGGAAGCTTAACAATTTCCTTTAGGAGAACAGGTATAGTCATCTTTCCCACGGCAGCCCCTATATTTATGTCAAGTTTAACTTCCATCCCCTTTTCCTTCTTCTTGTATTCATTCCTAGGAAGATCCTTTTTTATTGACCTTTGATGGAGGATCCTTTTTGGGAGGAACTTTGGGGATGGATTCTTTAGGAGGGGCTTTCTCAGGTGATGGATCTTCCTTAAGTGGTTCCTTAGGAGGTGAGGGGTGTTTATCCTTTTCCTTTTGAGAATATTGGACCCCTTTGAATCTTCCTTGGCTATCACCATTAAGAATGGATTCTTCCTTTTCTTCCTCAAGGGTGACCTCACTAATGGGAGGATGCGTGTATGATCCTTCTAGCAAAATGTTGAAGACATAAACTTCCACGAGATTAGCTTGCTCATCTGTTTGCTCATCCTCACTTTCATCTTCTTCACTATCCTCATCATCCGCTGAAGAGTTTGGCTCAACAACACTAGTTGGGGCCAATGTGTTTTGGATTTGAGAAGAGCTCAACGTATTTTTGTTAACTTTAAGTATGTTCTATGCTTAGAGCAATTTATTTCAATTTTCACAGTTAGCTCAATATCTTTTCCAAATTAGCAATCACATCAGCATTAAAGTAAATTGCAGATAGAACATAAACAGAGATCGCAGAAGACAAGCCAAGACAAGAGGACACAAGATGTTGCACTAGCCAAGGACAAACCCCAATGTGGGGAAACCCTTGATCAATTCTTCTTATATTTTCTTCAATAGTTCAGCAGAGAGGGAGTACATTTACAACAGAAGTCAACACTTTGACTTATTATAGCATATATCATCTCTAAGAAGATGATACATGAGATAGTTGAATTCAGTTGAAGACATGCTACTTCAACTGATTCTCCAAGGTGACTCCATCACCTATCATTGTGTTGCACCTCGTCATAATGTTGCACCTCACTATGCTGCATCGTGTTGCACCCATCATCACTATGCTAGACCTCATTATCATACTGTTGCACACATCATACTGTTGCACCTTTCGGTACTGCAATATCTTGTTGTACCTTATCATCTTGCTGCTCTTACCAGTGCTGCCACATCCTGTACCTCATCGTGCCCATCATGCTGCATCTCATTTGTTGCACCATGACTGCTTGTTGTCCCATGTACCATGCTCCACTAGGCACCATGTCCTTGTTGTCCCATTTGTTATGCTCCATCAAACATCATAGCCTTGTTGTCCCATTTGCTTGCTACACCAAGCACCATTGCCTAGCTATCCCATTTGGCATGTTGTACTTTGCTGCTGTCCTAATGAGTTTGCAGCACCATGCTTGCTGTTGTCCCATTGTAGCCTTGTTGTACCATGTCATTGCTTTATGTCCTATTGCTTTCTCCACCAAGTGATCTTGTTGTCCCATGTATCTAGCTGCCAATACACCAAACAAACGCTGCTCCAAATATGTTTGTATACTGTTGTTCGTGGCTGTTCTAGATAGGGCACTAGGGCAGCCCTAAACTCCTGTGACAATCCACAAACAACCCTCAAAAAATGTGGCACACCTTCATGAGACACCTCCCCTAGCATGCTGTTGTTTTGGGCATGTTTGAGCCCTCAAACTCTCCACGTTGTCCCTGTTTTGAGGTGGTTAGGACTGTAGCCTACCACAGTCCCACGTTGTCACCTACAACCCACTCAAAACAGGCTTCCCTTACCTTTTCGCTGCCCAAAACAAAACTGTGTTCACCCTTCTTCAACTCGGCCTCCAATCTCAGCTCCTCGGCCCTCTAACAACAACTCGGTTAGCCTTGAACCAGACCTTTACTCCCTCGCTACCTTGGCCTCTTCTTCTAGCATCATGCGCTGCCCTTTCTTGCACCCAAGACACCTCAATAGACCTGTGTCTAGGGCTTTGAACAGACCTGCGGTTAGGGCAGATTTAGGAAAGCGTTAGGGCTGCTTTAGGAGTCTAGGACTGCGGCTAGGGCTTGTTAAGGCCTCCTCCATAACTGCATTAAACTTCTTCCATGAGCTTCTTTAGGTCAAGGTAGATCCCTTCCATAGCTTTGCTAGCCAGTCTTATTTGCTACGGCGAGGGCAGCCTCCTTCCCTCCAACGTCTAGGGCTTCTTCCTCCTAGATTTCTCTCACACTAAAACCCAAGACAAGTGGAGAGAAATCAAGAGAGAAGTGTGTAAAATGACTCTCAAGTCATCTCCTTCTATACTAAAACGTTGAGCACATGTGGGGGTTATTTGGTTGCTGGCCAACCTTGACGAATTGTCTTATAACACAAATAATTCATAACTCCATGAATGCTTATCGAAATCGGATGATCTTTAGATCAATCCTACACCTCTCGATGAGAGGGATCCAAGAAAAATATCAGCTGCCATAAATAAGATGACCCACATGGAGTTTGGCCCTAGTTGCCAATTTTAACACTTCCTCTCAACTAGGGAGAACTCAGTCTGCTTATCCATCGGCTAGACTGTACTATCTCTGCCAACTGTGCCCTACATTGCTCGGCTCTGCTGAACCATGAAGAAGAATTGATCGAGAATGTCTCATACCATTCTCCACTAACCTGAAGTCAATTCCATATGAAGAGAGTGTGTCATACCACTCTCACTGATCCTAGATCAGTTCCAAGAGAGTGAGTTATGTCACTCTTACTGACCCAAAGTCAGTTCCAATTGATCCCAGATCAATATCAAAAGAGAGTGTCTCAAACCACTCATACTGATCCCAAATCAATGGAGGTCATCCTAGCATAGGGAGTACGGTAGATACAACGATGCGTCCATCGATAGTACTCCTATGGTCCCTAACCCCATTTCCCTACTCATTAGCCAGATGAGAGGTACTTCCCATGAGTCCCAGACTGCATGGGTAGGATGCCTCGACAGGAAAACCACTCATCCCGTCCATAAGTCGCCACAGGGTATCACAGGGGAAGGCTGAACCATTCACCCTATACACAACGCACTATTAGGGGAGGGTGAGTTGCCCTATGGTCGCTTGTTGCTCCAAGAAGTACTCCAAGCCCCCCAGAGCCCCTAGAGCTCAATGCATGCATCATGAAGGACCCTCATAAGAGGGTCTCTCAACGACTCCAAGTCGTTCGGGAAAGTCACAAATTTGACCTTTCCCTGGGGCTTTGACAGAATGTCTACAACCTGTACATCAGTGTCAATGCGATGGAGCCTCCTCGCTCATCGACATACCATATCCCAGATATGGTAGTATCTCATGTCTATATGTTGGAGCAATCATATAATACGGGATTCCTCAACAATCGAATCCCCCCCTGGTTGACACAGAAGATCACGGTGGTATCCATCATGTGTACAAGCAGCTCACTGACGAGCTTCCACAACCAGGTAGCTTCACACGAGATCATACTCATAGCTATGTATTCGGTCTTAGCGGTGCTTATAGAAACCGACTTCTGCTTCCTGCTCATCCAGGATATCGAAGCAGAACCCAAAGAGAGCCAACACTCAGAAGTGCTCTTGTGATCCTCCACACTGCTTGCCCAGTCAGCATTCGAATAATCATGTAGCTTCATATTTCTGACAGTGTATCTCAATCTATGAGTGATTGTGCCCCGAAGATATCTAAGAAGTTCCTTGACACCAATCTAGTGAGGCTCAACCATATATGAGCCCACGATGTTAACTGTAAAACATATATCCAGACGGGAGTTCACCAAGAACATCAATGCTAGTATGAGTTTGTGAAACTCATAGGCATTTCCCAAATCAGGTCTGGTATCCCTACATAACTTCTGAAAGTTAAGCTCCATTGAGGTATTCGTGGGCTTGCTGTTCACCATTCCAAATCCAGAATCCAACTCCCTCTTACTTTTGCAAATGAGAGGGTCTGCACCTGTCAGGAAGAGGTTGTCCTCAGAAGGTGTCGGTATGAGAGGTCTATCATCCACAACCTTCAAGCAATGGTTTGGGTCGGCTTCACTCCTAATGAATCTCAGCTTCATCAGACAACTATCAATCCTCTCGTACTAAGCTTGGGGTGTTTTGTTTCAAGCCATAGAGGGCTTTCTTCCACTTGCATACATGAGATTCCCAATCATGAATCTCAAACCCTTCGGGTTGTTCCAAACTTGTGGACCTGCTACATGAGGGGAATGGTCCCCTTGTAAGATTTTCCGTCGGTACATCTCAAACATGTATCTTCATGCTCTTTTTGAATTCAAGCATCCCAGTCACCATCTGACTCACATCGGGTAGGACCCTATATAGGTAGACCTCCGGTGTTATAGATGAGATATGTCAATTGACATGATCCCCAATGGACCATCCTACAACTTGATACAAATTGCCAACCCTGAACCCATGAGTAAAAGCATCTTTGAAAATTCTATTTTCAAACACGTACCTTTCAATTGATGAATGCCACCCTGAAACCTTTGACTTCCACTGCCGAAATGGGCACCAGGTTCTTCTTGCAATCAGGTACATAACGAGATTCTCGTAAATGAATCGAGTTACCCTCATTCAATTGAGGGGTAACATTTCCTACACTCTTTCCGAGATAGGTGGCATTGACTCCAAGTATAATCCCACGATTGTTTCCATCTCTACCAAATTAGAGAGTGCACCCTTCTATCCGATGAAGTGCCTTGAAGCACTACAATCAATAAGCCAGATTCCCAAAGAGTCTGAAGGAGAGGGCCAATACAAGATAACGCTTCTTTATCTTATCAGAAACAACATTTGGTTCTTCATACCTGGGGTCCCTTGCTTCCTTTGAAGAGTCGGTTATTTCCTTGATGACCTGCATTACCTGTCATTCCTTCGATCACTGAAGATGTCCCTGGAATGATTGTTATCTTCATCAAGTGATGTGTTGTTGCATAATGGCTGAACTTATTACAACTAAGGCATCTGCCTTTCCTTCCACCCTTAGATCCAGACTTCCCATTGAAGTGATCTTTAGGTAGGCCATCAGAAGCTTCCGTTGCGCCATTCTAATAATATTCTCTGCTTCGACTTCACCCTTGGTGAATTTGAAGAGGGATGAGGAATCCACTGATCCTATTGTCCTTTCTCAACTGTCTTCGGTGATTGCTCTTTCACTCTTGCTTGGGCTTTGTCTTCACCTCAACTCTGATACCATGTTAATTTTAGGTATGTTCTATGCTTAGAGCAATTTATTTCAATTTTCACAGTTAGCTCAATACCTTTTCCAGATTAGCAATCACATCAGCATTAAAGTAAATTGCAGATAGAACATAAACATAGATCACAGTATACAAGCCAAGACAAGAGGACACAAGAAGTGGGTACACATAAAGGAGCAACATCTCTCTCACACATGTGGCTAGACAAAGTGTTTTCTGATTAGGGCTGCACTGACCGAATTTGACCAAGGCTGCAGGAAGGTATTTTGACCAGTGTGGACTCCTCTTTGACTATGGATTAGGTGTGGCTGCCCCTCCTTGGCAACCAGGCAATGCTTAGTCAACTCAACCTCCAACAGCAAGAAAAGCTAACCCAAAACAACCCGAAAATACAGTCAAACTTCAGTCAACGCTAGACAGACCTGCAGTCAACCTTTTGGCAATCAACGTAGGTCAAACCTGAGGTCAGATCACCTCGGTTCCATCACTTCAAAGCCATGATCGAAAATCAATCCGAGAAGAGAATCAAGATATTAAGGACTGATAATGGGACCGAGTATGAATCCAATGAATTCCATGACTATTGTAGAGAAGCTGGCATTAAGAGGGAGACCACAACACCATACACTTCTGAGCAGAATGGTGTGGCTGAAAGGAAGAATCGTACGATTGTGGAAGTTGTTCGTGCCATGCTCCATGATCAAAGGCTTCCGAAGTTTCTATGGGCCGAAGCTGCGAATACCGCCATATATGTTCAAAACCGATGCCCTCATCAAGCATTGGACTCCAAGACTCCCGAAGAAATGTTCACTGGTAAGAAACCCGATGTCTCTCATTTTAAAATTTTTGGATTTTCCCGCATTGGGTTTTTCCAGGGACATTTGTCCAAAAATAACTGTGTAGATGTGTTGTGTATTTCTTTCTTGTTCAATTTCTTGTCTAAATGGTGAAGGCTGTAGTGTATTTGTTTCAATGTTTACTGTAGGAAACAGTAAATAATTTGGTTCAGTAATTAACAAATAGAAGAAACGTAATCAACTGCTGCAGTAGGAATTTGGGCATCCAAATTTTCACATGGTATTAGAGGTGTAGGTGAAACAAGAGACCAGTGCCGGAAGAGCCCAGTGTTGAGGGACAAAGGGAGTTCGAAATTCCTACAAAAGCAGAAATTCGAATCCCCAGAGGGATTGCACAATTCAAGCCAAGAGGGCTAGATTTTTCGTGGTAAATCTCTCTCTGAATGAGTCGAAAGAGAGGTAGGATTTCCAGATTGAGATTTGTCAGTGGCAGAGGGAGAAGCACAACAAAATCTTCAGCGAAGAGGGGTTTCTGGTGTGATGCAGTTTTCTGCAGGCAGTTGCTAGGCAGAAAGATGTCAGAAGGAAGAAGAGAGACACTTGAGAGAATTTCTTCCTCAGAGAATTCCTAGTGAGGGAATTCGAATTCTCATTTGCTGGGTAGCAACTAGAGAGAGGAGGTCATTCGTCATTTCGATTAGCAGAGATGGCAGGGAGTGGATTGAGAGATTAGGATAGGTTGGATGGGGCATCCAACTATGTGATCAGGAAGGCAAGGATGTCATGCCTTCTGGATGAGCATTTTCTCAAAGTCCATGTCGACAACGTGGTAGCCGAGATCGCAAATCCAGATCCGCACAAGAAGTACAAGGGAGAAATGATGAAGACAAAGAGAATGATCCTCGACGGAGTAAAGGATCATATAGTCTGTCACATCATTGGCAGAGACACTGCCAAGGAGATGTGGGATGCATTGTTGACACTGTATCAAGGATCTTCCAAGCAGCGGAAGACGTACTTAGAGCAGAAGATGAGATCTCTGCAGATGCTGAAGGGGGAGCGCATTGATCTATTCCTCACTAAGCTTCAGGAGACCCGAGATGTGCTGGCAGTTGTGGGGTCAACACCTCAAGGTTCCGAGATGGTAACACTGGCCCTAAATTCAATATCTGAAGAGTGGCAAGACTTTGTCTAGAACATCGTGGGCAGGGTGACTTTGCCAAACTGGGATGAAATGTGGGCAGCTCTTAAGCAAGAGGAGCTGAGGAGAGACTTGGTCAAGTGTAAACCTGATGGAAGCAGCAGCAATGGGTCAAAGCCCAAGGAGGAGGAAGGGAATGCAGCCCTCGCATCCAAGAGATAGCAGGAGCAATGAAAGAAGACGAAATATGTTTCGAAGATCAAAAGCTTTAGGTGTGGTGAATTCAGTCACTACGCAACACAGTGTCCTCTCAGGAAGAAGGACAAAGATGAGAAGCATGATTCGAAGGTTGTAGTCGCGAAGATCAAGGAGGAGGAGTTCGCCATGACATCCCAAGCATCTCCAGGAGGGAGGTGGGGAGATTTAGAGTTGCAGTTCCAAAGGACTACAATTAGGCAGGATCCTTGAGGAGCACACCTCTCAGATCAATTCCTTGCTACGGGAGCCAAAAACAGAAGTAGCAAGATGGACCAATGTCAGTTAGTGCAAACTGGAGTGACAGTTGCAGTGGCTAGGAGCGCCAGAGACTGAGTGATCCAGGTGGCTCCAAAGACACAGCAAGACAAAGAGGGCTTATGGAAGCTCAAAAATCAAAGTGATCAAAATGATTTCGAACCAGGACCAGAGCGTAGATCTTGTTGTCCTGATCGCAGCAGTGCAAACAGTTCGTCAATCCGAGCTCGTATGAGGGAGAACGAGCCAATCAAAGTTAGGTTGGGGACCAAGTATAAGTGTCCTACAATTTGACCGACCCTGGGGCATGAAACCTAGCTCCCGAAAGCGGATGAATTTGTTGGATCATTAATTTGTATAATATCCCCTATATTAGACTAATTCAAAAAATGTACTCTATTTTAATAAAAAAATAAAACAAATATAAATGAGGTGGCAGGCCACCACCCCCACCACCCCAAACTATATTACAAAAAAAAAAAATTATGGGCCAACGGGCCATTACCCCCGGCAACCCTCCCTCAACCACCGCATAACAATTTAAATGTGGCTTGGCAACCATTACCCCGCCAAGCCCTCCAACCAACTCCCGTTACCCATATCAAACAATAATACAGGCTGGGCGGGCCACCTCCGGTGGACTCGGCCCACACCCCATCACCACAACACATGTGCCATAAAAAACTTTGGGCCGGCGGGAATTGAACCCGGCTGGACACGTGGGCAGCCCGCTCCACGAGTGGCCCAACCCACACTCCAAACAAACCTCCGCCGTATTCAATGGACCACCAACCACCCTTTTAATACGCCAACTAAAACACTAATGCACCGCGCCCAAAAATTAATGTGCTACGGAGGATTATGGGGCGAGCCGCCCAATGTAGACCCGACCCCCCAAATCAAAACATTTGCGGTTTTTTTTTAAAACGAGAAATGTTTTAACATGGAGGAGTCGGGGTTTGACCACTTGACCTCCTCCACCAAATTCAGAATTTCTAACCAATCCACCTAAATGACCTTTTTGATAAGTCTACCCACGAAATATATTAAAACCCCTCATTCGCACAGTGCGCCCAATAGACCTTGGGCACAATTTCCGAGACGGGTTTTTTTTAATTAATTTATTGCAAGTGGAACCATGAGCCCAGAGAAGAGGCAGGCGAAACCATGATTGGGCGAAATTCTCAAGAGGGTGAAATTTTTGTAACGTCCAAATTGGACAAATTTTATGTTGATCTTACACCTCTTAGTGACACGAACCTGATGGCGCTGTCAGTTTCTTGATCTAAGCAGCAGATATTTAGATGAACATGAGGAAGGAATCTTTTTAGATTCCTTAAGCCCCAGATTTTCACTTTCTTAGAATTCAGAAATTTTACAATCGATTTTGCACTATTCGATGCCACAATTCTGACGGTGCATTCAAATTTCCCATTTGATCATTTCATTTTTCGGCCACTTTTCAAAGTGGAGTGCAGGTGTTAGCATTCAACGTGCGAGCAGTCCTTCCATGAGATTCGACGCCGCAAAATTGATGGTACAGCCAGCTTCAACAGTTTGACACCCTTTTCTTCAAATGGCCTCAGGATGTGAGGTATATGCAATGTGTTCATGTACTTCTTTTGCTATGAGATGCATTGTGCTACATAGATCCTTGTTTGATGATTGATGTGGGATCTTGTTTTCTTACTTGTTTCATGATTTCTACTTGATGTGATGCGGAATCATCTGTGGGATGTACTTGTTGTCATGATTCATCATGTTTTGTTTGAAATCCCTTTGTCGTTATGTTGATGGGATACTCATGTGTCACCATGTATGTTTGAATTGAGATCCCTTTTATGCCATGTTGGCGGGATGCTCATTATCATCATGCATGAGTTTATGTCATACTGATAGGAGTCCTTTTTGACTAAGAGTTCCTGTAGCGGAACATCTATTTGAGCCACTCCTGTGTGAGGGCATTTTCCTTGTATGATAGCGACGTCACCACCTATGTACATCATCACTATTGGTAGCACTTAATGTAGCGGCCTACACCATCTTGACACCAAGGCCCGGAGACGTAGTCCCTCCTAGACGAACTCCATTATCAACGTCTTGTTATTTTATGTTGTTGATGATTGTCATGTTCCTTCTTCTTTACAACATGCATTTATGTTCCTTTATGCTATTTTAATTGCAATTCTAATCACATCATGAAAGTAAAAGATCTTGGTTAAATCCGGGAGTTGAGTCAACTCGGATCAAGTTTGGTATCAGAGCGGTCTTTGCATGTATGTGAATTGCAGAGGTGAACAATGGAACGTGCAGCGACAAAGGATGAAAAAACAATGTACGAGACCATGCTCAAAACTTCACAAAGGGTGGAAATAATGTATGAAGATCTACAAAAAGAGACAGAGGAAAAGGAGTGATTGCAGCTTCAGTTGCGAGCCACGGAAGAGGCCCTGGAAGAACTGAAGCACAACAAACATAATCTTCAAACGGAGAACATTGAATTGAAGATGCATCTATAAGAAGAGAAAGAGGAGAAACATAGTTTTCTACAACAGTTGCAATCTAAGGACGAGACCTTGGAAAAGCTGCAGTGTGACCCATGTGAGGTAAAAAGTAGTTCTCCATGTTCATGTATGTTTCCTGATGATGATTTCACTGTTTTTGAGAATCATACCACGGGAATTGGCTCCAAACTATTGAAGAAAATGGGTTATGAAGGAAAAGGCTTGGGCATTAAAGGCCAAGGCATTGTCAACCCCATCAAAGTAGAAGAATTACCCCGTCAGGCAAGACTTGGGTATGTCACTAAGGATGTTGGGGAATGCACCGAGACAACTAGCGAACCACCAACAACAGATGATGAGAAGCCCTCATCAGTTCTTTCCAAATCGACAGAGGAGGTAAAAGATGTTGATTTCCTTTCGGTTTCGTCTTCACATAGTATGATTTCTATTGGAGATGTGGAGATCCCAATTATAGGGACAAACATGAAGCTCCTTACAAGGACGAGGCACGAGGAGGAAGAAAAACTTGGTGTTAATAACCAAGGTATAACTCAATTTGCAGGCTTGAGATACACCGAGGGGGAATGCTCGAAGGTGACAGATTCTTCCGAGACGTCGTCGAAATCGTCGAGGAAAGAGAATGATGGGAACACATCCCCATCATCCCATGGCAGTGCCCATTGCAGGGAAAGAGCTGAGGCAAGCTCTCATCACCATAATGACACCAGAGGCAGCAAGGAAAGGTATAACCAGTCTTGACATTCAAATGTTCATTTTGATTATAATCATGTTGTTAAAGATGAACGTAAATCATGGAATCGAAAAACATGTACCTTTTGTGGATTACATAACCATACATTTTCTAAGTGTTGGAAAAGAATAGCAGCACACAAAAGGAGGAGGCATGAAAGACCCTCTCAACAGCAGGTAAAGAAACATGTTAAGCAAATCTGGAGGAAGAATACCTATTGCAGTCATTGCGACAGAAGTGGCCATCAAAAAGGCACATGTTGGAGGCTCCATCCAGAGCAGCGCATTAAAGACAAAGTGTTGGTGCATGAACCAAGTGAAGCAGTTATTCGACAAGCAAAACCACCACCAGGGGATGACCCATTCACGTTGATAAGTGAAAAATGGTTTCTAGATATGTTAGCTTGTCACAGTCGTGTTTTTGTAAATCATTTGTTGCATTTCAAAATGTAAAAGTGAGGACATGTTTTCCATCACTTGTTAAGCAACAATAATGTCTGGCCATGTTTGTGTTGCTACTATGGACCAGCAGCAGCACAGATGTAGAGGGATTTGTCGTACGGATGTAGCAGTGGCAGTGGTAGAGCCATGAGCAGCACTACAAGATGTAGCAGTGCAGAGGATGTTGGGCAGGGAGGCCTAGCATCAGCACAGGGACCAATGCTGGATAATCAGGTTAATGCTCAGTGTGGAGCATTACTAGAGCACAGTCCTCACTAAGAGGGAGTGTTGATTTTGGGTAGCATCAGATGTGCTCTAGCCACGAAAATTGGTGGAGAAGCTAAAGCACATGAGATCTCCAAGACCCAGAAATGGTTTAGACAGATTGTACCTGATTTGGGAGATATTAAAATAATTAATATTTTTAATGGAGTTCCTAAGTCTAAACTTAGGAAAAATAAAATATTAATGGGTATTAATATAAAACTGGGTTAGAAGGGTTCAAAAGTAATGGATCAAGCCAAATCTAATCTTAGCCGTTGATTAGAGATTTAATCTCAGTCGTTGAAGGACCAATAGGAAATGTATAAGAGGAGGCTTGAGGGTCAATTGGAATTCATTTTGCTAGAGCGGGGTTGCTAAGCAAAAGTGAATCAGTGATCAGCAGTGAGGGGCAATGAGTACTGGACAGAGAGGCAGAGACAGTACTCAGAGACCAGTGCAGAAGCAGGAAGAGCGATAGCAACAATTAGTTCAGGCCACCAGAGCCCAGCAGAGACAACGCAGAAGCCAAAGGGACTGCGTCATCCACGCAGAGACTACTGGAGTGACGCAGAGAGTCCTAGAGGCTGTACAGTGCTTCAGAGGGCTGACACAGAGGATCCTGGGGCTGACGCAGGCTAGCAGGAGGCTGATGCAGAGGCTATAAGGGCCAATGCTGAGCTTCAGTGGTGCCGGAGAGGGATTTGTAGGACAGGTTTTCTGAATACCTGTTTCCGAATATAGAGGTATTGTTGCCGTGTATTTTTCTCTGTCGGGTGAGCCAGTTAGGCACCCAGTTGTACTCAAGGAAATACTGCATAATAATATACCCTCAGAATAGCTGCACCGGTTTTCCCGCAACGGGTTTTTCCAGGGACATTTGTCCAAAAATAACAGTGTCACTTGTGTGTTTGTTTTCTTTCAGTTGATGATCTGTAGATGTTGAAATTGTACTTGTGTTTATTTTCAATATTTATATGGTTAAATAACTTGTTTAGTAATTAAACAAGTATGTGAAATAAACCAAATAGTGTAGGAAGAATTTCTAATAGGTTAGAATTAGAAATTCCAACATCAAGTAAATTACTCTAAAATGAAATTATATTCACTTAAATGAGGTGAAATGATTTAAAATGGAAAGCAAAAGTAATCCTCAAAAGTGAAACAAGAAATTGTTAGCACATGATACTATAAATGCAAAATACAAGAATGTTTTTAAGATAAACAAATTTATGAATCAAAGCATGTGAAGTTATCTTGCCCAAAAGGAAATAATTAGTAATCTACCTAAACTCAAATGTTAGACCAAGATGACAACATGCAATTAAGTTTGCAACCCAAAATAATAGTACTTGAAAGTGAAATCAATCATTCATGACAATATGCAATTAAGTTACAAAGGTAAGCCAATTTCCAAGTACAAGAAAATTAACTTTGTTGCAAAATTAAGAGATTACAATGCTTGCATCCAAAGTGCCTATTGAAATAAGATTTGCATGTAAAACTTAAAACCATCAAGATAGCAAAAAATTTGAGAACTTTGCAAGCAAAGTTAATGTGACGAAAGAGTGCTCTTGGTTTATTTTATTAGTTAGCTCTAAAGCAAGATTAAAATTGAACTGTAATCCTTCGACCTCACCCTCGCCCAAAGATTTGGATCTCACAGTGAGGAGCCAATAGAGGTAGAGGGTCCCTAAAATGTCTATTCAACCAACTTAAGTTGGAGGTAAATTTTAGTGATGCTTGGGGCATGTAAGTAAATTAACCAAACAATGAAAATTAACTTTCAACTTGAAATGTACTTGTTTGACATGAAATAGAATGTTACTTTATGCAGAAAATTTGCCCAAATACTTGATGCATGTAAGATGTGTTTAATGGAGAAGCATAAGTAAACTTGGAACTATGTTCAAGTCAAATAAGATCAAGTAAAAAGTGTTTGCATGCAAAAATCTGAACTTGTTATGGACTTGAAACAAGAATTAAATCAAACCAAAAAGGATGTAGAATTAGTGTAATGCATGATTGTGTTAATTCCACAATTAAATGAGATGCATGCAAATGAAATAGATCAAAGATCAAGCCACCAAGTCTCTCCAAACCGTGGAGAGATAGGGATACCAATGGGTAAAACCCATGCTCCCAAAATCAAAAATTTTATTAGTTGTTACAAGAAGGAAAAGACAATGAAGTCTTCTCTAAAATCCAAAGAAAGTCTTAACAATTTGGCTTCAAACTGTTGGACACCTAATCCTAAAGGGTTAGTGTGGAAGCCGAAAAGACTAAGCAGTCCAAGAGACCTTGGGATCTGAAACCCAAGAGTCACAACATTGTATTATAAATGTACATCTCCTGTTAATAAAAAATATGAACTCACATGATTTATCTTTCCTAGTCTTTGCTGTCCATGTGTGTTTAACATGGTATCAGAGCATGGAGAGACATTGTCAATGAAGGGTTTGATTTATAATTGCATGGACCGCAAGACAGAAGCTTATGAGCTTGTTCGGCATGGCTTAAAGAATGATGTAAAAAGTCACGTCTGTTGGCATGTTTATGGCCTTCTGTACCGTTCAGATAGGGAGTACAGTGATGCAATCAAATGCTCTTAAGATTGATCCAGAAAATATTGAAATTCTACGGGACCTTTCTCTTCTACAGGCACAAATGCGAGGACCACCCACGCTTCCGCTTCAGGCAACTCTGATGTATATCAGCAGCAAACTGTCATTGAAAGCACACGACGGACATCAACTTATTAATACAGAGATGAGCCAAGAGGTTAATGAAGACAGGTGCGCTCTCGCGCTATATCTGCATAAAATCGATTTAATGTATCTCATATAAAGCCGCGCATCAACGCTTTACATATGTGCCAATCACGCACTGAAACACCAACAAGACTACAATTTCGAGTGAAAGAGATAAACTCCCTGCGGAACTGCGTCGAGAAGAAATTCGCCGAGAGGAATTGCTGAGAGAAGATATGCTACGCTATCAGGAGGAAGCAAGACATGCAGCACGTACTGATTATCCTCAGGCTCCTTTAACTGATTATGGTGTTGATCCTGCTATAGCTGAGAGGGAGCTATTACTATATGGAGCTGGAAGGGATTATATTCCTCAGGCGGCTCTGCAATCTCAAGATCCATATGCGAGTCTGCAATCACAATCCCCACGGCCCTACGTTGAG
This sequence comes from Pinus tabuliformis, assembly GCA_031772625.1. Taxonomy (NCBI): domain Eukaryota; kingdom Viridiplantae; phylum Streptophyta; class Pinopsida; order Pinales; family Pinaceae; genus Pinus; species Pinus tabuliformis. The sequence goes on from CM062815.1 coordinate 300,032,000, forward strand.
GAAGATCGATCCTCCCAAGAGCAATTCAATTCGAGCCTATGCTTATTGACTATTTGGAAATGATGTGTTATGACAGATATGTAGCTCAGCGTTCCAGACAAGAAAAATACACGGAGAAAATTACGTAACAGCGACCGAATAACCTTACTTTGAGTAGCTGAATCCGCCTCTACTTAACAATACCGTTGAGCATACCTCATAACCGCGTGGGGCAGATGCATTCCGTAAATCAATTCCTGGTGGAGTGGACGAGCGGAGCTTCATATGGTGGCCCCAGAGTTGACATTATGTTCTGAAACTTTCCTTCCCTTCCACAAATTAACGAAAAACCTTTCGATAAGAGCATTAATGGGAAGATGGATTTTCTCTGCACAAAACTTTAAACCTGGGCAAAGGATTTTCTTTTAACGACAGTTTGAATCTTCTCGGCTGAGCAAAACACGTTCAGATGCATGTAACCCGAAAATAGTGTTCAAACGCTTCAACGGATGTATAGTGTGCAGTCTTCATGACACCTCTGTTCTGATGACTGAGCGCAGCAGAAAACACATCTTCATGACACCTCTGTCGCAGCAGAAAACGGATGCGCAGAGATTCAATGAGGTGCAAAGAATCAGGCAGAGGACAGAGCGCTAGGAGGTGCAGAGAATCACGCAGAGGACAGAGCGCTGGCAGAGGTAGAGGACAGAGCGCTGGAATTTATGGGAGAGAACGTTTCGATTCTAGAACTGACAGAATGTTTTGATTACAACAGCCACTGAATGGTCTCCAGCAGCGTAACGCACCATTACACTCATGAACCGCACCATATACCATTCAAATGATTTAGAAACAAGGCAATATCAAGCATCAACCATTCAAATGTTATTATTCAAAAGCATTCCAACGAACATATATACCAGCATATAATAGGTCTTCAAAATATATTTGCCATCACCATCTTACATATACAACCAGTGTATAATCGATGCGTAGGTTTACACAGGCCACAAAAAACAAGTGGCTCATAAAGGATTGAGCAGATTATGAACGAACGTGCTCTGATACCATGTTAAACACACATGAATATTCGGTCGCTGTTACGTAATTTTCTCCGTGAATTTGAATGTAGACCGGTTGTCTGTCATTTTTTTCCATTCAAAGCTGGGACGTCCGCGGGTTTGATCGCGGCCCTATGAAATGATTTACCATACTTGTCTGTCATCTTCGCTCCCGTTTCAAAATTTGATGGGCTCTTTCTAGTTGTCCGCCCTCCGGAGTTCGGGATTGAAGTCATTGGTTCTGAGTTTTGAATTCCAGGGGTTTAATCTTCTTGATACGTCGCCATAACTTTTGTGTTTGGTGTTGATGATTGTCTGCTTCGTTTTCTTTATTCATCTTCATTCTCTGTACAGAGATACCAAGATTTGACGGATTTTCAAAAGCGCACAATTTTGAAATTGACGAGGAAAATTAGTCTCACAGCAAATTACAGTATTTACAGTGCTCTAAGTGTGTCCCATCTGTGGTTCGATCGTGTACTTCGTAGGGCCAATTGATTAGCTGAATTTTCCCAAGAAAATTTCAGTAAAATCTTGAACAATTTAATGACCTCCGCCTCCTCGGCGTGGCTGTGTGTAAGGATGGCTTTCAACGGCATGCGGTGCTGGCATCTCAGCCATTGCCAGAAGTGTATATTTGCTTAGGGACAGGTCACTACGTGTTGGCACATGATGATCTTCTGAATTCGCGTACATGGCAGAATTCTATTTCAGTGCGTTTTCTTTTTTGGGTCGGTTTGTACAGGTTTTATGATATTGGGCAGAACAGTGGTGTGGCGCTTCGTCAGTGACGTGGCGAAGGATATCTGGCAAGGACATTCACATAACGACGAGAGTATTTAAGTATTCATAGGGATTAATTAGATCAACGAGTGTTTGGTTTTCGAGTCGTTTCATGTGAACCCCAGTCCCAGCCTTGCATTGCAGTTCTCCTTATCTTGCACTGTTACAACTACCTCTGCCACTTTTGATTTGGCTTTCATAGCTTTGTATTTCTGAATATCATACAGAAGTTCCTTCTGAAGCTGTTTGTCTACTACCAGTACTTCATCTATTTCACTCTTGTACTCTTTTAGAAGCATACGTAAGCAGTCGATTAAGCAGCTTATCAAATGACTGTTCTTGCTCTCAAGCAACCTTTTGAGTTCTATGAAGATTGGGATAACATTTTGGACCAATTTTTTCTTTGCAATCTGAGTCACAACTTGCCCTGTTGATGCTGCAAAAGCTACTTCTCCAATTTCTTCTTCCAGCTCCATATTCTCAGTGACCCCTGCAGCTATTCGATTGCCTTGAATGCGTATCTCCTTGCATGCTAGTATTTGCAGTGCATCCTGCAATACACTCTGTGAAGCGAAATCGTCAAGATCAAGCAAACTATCAACTGTAGAAGCAAGTACTTCTGCACAGAGCTTAGCTGAAGTTGCCAATAGGTGCTCAGGTTGCATCTGCTTTAATAAGGATACATAGATATGCATGCGCTTTAAACAAACTGCTTCATTCTTACCTCTTAATGAAAATAGATGGCGTTCAATCTTTGAAGTTTGTAATGCCTCAATGTGACTAGCATGTACATGGAAATCATTCAATATAAGGAGTTCTTGCCTGTTTATTTTCAGAAACTTTGTTTCAGTTTTGTGGCTTTAATTTGAGAAGACAGTTGGTTCCAGACCTAAAGCAATCTTTCTAAAGTTGGTTCGTGACCTGCATAGGCCAACTTTGTATTTTCTACAGCGACTTCCATAAAGAATGATCTAGCCCCAAGGCTACAAACTTGTATTTTCTGTGGTTACACTTATCTACAACCACTGTTCTTCCTAACATTTGCTGAATTTAAAGAACAGAATCTCTAAAAGTCTGGTGATATTTGTACAATTTTGACAGTTTCAAGATATCTCTGGTTGATTTTTCCCTTTAAGCTATAGGGCTCTCTTGTGCAACTTGAAGATATTTAGCAGCTTACATGTTTCTGTGGGATTTGGAGATTTTTAAGGTGTAGAAAATGGCTAATCTTGAAAGAATATTAGAATTATTGAGAACTCTAATCATGTCCACTGCTAACAGCACAGTCAAAATTAACAAAGCCTCTCTTTCAGACATTCAAACATGTCTGCAATATGCACAAGAAAAGATAGAGTTTTTGCAGCTTGAATCACAACTGCAGCAGAAAGAATTACAGCAGTGGAGTCATCATTCTGAACCTGTTTCTGTTCAGAACAATGAAACAAACTCCCATGAACAGCAAGTCAATAATGGTACAGTTCATTCAAATAAAGCAGCAGTTGTATATGCAGATGCAGAAACTCAGTCTGCACTTCCCAAGCCCATCATCAGACCTTGGGAACAGCTTGTCCACAACAAGCACAGAACTGGTCTTGGATATGACAAGGACTTGTCCTTTCATATTCCAGACTATGCCAAGCCCATTCAGTTTCAGAGTACTGGATTCATTTATGACAGTTCACCTGCTCCTCATGACAGTTCAGCTTCAGCTGTTCCAGATTCTGCCCCTCTTCCACAGCAACAACAACAACAAAAACAACAGATCGTGAAATGCCAACACTGTGACCGAGTTGGCCATTTGAAAGATCACTGTTTTGATCTTCATCCATGTAAGCACTGTCATAAAACCAGCCATTCTTCACACAGATGCTTCAGAAACAAACGTCCTGCAAGAACAAAGATTCATCTTGGATGGATCGCTTCTTGGCAATGGGCATCAACAGCCAAGAAGATATTCCAAACGCATGTTAGAACTTGTTCTAGAGTATTGAACAGTCTTGCAGTTGAGTTTTCTCCATCTTCTCACCTTGTACCTGACAGGGGGGGAAATGATGGTCATCTACAAGTTTCAAAGTCACATCAAGCGAGCCTGAGCCACAACCTGCCACACCAGTTTCAGAGTTGCAGCCAGAGACAAAGATGCCCATGAACACAGATTGAGAACACTTCCTCTAGTAGAAGACTCCAGCTTCTTGCCAGTTTTGGAAGAGTTCCAGAGTTGTTGGTCATCCTTAAACCATCACAGATTAAGAACACTTCCTCTAGCAGAAGACTCCAGCTTCTTGCCAGTTTTGGAAGAGTTCCAGGAATTGCATTAAGCATTCCAGAGTTGTTGGTCATCCTTAAACCATCACAGATTGAGAACACTTCCTCTAGCAGAAAACTTCAGTTTCTTGCCAGTTTTGGAAGAGTTCCGGGAACTGCACTAAGCGTTCCAGTGTTGGTGGTCATCCTTAAACCACCGCCCTTTATACCAACATTTCATAGAGCACATTCAGCCTAGTGCTACCATGCATTTTTGCACATTTTGTATTACAGCTCTCTTCTTGGACTCATACATAACCCTTCGGATTAAGGGGGGGAATGTTGGACACCTAATCCTAAAGGGTTAGTGTGGAAGCCGAAAAGACTAAGCAGTCCAAGAGACCTTGGGATCTAAAACCCAAGAGTCACAACATTGTATTATAAATGTACATCTCCTGTTAATAAAAAATATGAACTCACATGATTTATCTTTCCTAGTCTTTGCTGTCCATGTGTGTTTAACACAAACCATAAACCTTTCCAAGCTGAATTTTTTTGCAATTTGAGGCCCAGATAGGCTCAACAAAATTCAAATTTTGAAGAAGGAGAAGAAAGGATAAGCCTCCTCTATGGCCACAGCCAAGAGAGAGAAAGGGATGGCCAAAAGAACTCGGCCTCCCTCAAGAAGAACACAACCCTGTCCAAAAAGAACTCAGCCTAAAGGTGGAAGTAATCTCTAAATTCAAGCCCCAAGGTCTTGCATGCGAACTTGTAAGTATTTTTTTGAGGATGAATCATGCAAGTCGCTGCAAGAGAACAAATTAAATGGTTACAACAAAACAACAAATATTAGCTCAAGAAACTACAAAATATGTTACAAAATAATCTACAAGAGGCTAGGCCAAAGAGTATGAGTAAACTCTTCTCTTTGACTAGTCGTGACTTGGCTCTTTGAAATAGCTAGATATTAATAAATGAAGTGCAATACGTGAACAATAAAAATTTTAATGTAATTTTGATACAATAAATAAGATCCTAAAACTTAAAAGAACGCCTGCAAGACAAATTGAAATAGATGAGACTTTAGAATTTAACGCATGTAGGTTCTCCTTGAATATTTTCAAGAGTGGGTTGGTTCCTCCGAGAACTTCCCCTCACGCTTGAAAGCTTGACCAAAGATGGATTCTTCTACAAAACTTCACCACAACACATTAAATCCACATGAAATTAAATAAATGCAATGGAAAGAACTCCTAGAGATATATTTGACATCAACTAGAATGTTTCTTTTCCTAGAGCAATTAAACAATTCCTATGCTAATATGAGATAGTTGCATATCAACATAACTTGAAACAAGCATGAAGAAGTATGTAGAAACACAATAACAACATGTCAAGAATTTACCATATGCAAGGAGAAGAACACCATCACAAGTAACCCCAAAGTCTGTTGTATTATATTGCAAAATGTGTGTACAATCCAACAGCGTGTCCTCAAGCCCAATAGCTCATATTACATGATACATATGAGAGCCCATGGCTCTATGATATAGAGTGTTGGGAGCAAATCCCAAGGAAAAATGCATACGCGAACTGAATTTGGAGGAAATCCCAAGAAAGAGCAAGTCGAGTTCCAAGTGGAGATGATAGAGACACCAAGGCAAATCGAATTCCATATATGGCACCCAAGGAAAATCGAATTCTCTATATGGCATAGTAAACATATCCATGAGTGAACCAAAGCAATGAGATAACTCCAGTCAAACCATCCAAACTCGAACCAAGTGTTGCCACCTCAGATGATGATCCCAAAGATGCTCTGCGTAGATCCCAGGAATTGCGTGATCTCCTCCAAGAGAAACTCGTGGTCCTCCAAAGTGAAACTCGTAATCTTCCAAAGTGAAGTGCTAAGTGTAGAAGCACTCGAGCTAACAGTGAGAGAAGTCCCCACGAAATCCTCAGTCCAAATATTCCATCGAATATTCCTTTAGTGCATGAGCTTCTCCAAATAATTCGATTTTCCACATGTGCAACTGCTGCATTAACTCCAGGAAATTCGATTTTATGAGATATTGGTGTATTTATGATGTAAGGTGCTCAGTCATCGTCCACATGTACCTTGACTCAACTCTTTGACTTAGGATAATTTCCAAGTCATTTCCACGTCATTCTGTCACATGGAATAATTTATTTCTCTTTATTTAATTTATTTCTAGCCTAATTTATTGCCACATTTTCCACTAAACTTAGGAAATGTGGGTTTTGGGGGTCCTAAACACATTTTTGACCCCTCAAAGTGTGTCATAGTAGAAAGTTGAGGGTGAGAGGTGCAAATTTTATTACGCATACCCCATACAACTTTTCTAGACATCATTTATTACATTACATATACAATTTTTATTACAAAATCTAAAAAATAAAAAAATGACTACTTAGACCAAACCAAATTCCATGAAATTTTTTGTGTGATTTAGTATGGTAATACACATCGACTCTAGACACTAGGACTCACCCAAGGCCTCACCATCAAGTCGTACTCTAGCTTTGGGGTATATTTGGAGGAAAAAACTCAATTAATTATTAAGTCCTGGTAGGGAGATGATAATTAACCAAGTGAAAAAAAAACCTCCCAGAGTAATACTCACTTGTTGGCAAGGTCCCAAGCTACCTAGGCCTATTACAAACTCAAAACTCATCATATTAGTATCACTTATTACAATTCCCCGCAGGGTGTGGAATCTGGGTACAATAGAAAATGATGAGAAAAAGAAGTAGAGTTTAAAAGCTCTGGTAATCTGATGATATCTGATGGTACAAGTGTCCTTTGGTACATCCTTGGGCATGGAGTCTTCAGATAGTCATCAAGTGCCACTCTAGTGGTCAACAACACCCCTATGCAACTGGAAGGTCGTCGATGAAATCCATGACACTCTCCCACTTCTTCTCCACAATCACCTCCATCTGTCTCTGGCTCATCCACATCCTCTAACTCACTGTTTGAAAACACCTCTATATAATGGGCCTTTCCCTTGCTACACCGGTGCCCTGGTGCCCATGGCTCCTGGTATGTAAAGCATAGCTTCCTCCTCAGGAGGTCTCTCCTAGTCTCATCATCCAACTGTCCTCACCCCGTCCGCTCCTTCTGAGGGGGTCTAATGTCCTTATCTTTCTAAGGAAAGGTAGGCTTGGGAGGTACTGGTGTCCTAGTCCCGTTAACGGCATCTTGCAATGGCACTCTCCCGTAAGCTCTCACCCAACCACACAATGGCTCTACTAGCCCCACAATGAGAAACATGATCAGCCTCATCTATGAGATGTGAGAGACCATAACAGCTAGTCTCTGGAACTCTGCCATGTATTCCTTGGCGCTACCTATCTGCCTTAGGTTGGCTAGCTCTCTAAAATGTAACTCGGGGTCCTTCCTGTCAAATCTCTCCACCAGACTCCTCGTGAACTCAGTGTATGATGTAATAAATGCATTCCCCAATGTGACCAATCCATGATACCACCACTCTTGCGCATCTCCCTTCAAATGTAGAGTGGAAAACCTGATTGCATCTGTCTCCTACGTTGGATTTAGGTGGAAGTATGTGTCTAACCTCTAAATCCACGCCCTAGCTAAACTCCTAGCTGATCCATCAAAATAGGGTAGCTTTACTTTCCCTTCCAACTTCTGAGTATCCTAGTTGTGCTGGTGTTGTCCTCCTCTAAAAGGTACTTCTACCCCAGATCTATACTTCTCCTTTAGGTGGCAATAATCCCCAAAGGACAAAACTCTTTGGACCCTGGGATCCAATGCCTCGTACTCATCAACTCCATCGGTAAAAGATCTCATCAACTTAGCAAATGCATATGGCTCCCTCTCCCTCTTTGGCTCCTCCAGGAAGCGAGGCATCGTGGGTCTCATAGTCTGGCCATAAGTATGGGTGCTCGGTTGTTGGTTTGTGCATGCATGCACATGACTCCCCTCTCCTGTCTGGGACCCACCTTCTCCATCATTGGCCCCTCCTTGTGGCCCTCCTTGTATGCTCTACAATTGTAGCCCCAACATCTGTGGCATCATTTCTATAAAATATTGATTATGCACCATCATTTGCTTGTTCAACCTCACTAACTCCTCCAGCAATAGATCTCGCCCATTCTTCCTAGGTTGTGTTGCCACACAATCTAGTAGTGGTCCTAGGAGGGGTACCTAAGGGACAACTACTAGACCAAATGAAAACAATGGGACAAAGACCCAATGTCACCTCATTCAATGTCCCTTGCTCTTTACGAACTTTGACCAATGGGAGGAGTCTTGGTATAAGGGAAATCACTTGAATGATAGGATCAATGGCAACGTGTGGTGTGATTTTCGAATCCCATTCAAAGGAGAGGCTCAAATAATGGCTCAATTGCTTCAAAGAGAAACTAATGACTCTCCAAGAAAGGCTTGTGAGGAGACATAGACCTAGGACGAAAGGATATTCAATCACAAGGGACACTCCCAGACTAAAGGCTTCCTAATGTTAATTTTAGCAGCTAGGAAGAAATTCCCTAGCCCATATTTAATTATGAAATATAATTGTAAATGATTAAATCAAAGGAATTGCATTATGTTCATCAAGTCAGCTTCAAAAATACTTGGAGAGAAAAAATACTTTGAAAATTGAAATTTGTACAGGTCAGCGTAAAAGGGATTCATGTCAGCCCTCTCAAAAGTGGTGACCCTTCATATTTGAAAGCAACTGTAAATCCAATTGTGTTAATCTCCAAGACGCATTCAACTAGCACATCTGCTTTGAAATATTTGGATGGATTTCTGGGGCATTTCGTAAGGGTTTTACAGAACAATAAGATTGTTCTCTAGCTCATGCCTCAGGATCATTTTCTTGTACTGGAACATACTCTCGCTTACGACTTTGCACTCATTCATGCTACATGACTACTCTCTCTCACTCATGTTCAAGGCACAATCTCATTTTATGGTATATGTTGTCGTTGGTGTATCATCTCACTAGCATTGGCTACAAGACTCTCGCTAATGACCTCGCTTGGACTGTAATGGCGTAATCTCTCAATTCTATTGCCACGCATTCATGATTTCTGCACTCAATTGTATGGCATTCTCTACGATTATATTGCCTCTGCAATATGGTGAACTGAGAATATATATGAACTTTCAACTTCGATCTTGTTTTACTCAGCATTATTGTCAAGGTTATGGTTATGTCTCGGCACTCCTTCCACTGCAAACCCGTTGGCATCGCACTGCAATGCATGATATGGTCTCTACATTATGTATGATGGGTCTTAGTAATATGCATGATATGGTCTTTGTAATCGGCATCGCTCTCATTGTGTACTCTCGCATCACATTGCATGGTCACTCTATTCACTCAGTTTATATATATATATACTATGATCCTCTGCATTCGTATCTCATATGGATGATAATTGATCTAAGCACTTTATATATCCGTGATCTCAGCTCAACGTATTGATATATCTCAACCCTTTGGTTGTTCAGTGATCTCGTTATAATGTATGATTGATCTCTGCGCTTTCTATACATATATATATATAGTCTCGCCATACATACATATGCAGGTTCTTGGCACTGTTGTATGATATCTTTCATATGGAACAGTAGTATGTTCACGGTTTGTATGGTCAACATCATTTTATGAGGGCAATAATGAGAATTACAATGTATGGTAATAGACAGAGCAACCCTTGATTATTGGTATTCGTATATATATTGGTATTAGTGTTGTATGTATGGTCATAGTGGTCTGCATTAAGAATCTTCTTACTCCAGTAATATGTTTTCTATAATCTTGACTCAGAGCAGTGTATTTGCAGCAACGGTGTAAACAATATATATTGCAGCAATGATAGTGATGTTACAGTAACTACTTCATGTTGCCGATGATCTCATTAGTATTCAAATCTTGTTCACAAACGACGTTGTGAACAAGATCTGTTTAGGCCTCAGGGAGCTTGATGTGATGGATAATGTCTCATATTATTGTACTTTGTATCACAGCGGAACAATTGATAAAATCTAATAGAAGAAGAAGAAGAAATTCCAAGTTTTCCCCCTTGTGGGGTTTTTCCCTAGTCTCCAACCAATCCTGGTGTCTCTTTGTGCGCACGGTTCTGTTCTAATGATCCCTTTTACTGTTCTGCTGCATTACTAATGAGTTGTTCTTTCTACATAATTGCATATGGTATAATAATGTTATAATATTGTGGGGTGAATTTAATGTATAAATTACGTAGTGCAATTATCTAAAGCAAAGAACAATCAGCCCTAAGAAAAATTAACATGGTATCAAAGTTGGGCTAAAGAAAAGTCATGGATATCACCCCTATGAAGACACCATTGATGGAAGTAATTAATGATGGCAGAGACCTAAAAGAATGCTAGGGTTTGGAGGAAACCCTTGTTGAAAAATGTGTAACTAGGTTCAGCCAAATATGAAATGTACTTTTGATTCTTGTATTTTGTAAAATGAAAGAAAAATTATTATTGTTATTTTGACCATGGGTTTCATGCTCAAGGTCTTTTATTTTAGAGTTCAAGCACCCATTGAGTGTTTCTAGGGTTTGTCCTAGGTCAAGTCAAAAGAGTCATTGTCATAAGTTGAAGACCCCTTCAGGCACATTGTAACTTGTAAAAAGAAATATTTTTGTATTTAAAAGTGTCAAAATACCCTTCAAGACCAAGTTGGGCCAACAACTAAGAAGTCGACATATTTTGAGGAGCCACATCCACCTTCAGAAGCCTATATAAAGGACGGAACTCGACCACCTTGGGACACATTCACTTCTCACTCATACAAGAAAAGGAGAAGCGCAAGAAGGCTAGTGAAGAAGGAGGATGAAGAAAAGAAGTTTTGGGGTTGATTCTCTCTCACACTTGCGAAGAAGGCTAGGATTTGTTGCTTGAAGGTCGAAATTCTTTATCTACTGGAAGACGATCAAAGTTGTTGGAAGAAGGGCCTAATAGGTCACCTACTAGCCCTGGACTAGGAAACAAGACAAGTGAACTTGTTGGGAGGCCTTGGAAGGCTAAATTTCGCTCACGTGTGGATGCAGTAGCAGTTGCAGGGAGCCGAAAATTTCAGACTTGCAGTAGAGGCCGAAATTTTGAAGCTAGGGGTCAAAGTTGTGCTCTTGGAAGAGATTTGACTAGGTTTGGCTTGGACAAAGGAAGCACATTATCTGGAGAAGCCGGACTTGGCCTTGGAAGGGTATTGGACTTGGTCTAGAGGTCTCGGAATTCGTCGATTGGAGAATCTATAAGAAGAGAAGATATTTACGGTTTTTGTTGATTTTTGGTAACATCGGATGTGCTCTAGCCTTGAAATTTGGAGAGGCTAAGGCACATGAGATCTACAAGACCCAGAAATCGTTTTGAGAAACTCCACCCGGATGAGTTATTAAAATAATTAATATTTTTAATGGATTCCTAAGTCTAAACTTAGGAAAATAAAAATATTAATGTGTATTAATAAAGATAAGGGTGAGAAGCTTCTAAGAAACGAGGATCAAGTATGTTTTAATCTTAGCCGTTGATTAGGGACTTAATCTTGGCCGTTGATTCGTCAACAGGAAAAGTCTAATAGAATACTTGAGGATCATTTGGAGACACACCGGCAGATACTCAGTGTCTCAAGGAAAATCCATTCTCAAGTAGAGGAGATCGATTTCAGAGGGAGAGTTGCAGGGTGGAGGAAGAAGAGGGCATTAGAAGCAGGCAGTGACAAAGGAGGAGGTGACGCAGGGACAGTGGGAGAGAGCACAGAGAGAGATGCAGTCAGAGGAGAGATGCAGGGCCTATGCAAGCTGACAGAGAGGGACGTAGAGCCACTCAGAGCCACGGTGGGCCACGCAGAGTGACGTAGGGGTGACACAGAAGTGAGAGCAGGGTCTCCAAAGTGTCAGAAGGTCTCAAACGGAAAGTCTTAGGTGTTTTCTTTTAGTTTCTCTGTAAAGTCATTCCTTATAAAAGAAATTGTCGCTGAAGATTAATAAAGCCCTCATCTGTTGCACCGGTTTTCCCACATTGAGTTTTTCTAGGGACAATTGTCCAAAAATAATTGTGTTGATGTGATTGGTTCTTGTGCATGTATTTTTTCTCTGGGTAAATGTGTGATAACTGCATTAGAATTGATTTTAATATTTGTTGAAGTGATTTTGTAAATAACTTATTGTGAATAATAAGTAGGTGAAATAAATCAGTTGTTGTAGTAATAGAATTTCAGTTTAGAAATTTTCACATTTTACTCTCAAGTGGAGAATTTTTGGCCCAGGCTTGCAGCCTATATCCTGTGTTCTTATGTACTATTGTTCCTCTTGTTTTGGTAGTTATTTGATGATAAAAACGAACATAATAATAAGAGAAGAAGCTAATAAGTAAGAAAAGCTAAAAAGATATCACAAGCAAATATCATTGATAGAGAAATCATTTTAACTTCTGCCCTATAGATTTCTCAACATGGTATCAGAGCTAAGGTTGGCTAAGGGCCTAATGAAGATCTCTACTACATTGAAGAAGTTCCTAAATAAGTGTACGAAGGTAGCAAGTCATCTCAAGAAGGGCATCAAAGAAGTATGGGATCTCTTATTTTTACTTAAGAAGGGAGTGATTGTTAGTTTTTGTAACATTGGATGTGTTCTAGCCACGAAATTTGGTGGAGAGACTAGAATACATGTATTCTCCAAAACCCAAAAATCGTTTCTGGAAATTCCACCTAGAGACGACTTAATTAAAATAATTAATCAGTTTTTTAATATTTCCTAAGTCTAAACTTAAGAAATATGATTAATTAAAGGGTATTAATTAAGTCATGGTGAGAATCTTCTAGAAAAAGACTTGGATCGAGTTCTAGTTAATCTTAGCCATCGATTAAGTTTTAATCGTGGCCATTGTTGTCTCAACGAGAGATTATAAGAAGAAACTTGATGGGGCTTGGAGAACACACACCAATAGTTCGATTTCACTAGCAGATCAATTTCCTAAGTAGCAGCGTTGAGTTGCCAAAGAGAGAGCTAGTGAGCTCGAAGCAGTGAGAGAGGGGCAGAGATAGTAAGGCCGGAGGAATCTTTTCCAGTTCCAGTGAGTGCACTGCAGAGAAGCAATGAGTGCCACAGAGACGCAGGGCAGAGCCACACAGAGGTAGAACAGTGCTTCAGAGGGGATTCCGTATTTTGCTAGGAAGAAGCATTGATTCAGTGCTAGAAGCCGGAAAGAGAGTCTGGAGACTAGGAGGATCCATCTTCCAGAAAACAGTTGATCAAATAGCAGAAGGAAAAGCAGTTTTGAGTTGTGAGGACACAACACTGCGTAGGCTGACGCAATGACTACGTAGAGGCATCAAAGAGCAGCTCAACTTGAGCCAAGGTCAGTGTCGGATCGCTTATGGGAGTGAGATTTTTCTCACTAGATTTATTGTCAGTCATTTCTCTGTATGGATTGCTAGATTTGAGCATCCATAGTCTTGTACTTAGATTTACTACTGCATAATATTAAAACCCTCAGCCGCTACACTAGTTTTCCTGGGGACTTAGTCCAAAAACAATTATGTATTTGTGTGTGCCCAGAGTTTTTATTTATTCTGCAGTATTTATTTTGTGAAGGTTGCAGTGTATTTAATTCGATATTTGTTGTAGCACACAACCAGTGAATTTTTTAATCAAATTAACAATTAGAAGAATAAACATTAGTTGCTGCAATAGGAGTCGGGTGACCAATTTTTCACATGGTATCAGAGCACAGATTGAAACCAGAGAGCTCAGTTGTAGGTTGGAAGAAGAAGCTTCGAAGCACTGCGTAAGCAACTATTCGAAACCTCAGGGGTTGCGCAGTCCTTTTGGCCAGGAGGGTCAATTTTTGAAGATAAGTTTATTTCTCTGAGAGAATTGACAGAGAATAAATTTTCCAGATCAAAGATTACTAGAGGCAGAGGGAGAAGTAGTATTTTCCTTGCAAAGAAGATCTTCAACTCAAACGCAATTATTTTGCCGCAGTTTGTTGGTGCAGAATAGCGTCAGGAGGAAGGAAGAGCACACACTGATGGAATTCTTTCCTCAGGGAACTTCTAGTCCAGAAGTTCGATTTTTCACTGCAGAGTAGCAGTAGTTGTGAGAAGATTTGCCCACTCTAGCAGGGAGTGCATAGAGCCAGTCAATAGCTGTGCAGAGGATAAGAGAAGGAGTTCAACTTTTTGCAGAGATGGCGTCAGCAGGGCTAAGAGATCAGGATCGGTTGGACGGAGCCTCCAACTACGTCGTTTGGAAGGCAAGAATTCTCGTCTTCTAGATGAATACGATCTCAAAGCCTACATCGATAACATGGTAGCTATACCCATGGATGCAAATCAGATGAAGACCTACAAGAAGGAGATGGTGAAAGCAAAGAGGTTGATTCTCGATGGGGTTCGAGATCACGTGGTGTCTCACATAGCTGGCAAAGATACTGCTAGGTAGATGTGGGAAGCTCTCGCTACACTATACCAGGGATCTTCTAAGCAGCAGAAGATATATCTTGAGGAGAAGTTGAAATGTACAAGGATGCAGAAATGGGAGCGCATAGACCCCTTCCTCACTAGGATTCAGGATGTCCAAGACCAGTTGTCTGCAGTAGGGTCAGTGCCCTAGCCTACAAAATTGGTGTGGTTAGCTCTAAACAACATTTCCGAAGACTAGCAGGTCTTCATCCAGAGTATTTTGGGCAGAGACAAGTTGCTAGATTGGGATTGAATGTGGGCTGATCTGCAGCAGGAAGAGATGAGGCAAGATTTGTTGAAGAGCAACAACAACAACAATGGGAGGAAGCAAGTGAAAGAAGAGAATGTGGCCCTCGCATCAAAGGGGCAGTAGGAGGAAGAAGGACCTTTCCAAGGTCAAATGCTTCAGATGTGGTGAGCTTGGCCACTACAACACCCAGTGTCCTCTCAGGAAGAAGGACAAGGAGGAGAAGCAGGACCAGGCGGCAGCTCATGCAGAGATCGACAGGTTGTCCTCTAGATTGGAGGAAGAGTTTGCCATGATCACCGATATACCTCCAGGAGTGAGGTGGGGTGATTTGGTTTTGTAGCCCCAGAGAGCTACAGATGGGCAGGATTCTTGAGGAGGTCCACCTCATGAATCAATACCTTGCTATGGGAGCCCATAGCATGTAGTAGCAGGATGGATCAGTGGAAGATGGTGCAGTCAAATGCTAGAGTGACAGATGCAGTGGCTAGTAGCGGTCAGATACTGGGTAGCGCAGTGCAGAGTTGGCAGCAGTGCAGTTGGCACAGAGCAGAGTCAGCAGCAGTGCAGAGGCTTCTATGGCAGTGCAAGGATTAGCAACAGCCAGAGACTCGGGAGACAGATGCATCATACTAATCACAAATGATTCAGTATTTTGGATGCTTTTCAATGACAGTTACTGCAATAGATGGAGAGGGAGTTGCAGTGTAGATGTAGTGTTGGCAGCAGTTCAATAGGGCCACCAGCAGCACAGATGCAGTGTATATTAGAGTTGCGCAGTAGTTGGTGGGCAGCAACAGCCAGACATCAACAGTGTGACAGGAAGTGGTACAAAGACAGGGCGTTGCTTCAGTAGGTTGCAATGTTAGAACACATTCCTTGCTAAGAGGGAGTGTTAGTTTTTGTAGCATTGAATGTGTTCTAGCCATGAAATTTGGTCGAGAGGCTAGAATACATGTATTCTCCAAAACCTAGAAATTGTTTCTAGAAATTCCACCTAGAGATAACGTAATTAAAATAATTAATCAGTTTTTTAATATTTCCTAAGTCTAAAATTAGGAAATATGATTAATTAAAGGGTATTAATTAAGTCATGGTGAGAATCTTCTAGAAAACGATTTGGATCGAGTTCTAGTTAATCTTAGCCATCGATTAAGTTTTAATCGTGGCCATTGATATCTCAACGAGAGATTATAAGAAGAAACTCGATGGGGCTTGGAGAACACACACCAACAATTCGATTTCATTGACAGATCAATTTCCTGAGTAGCAGAGCTGAGTTGCCGGAGAGAGAGCTAGTGAGCTCGAAGCAGTGAGAGAGGGGCAGAGATAGTAAGGCCAAAGGAAGTTTTTCTAGTTCCGATGAGTGCACTACAAGGAGGCTGTGAGTGCCACAAAAAGACAACGTAGTGCTTCAGAGGGGATTCCGTATTTTGCTAGGGAGAATCAGCGATTCAGTGCCAGAAGTCGGAAGGAGAGTCCGGAGGCTAGAAGGATCCATCTTCCATATAGCAGTTGATCAAATAACAAGAGGGAAAGAAGTTCCGAGTTGTGAGGATGCAATACTGCATAGGCTAACGTTGTGACTGCGCAGAGGTAGCAAAGAGCAGCTCAACTTGAGCCAAGGTTAGTGTCGGATCACCAGTGGGAGTGAGATTTTTCTCACTAGATTTATTGTTAGTCATTTCTCTGTATGGATTGCTAGATTTGAGCATCCATAGTCTTGTACTTAGATTTACTACTGCATAATATTAAAACCCTTAGTTGCTGCACCAGTTTTCTCGAGTTGGGTTTTTTCGGGGACTTAGTCCAAAAATAACTGTGTATTTGTGTGTGTGTGCATCTATTCTTCCAGCATTTTTATTTCTTTCGTAGTATTTATTTTGTGAAGGTTGCAGTGTATTTAATTCGATATTTGTCATAGCACACAACAAGTAAATTGTTTAATCGAATTAACAATTAGAAGAATTAACATCAGTTGCTGCAATAGGAATCGGGTGAACAATTTTTCACAGTGACCAAGACATCTACAAAGGACAAAGGACTATTCTCAGCACTCACTAGCACCTTTCAAGATGAGAATATCTAGGTAATCGATAGTGGACCATCAAGACATGTGATAGGGCAACACAAGCAACTTAAAGCATTCTCAAGGGGAAAGTCCTCTTACTCTGTTGAGCTTGGTGACAACAAGAGCTACCTTGTAAGAGGAATTGGATCTACCTCGCTAGAGCTGGAGGATGGAGGAAATATTCATCTCATAAATATCCTATTTGTTCCAGGTTTCCATAAGAATCTTTTTTTCCATTTCATGTCTAGAAGATAAGGGAGACAAAACTGCTTTCATAGATGGAAAGGTTGTAGTATGGCATAAAAAATCAAGCATAGATTGGGATCCATGAAGGAAGACTTTAAATATGGTTAACTCCCCTCAATCAAGCTTTGGTTCAAATTGAAGTTAGCCCTTGTGAACTTTGGCATAGAAGATTTGGTCACCTTCACTACAAAATCTTACCAACCCTAAATTCAATAGTGAATGGCATCCCCGAACTAAAAGAAGATCATAAAGTGTTAGTTTTTGGTAGCATCGAATGTGCTCTAGCCATGAAAATTGGTGGAGAGGCTAAGGCACATGAGTTCTAAAGAACCCAGAAAACGTTTGGTGAAATTCCACCTGGATTGTATTTTATTAAAATAATTAATATTTTTAATGGAGTTCCTAAGTCTAAACTTAGGAAAATTAAAATATTAATAGGTATTAATCAAAATATGGGTGAGAATGACCTAGAAAGTGGATCAAGTCATGTTTTAAACTTAGCCATTGATTAGAGACTTGTTGTCGCGCAGATTGGCACGACAACGCTCGGATCGGGGGCTGTCACTCTGATCCCCGATCCCTCCGTTTAAGCCTGTCTCCCGCGGCTAAGGGGGGTAGACCCTGTGAGATGATGAGGCCAACTGTCGACCAGTTGGTTGGGAGACACGAGACACGATTAGGATAAGCACTAAAAAAGATTTAATTAATTGAGCAGACCAGTGCCTTAAGAGATTGCAGATAAGACGATTACTTGTTAAATGATATAAAAACATGGACCATGAACAACAACCATCAATCATCAGCTAAATCGCATGACCAAAACGATATCCAGCAATTGAAAACTTCGAAAAGATGAATGCTTAAAACCACCACAAGAATCGTAAATTAACCAGATATCATATTTCGCATCTCGGCTTGAAAACTTTAGATCTCAGCAATAAAGATATAACGTGAAAGCAACTGAAATCTGGCAAAAATAATTTTCCACAAAATTTTTAAATTTTTTTTTTTTTTTTTTTTTAAATACAAAAAAAGAAAATCCTAAATCTAAAAAAAAAAAATATTTATTTATTTATTTATTTTTTTTTTTTTAAATCAAAAATTAAAATCTAATTAAAGATAATTCTAAAAAAAAATAAAATCTATATACCATACAAATTTCTAAACTAAACTAAAAGAAAAATAAATTGAAATCAAATTAAAATCTAACTAAACTTAAAACTAAGGACTAATATATTAAATAAATTAAAACAAATCTAAATCAAAAAATCTAAGAAAATATTATAAATAAATCTTAAACTAAGAAAATTTAAATCTAAAAACTAATCTAAACCCTAAGACTAACCTATGTTATGAAATAGGAAGAAGAAAAGCCTACGTTATAATTCGAATAACCAAAGGCAAACCAAAATATGGATTCATTTGTCGGCACATATAACTCACGCAAATAAGACTTCGGGCAGAAACAAAAACGACGCAACAGTACCGAGCATGACAGATGGAACCCTAAACGACCCACGGGAAAACGCTGGGCACTTCGGAAATATTACAGCCTTACAGCTTCGATATACACCGGGCCACGGACTCTGGAGCGAAAATGATTCAAAGCTGATACGCAGTGATAAACTAGGTCAAAGACGCAGTCAACAGCGGGGGTTTGAGAGGCCTGCGGGTCGATTTTGGACATGCAAACAAATTCGATGTCTACCATACAATGATGCTCTAAATCGAATCCACACAAGTGTGTTTTGCAATGCAGGTTGGAGGCCAACGTTCTGGACGGGCAGGAAGAAATATGCAAATCGGTTCTGATTTCGACTGGTGAGAGATAATCATGCCAAAAATGATGCGTAGCTTACCTGATACGCAGAGATACACAGTGCAAAAAGCGGCAGCAATGGAAATCGATTTTATGTGAGAAAATTACCAGGACAATTTTGATAGCAGACTGAATGAACTCGCCCGACCCTTGTTGAATGCTCCAGACTTCACTCACGTTAAAGACCCAATACGAATACGTAGGTAGCAAAAAAAAATTCGCATAACAATTGACCCAAAGTTACATGAGCGTGATTTATCTTCACCCGGAAAGAATGTTGTTCGATGGAGTACCCAGGGCTTGAAGAAAACATCCAGCGCTTCAGAAAATCACATTGAGGGCTGACCACGATTTTAATTAAGTAGGGACAAGATGTGGCTCAGAAGGAGGCAGCGTATGAAAAGATCTCAGAACTCGTCCAAAGCCTGGCAGCTGAATGCTATGATCTGGGCAGCCTCGATCTCTTTCTGAAAAAATTTGCTCTTGATGAAAACCCTGTGGCTACAAACATAGTAATACAAAACCCTAATGAAAAAAATTGTAACCCTAGAACAGAAAAATTTGAAACCCTAGGACAGCTTAATAATTTACAGATTGTGGCCCCTGAAATGCCAGATTTAGCAATAACAGCAGTAATTGTTTTCAATATATCAGAAATTTTGAACTTCACTGTGAACAGAAAGAAAATCTCTCAATGTAAAACAGAAAAGAAACTCTTAATGATTAACCCAGGGCACAATCAGCTGGGCTCTGCATAGAAAAGCCTGTGGGAGTCGGCTGGTTCAGCCCAGAACTTCCCCAAACGCCCACCTGTACCTTTTACCTAAAGATCTCCTGCACACCTCAAGCAAACATCAGTAAAGAGGGCAAGAAATGCTGCTAGATTTCAAGGAATAATGGAGATACCTGCCATTATTCCAGAAACCCTACAACATTCAAACCCTAGCACGTGAGCAAGATACCTGTACTCACAATACTCTGAAAACCAGCGATTATTAACTGCTGAAAACTGAAATATGCAGAAAAATGAAAATCTCACAGCAATCCCAGAGAGTAACACCAGCCAGTTTTGAACCCCAAAGTCTTTTTATTAACCAGAAAATCAGATTACAAGAGAGCTTTTTCAGTCCAGACTCACAGATCAGATGATCTCAAATGACTCCCTAAGACCCTATATAAAGGAAATGATCCTAACGGCTAGTTCGAGTGATCCATGTAGAAATGATCTCGACCGTTGATGAGGATCAAGACATCTCTTGATCTCATCCGTCGATTTATTAACTTAAAATACTATTATTTTATTAGTTAGGGTTTTTGCTCCATTTTATAATTTTTATTTATTTTTTATTATTTTATTATTTTTATTCATTTTTTAATTTTTTAATTCATTTTAAAATGGATCACTGAACTAAGCCTTCGGAGACATCACCTAGGACCTAGGACTTAGGACTCATGAGGGGATTTAAAACATTTCTCGACCCTCAGGACACATTACATCATGACTTTTACAAAATTACATCTTAAGGGACAAACCCATTTAATACAGACCCTCACAAAACACCCAGTTCTGCGACACAACTATAATCTAGCAGATTAACATATAAGATTCTCCTAAAGTTCTGATGACGAAATCCATCCCGGCTTTGGGGTCAGGTTTGAAGGAAAACTCTGCCGATCGTAGATCGGTGAGACGAAAAACCTCCCGGGACGCAGATCATCATTAGAAAGTTAGGTCCACCTAGGCAACTTTACATACATGACTCTGATCTGCTTAGATTATTTACAACTTATACATGCAGACCGGGTTTACAACAAAAATGATCAAGCTGCTGATGATGGCAGGATGGCACGGACATGCTGATCAGGTGCTGCTTCCTTTCTGTCAAGAAAAACGGGGTGCACTGCATGGGTAGTTGACCAGTAGAGGTCAACAAGACTTAATCTCGGTCGTTGAAGACTCAAAAATGGAGGCTTGGGGTTCATTTTGAAACACACATGGAGAGAATGAATTGATCTGGAGTTCAATTTCTGGGGCTAGGAAGCTGAGAAATTCGAACTAAGTGATCATTCAGCCGCAGAGGGGCAGTGAGAATCTGGGAGAAGAACTTTCCGGAAAATACTGACAGAGAGGCGGAGAGAGCTTGCAGAGAGAGAGCAATAGCTGGGAGAGCTGATGCTGGGCCAGTCTGGGCCCACGCAGCCTTGACATAGAGCCAGAAGGGCCAGCACAGAGGAGAAAGTTGTCTGTCACGAAGAAGCCGGAACTGTCGAAACAACCGAGATAGCTGATGCAGAGGGCAGAAGAGTTGGCACAGGGCAGACGCAGAGAGCAGAAGAGTTGACGCAGGGCCTACACAGGTCCAACGCAGAAGTAGCTGAGGTTAACCAATCTTGTTGTCGAATCAGCCAGAATTCTATTGGGTGAAGTGAGGTAAAACTCATTCAAATTTTCCGCCAGTATTTTCTCTATAAAGGATTGCTAGATGAGCATCCTAGATTTGTATTCAGATAATTCTCTTGCATAATAATAAACCCTCATAACTATTGCACCAGTTTTCCCGCATTGGGTTTTTCCGAGGACTATAGTGTCCAAAAATAAGTGTCCTATGTATCTTGTTCTTTGCTCTGTTTTTTGTTTCATGAGATCAAATATTTAATTAGTGTAGGCTGCAGAAGTAATTTGCTTAAGTATTCAGAAGAATAACTTGATGAATGTAATTTAAAAAAAATCAAGTAGGTGAAGTAGATTATTCAGATTCGTTGCAGTAGGGGTTCCTTCAGTGTAGGAATTTTCATATGAAGGAGTATGCAAGGGATGTGCATTGGGTAAAAACACCAAGAGACCATTTGGAAGCAATGCTTCAAGGTCAAAAGAAATTATGGATCTCATTCATTCCAATATTTGTGGTCCTATGACTCCAAAGTCTCTTGGAGGTCATCTATACTATGTAACATTCATTGATGACCATTCAAGGAAAACTTGGGTTTATTTAATGAAATCCAAGGATGAAGTATTCATCAAATTTCAAGAATTCAAAGCTGAAGTTGAAAACCTTACAAAAAGGAGAATCAAGATTTTAAGGTCTGATAATGGAGGAGAATACACATCAAAGGAAATGATAGCCTTCTGTAAGGAATCTGGGATTAAGAGGGAGTTGATAGTCCCATATAATCCCGAACAAAATGGAGTTGCAAAACGAAATAATCGATCCATTGAAGAAAGTGTAAAATCCATGCTACATGATCAAGATTTGTCGAAATTTTTGTGGGGTGAAGCTACTAATATAGTTGTATACATACAAAATCGAAGTACCCACGGGTCACTAGATAACATGATTCTCGAAGAAGCTTTCACTGGGAAGAAACCAAGCATACATCATCTTTGAATTTTTGGGTGTCCTGTCTATATTCATATACTGAAGGACAAGAGAAAGAAGTTGGATCCTTCAAGCATGAAGGGAACATTTGTTGGCTACAGTAACTCTTCTAAGGCCTATAGGATCTACATAAAAGAAGGACACCAAATAGAAGTTAGTCGAGATGTGATATTTGATGAAAGTATTGCATTCAAGAAATCAAAGGATCTCCATATGTTAGTTTTTGTCGCATCGAATGTGTTCTAGCCACGAAATTTTGTGGAGAGACTAGAATACATGAGATCTCCAAAACCTAGAAATCGTTTCTGGAAATTCCGCCTAGAAATGACTTAATTAGGTCATTAACCAGTTTTCAAATATTTCCTAAGTCTAAACTTAGGGAATATGGTTAATTAATAAGTATTAACTAAGTCAAGGCAAGAATCATCTACAAACTCACATGGATCAATCCAGAGATGATCCTAGCCATCGATTATGTTTTAATCTTAGCCATTGGTACTTCAACGGAGGATTATAAGAGGAGGTTGATGTCGTGATGGAGAAAACACTTGAGCAGTTCGATTTCTTGGCAGATCAATTTCCAGAGTAGTAGCAATCAGTTGTTGGAGTGAGCCAGAGATCGAAGTAGTGAGTGAGGGGTAGAGACAGTGAGGTTGGAGGACGCATTCCAGATCCAGTGAGTGCATTTGCAGAGAGGCAGAAGAGCCACAGAGAGGCTGATGGTGGGGAAGCACAACAGCCTCTAGAGGCAAGATCGATTTGTTGACAGGGAGAGACGTCCTTAGTTCCAGATGTTGGGAAGGATTCCCAAAGTGCTGGAGAAGCATCTTTCCATCTAGTAGAAGGCATAACAACTTCATCAGAGACCAGTCAGAGGCTTGACGTCCAACAAGCTACGCAGAGCAGTGCAGAGGCTAACGCAGAGGGTCAGAGGGCTGAATTTTTGAAGGCAGGTCGTGCCGGGAGTTTACTAGTATTTTTCTATGTAGGATTGCCAAATTTCAACATCTAGTTGTACTCAGAATTTCTCACTGCTGCATAATAATAAAACCCTCAACTATTGCACCAATTTTCCCAAGTTGGATTTTTTCGAGGACTTTTGTCCAAAAATAATTGTGTTATTTTTATGTGTGCGCTAGTATTTCTCAGTTTCAAGCGCATTATTTTTTTCTGCAGTTTTATTTGTGAAGGTTCCAGTGTATTTATTTCGATATTTGTCGTAGTAGATAAATTGTTAATTAATTAATAATTAGGAGAAATAATATCAGTTGTTCCAATAGGATTCCAGTATTGGAATTTTCACATGGTATCAGAGTGCAGTTGATTAGCTGGAGAGCTTAGAAGCGAAAGAAGGAATTTCACTGCTTAGTGTGGGCAGTGGGCCGAAATTCCCAAGGGAAATACAGTCATTCTACCAGGAGGCCAAGTTACTTGTGGAGGTTCGATTTTTCTGAGGGGCAAAAATTTGATCCTACCAGATCGAGTGATTCTAGAGGCAAAGGGAGCAACGCAGATTTTTCGTTGAGCAAATCTCTAGCTAGACGCAGTGGTTTTTGCAGCAGTTCGCTAGAGCAGAGCCAACATTGGGGTAGAAGAGAGAAGAGCACATACAAAGGGAAATTCTTCCTCAGGGAACTTCTAGTCTCAAGAAGTTTGATTTTCCTTACAAATCGACAGTCGTTGTGAGAAAATCTTCTCACTCGAGAAGGGAGCGCAAATAACAGAGCAACAGCTGAGGACAAGGAAAGAGGAAGTTTTCGACAGTTCATTGAGATGGCCACTGTTGGACTTCATGATCAGGACAGGTTGGATGGAGCTTCCAACTACATCATTTGGAAGGCAAGGATGTCCTTCCTTCTAGATGAATATGGCGTGAAGGCCTATATTGATGTAGTGGTGGCAGTTCCTCAAGATGCAAATCAGCAAAAAGAGTACAGAAAGGAGATGGCACGGGTGAAGCGATTGATCTTAGACGGAGTCCTAGATCATATGGTCTCATATATAGTTTGCAAAGATACTGCCAAGCAAATGTGGGATGCTCGTGCCACGTTATATCAGGGTACTTCCGAGCAATGGAAGATGTACCTCGAGGAAAAGCTAAGACTCATCTGGATGTAGAAAGGGAAAGGCATAGACCCCTTCCTCACCAGGATTCAACAGGTCCGGTACCAGTTGTTAGCTATTGGGGCAGCGCCTCAACCTACAGAGCTAGTGAGATTGGCACTCAATAGTGTCTTCGAGGACTAACAAATCTTTGTCCAAAGCATATTGGCAGAGACAAGTTACCAAAGTGGGACAGGATGTGGGCTACTTATAGCCTGAGGAATTGAGGCGAGCTCTTCTAAAGAGCTCCATCAATGGCAACAACAACGGATCGAATCAGGTGAAGGAGGAGGAGAATGTGGCCCTCGCATCTAAGGGTCCCAATCAGGGGCAGGGGGAGCAGAGAAAGAAGAAGAAGGACCTATCTAAGGTCAAGTGCTTCAGGTGTGGCGAGTTTGGCCACTATAGTACCTAGTGTCCTCTCAGAAAGAAGGACAAAGAGGAGAAGCAAGACCAGGCGGCAGCACATGTTGAGATTGATAGGTTATTCTCCGAGTTGGAGGAAGACTTCGTGATGATGGCAGCCATACCTCCAGGAGTGAGGTGGGGTGACTTGGTGTTGTAGACCCAAAGCGCTACAGATTGGGCAGGATACTTGAGGAGTCCACCTCATGGATTAATACCTTGCCACGGGGTCCCACAGTATTCAGTAGTAGGATGGATCAGTGACAGTTGATGCAGTCAAATGCCAAAGTAACACTTGCAAATTAGTAGCAATCGAATACTGGCGAGCGTTGTGTAGAGTTGGCAACAATGCAGTTCGCACAGTGCAAAGTCAGTAGCAACGCAGATTCTTCAGTGACAGTGTAGAAACTAGTAGCAAACAGAGACTCGGGTGACAGATGCATTACACTGATCATAGTTGATTCAATATTTTGGATGCTTTTCAGTTGCAAATGTTGTAGTTGCAGCAGCAACAAATGAGAGGAAGTTGCAGTGCAGATGCAGTGTTGGCAGCAGTAGTGCAGGGTCAGCAGCAACATAGATGCAGCGTATATCAGACTTGCACAATGGTTGGTTAGCAACAACAGCCAGACATCAGTAGTGTGATAGGAGATGATACAAAGACAGAGTGTTGTGGCAGGGTGTGCAACACTAGAACACATTCCTCGATAAGAGGGAGTGATAGTTTTTGTAGCACCGGATGTGTTCTAGCCACGAAATTTTGAGGAGAGGCTAGAAAACATGAGATCTCCAACACCCATAAAACATTTGTAGAAATTCGGCCTAGAAATTACTTAATTAGATTATTAACTAGTTTTTAAATATTTCCTGAGTCTAAACATAGGGAATAGCGAGAATAATCTAGAAACCCACACGGATGGATCCAGAGATCCTCCTAGCCATCGATTATGTTTTAATCGTGTTTGTTGGTGCTCCAACAAAGGATTATAAGAGGAGGTCGATGTGGTGATGGAGAAAACACTTGAGCAGTTCGATTTCTTGGCAGATCAATTTCCAGAGTAGCAACAGTTAGTTGCCGGAGAGAGCTAGAGATCGAAGCAATGAGTGAGGGGTAGAGACAGTGAGGCTGGAGGAGGCATTCCAGATCTAGTGAGTGCATTAGCAGAGAGGCAAAAGAGCCACAGAGACGCTGACGATGGGGCAGCGCAACAACCTCTAGAGGTAAGTTCGATTTGCTGAGAGGGAGAGACGTCTTCAATTCCATAGGCCATGAAGGAGTCCTAAGGTGTCGGAGAAGCATATTTCCAGCCAGCAGAAGGTAGAATGACTTCATCAGAGACCAGTCAAAGGCTTGATGTCCAACAAGCTACGCATGTTGAAGAATGTAACTAGGTTCGCTCTTCATAATTGTACTTGAAGTCAAAATGTAATATATTTGTCAAAAGAAAAGCAAAAATAATTTTTTTATTATTATTAATTGACTTGTTAAAGCATGGGTTTCATGCTTGGGTCAATTGTTATAGGTCAAGCTTCCATTGTAGGCTTTAGAATTATTTATATGGGTCAGAGTCAATTTGTTTATTGGTCAAAGACTCCTCCATCAAAGTCTCCTTGATCATCATCAAGTCAGCCTCCTCAAAGTCTCCTTCAAGTCGACCTCAAAGGAATTATCATCAAAAGAACACATGTCGGCTAAATACAAAGACACTGCTCTTCAAAGTCTCATGTCAGATCATTTATGATGGACGAACTACTATATATACAAGCCTAAGATCTTCACATTACACTAACACGGAAGCTTGGATTTCAGAGAGGAAATTTCGATGCTATAACAAAGATAACAAGTTTGGATAAGGCAAATGTTTCGATGTCTTTACAGGGAGCTCGAATAGGGTATAAAGATGATCTCTATGCTTCTATAGTTCGGAGTTATGCTCCCACAGTTCGATATTATGCTCCCACAGTTTGGTGTTATGCTCCCACTGTTCGGTGCTATGTTTCCACAGCTCGGTGCTATTATGCTCCAATCTTAGCCATTGATTAGGGACTTAATCTCAGCCGTTGATGTGTCAATGAGAAAAGCATAAGAGGAACCTTGAGGGTCACTTGGAGAATACACCAAAATGATCAATCATTCTGTTCTCTAAAGTGGGGTTTGCTAAGAGAGATAGAATTAGTGATCAGTTGCAGCGAGGGGCAGTGAATACGAGGTAGAGAGGCAGGGACAGTGCTGAGAGACCAGCGCAGAAGCAAAGAGAGGCAGACGCGGAGCTAGAGGGAGCCATGTAGAGGCAGCAGAGACTGTAGAGCCAAAGGGCCTGTGTCATCCACGCAAAGGCTGCAGGAGTGACGCGGAGAGCCAAAGAGGCTACGCAAAGCCTCAGTAGGCTGATGCAGAGGATTTCAGGCTGACGCAGAGGCCAGCAGGGCTGACGCTGAGCTTCAGATTGTGTTGGAGAGGGATTTCGTGGAGCAAGATTTTTGAATACCTGTTTCCGAAGAGAGGTATTGCTGCCAGATTTTTTATCTCTATCAAGTTAACCAGTTTGGCACCCAGTGTACTCAGAAAAGCACTGCCTATAATAAAACCCTTGGATAACGACACCAGTTTTCCCGCATTGGGTTTTTCCCACATTGTTTCTATTTCCTTCAGTTGTTGATCTGTAATGTGTTGAGCATGCATTTGTATTTATTTCCAGTATTTACATGGTAAATAACATGTTAATTAACAGAACAAGTAGGTAGGAATAAATTAGGAAAGTGCATGAAGGGTTTCTAATGTGTCAGACTTAGAAATTCCAACAATAGGGTGCAGACTGACACATATTGTCTCAGCCTTAGACCGGGGAATCCAGTGCTGTGTAGGAGTATACAATTATGAGCAATAGTCAGAAGGTGAGCACGTAGATGCATGGTGGTGTGTCGCGGTGCGCAGGTTTGCACCATGGAGTGGGTGGAGCAACTTACACCACATCAAGTGTACTAGCAAAGTGGTGGATGCATGGGCACATATGGGATGCCCTATGGCACATGGTGGCACGACATTGAGCGTTGGTATCTAGTGGTGCATGAGTTGTGCCACGGAATTCAGTGTTATGTCCAATGATACATATTTGTGTGCAACGGAGCATGATGATGCACAACAGGTTGTTGAATTGTTGCCAACAAGGAGATATCCTAATGAGGGCATCAAGCACACCTAGATTTGGAGAGCAAGTTGATCACCGGGTCAATAGTGAGCTTCCATTTATCACTCTCCAACATTGCACACTAACACAGGGGACTTGGTTATCGTCTTTTGATGCTCTCATCACGAGCAACAGGACCCAAGAGGTTCATCTGAGACAGATGGACAGGACACAGTGCATCGGGAGAGAGGCTTTCTAGTTGTGGCATATTGTCAGGGCGCTAGTGTTGATTTCTGGTAGCATCGGATGTGCTCTAAGCCTCAAAATGTGCAAGAAGGCTTGGACACATATATTCCACAATACCCAGAAATCGTTTTGGGAAATTCCACCTGGAATCAGTGTTATTAAAATAATTAATTATTTTTAATGGGTCCCTAAGTCTAAACTTAGGAAATTAAAATAATTAAATGGTAATAATCTAACTGTGAGTAAAACTTCTAGAAGACAAGGATCAAGCCAAAATGATTTGAGCCATTGATTAGAATATAATCTGGGTCGTTAGTTCTCAACTGGAGGATTATAAAAGGAGGCTTGATGGGCATTTGGAAAATAGATTGAGTGGGAGATCTGAGATCGAGTTTCTCAAGAGAGCAGCGCAGTAGTTGTCGGAGAGGTCATCGATGAGATTTCTTGCAGTGAGGGGCAAGGATAGTTTCGGTTGGAGATTTCTCCTGATCCAGGAATACTCAGTAGAGGAGGCAGAGAGAGATCCGGGAGAGGTAGCGCAGAGGCTATGCTGGGCAGCGTAGGCTGACGCAGAGGCAACGCAAAGCCTTGAGGAGATCTATATTTTTGTTGGAGAGGTCGATTTTTGAAGCCGGAAGCTAGGGTGTGAGACCAGGAGGACAGAATCGAAGTCTCAGAGGCAAATCGATCAGTAGAAGGGGTGATACTGTCCCTAGAAGTTGTGACGTTGGGCCTATGCAGTGACTGCGCAGAGGCAGTGCAGAGGCAGCAAGGGACAAGCCATTCTGTGGTTGGATCAGTCGGGATCGCCAGTGATAGTGTGAGGTATTTCTCACTAATCTTTTGTCAGTCATATTCTCTGTACTGGATAGCCAGCAAGGCATCCAAAGATTGTATTCAGAAAACTACTGCTTAATAATACAAACCCTCAGCTGTTGCACCGGTTTTCCCACATTGGGTTTTTCTAGGGACATTTGTCCAAAAATAATTGTGTAATGTGTTGTGTATTTCTTTCTTGCTTAGTTATGTGTTTCCGCATATAATTTTAATTGGTGAAGGTTGCAATGTATTAGTTTCGATATTTGTTGTAGGAAGCAGTAAATAATTTGTTCATAAATTAACAAATAGAAGGAACTTAATCAGTTGTTGCAGTAGAAATTTGGGTCTCCAAATTTTCACATGGTATCAAAGCTGCAGATGAAGCATAGCATAGCCAGAAGAACCCAGCGCTAAAGAGGAGGAGGACGAAGTGTTGCGTAAGTAGCAAATCGAATCCCCAGAAAGATTGTGCAGTCCAGACCAGGAGGGAAAAATTTTCGAGGAAGGTCTCCCTCTGAGTGAGTCGACAGAGAGGTAAGACTTCCAGATCGAAGTTTTCTAGTGTCAGAGGGAGCAGCATAGTAGGTTCAGCAAAGAGGAGGTTTCTAGTGTGACACAGTTTTCTGCAGCAGTTGCTAGGGTAGAAAAAATGTCAAAAGGAAGAAGAGAGACATTGTTGAGGGAATTCTGTCTCAAAGGACTTCCAGCTAAGAAGTCTGGATTCTCATTTGTTGAGTAGCAGCAGATCTACTAACTCTAGCTAGGAGTGCGTAGGCCAGCCCAGCAGCAGCACAAAAGAGAGAGGAGGCAATTCAACATTTCGTTGGCAGAGATGGAAGCTAATGGGTTGCGAGATCAGGATCGATTGGAGGGTGCATCCAACTATGTGATCTGGAAGGCAAGAATCTCATGCCTTCTGGATGAGCACGATCTCAAAACTTACGTCGACAGTGTGGTAGTTGTACCCTCGGATCCAGATCCGCTCAAGGAGCACAAGGCTGAGATGGAAAAGGCCAATCAATTGATCCTTGACGGGGTAAAGGATCACATAGTGTGTCACATTGCCGACAAGGATACAACCCGACAAATGTGGGAAGCATTGGCCATGCTATACGAAGGATCTTTCGAGTAGCGGAAGATGTACTTGCAGAAGAAGATGAGATCCACGGAGATACAGAAGGGGGAACGCATCGATCCACTCCTTACAAAGCTTCAAGAGATCTGAGACTCGTTGGTAGCTGTGGGGTCAACACCTCAGCCTACTCAGATGATGAGGCTGGCCCTAAATTCAGTCTCAGAAGAATGGAAAGTATTTGTCCAGAGCATCATGGGCAGAGAGAGATTGCCAGATAGGGAAGGGATGTGGGTCGCTCTTCAGCAGGAAGAAATGATGAGAGACTTAGTCTAATGCAAACTTGACAGTAGCAGCAACAGCAGTGGGACAAAGCCAAAGGAGGAGGATAAGAATGTAGCCCTCGCATCTAAGGTGCAACAGGAACAGCGGAAAAAGAAGAAAGATGTTACGAAGATCAAGTGCTTCAAGAGTGGTGAACTTGGTCACTACACTACACAGTGTCCTCTCAAGAAGAAGCACAAGGATGAGAAGCATGATCCGAAGGCTGCATCCACACATATCGAGGAGGAAGAGTTTGCCATGATTGCCCAGAGGTGGGGTGATATAGAACTGTAGTTGGAAAGAACTGTAAATGGGCAGGGTCCTTGAGGAGTCCACCTCATGGACCAATATCTTGTTACGGGAGCCCGGATCAGAAGTAGCAGGATGTATCAGTGTCAGTTGGTGTAGAGGAGTGCGGGAGTGACAGTTGTAGTAGCTAGGAGTGCCAGAGACTGAGCAGCACAAAGCTAGAGTTGGCAGTAGTGAGGTTGGCACAGAGCAGAGTCAGCAGCAGCGCAGAGGCTTCAGAAGGTCAGCATAGAGACTAGCAGCAATCAGAACCCCAACAACAGATGCATCATGTTGAACACCTGTTCTGTAATTTTGGATGAGTTGACCACTAGAGTGGCACTTGATGATTATATGAAGACTCCATGCCCAAGGATGATCCAAAGGACACTTGTACCATCATATATCATCAGTCAACAGAGTTTTTTAACTCTAATTCTATTTTATCATCATTTTTCTTGTACCCAGATTCCACACCCTGCGGGGAATTGTAATAAGTGATACTAGTAATGATGAGTTTTGAGTATGTAACAGGCCTAGGAGGTTGGGACTCAATCAAAAAACGAGTACACCTTGGAATGTTTTCTTATCTGGTTAATTATCCCTTCTTTTTCAGAGGCGGATAATTTTCTCGATTTTTTCACTCACTTTTTACCCCAAAGCCGGAGTGACGGTTTGAAGGTTGAGCCCCTAACGCATATTAGTGTCTAGAGTCAATGTATATTACCATACTAAATCACACAAAAAAATCGTGGAATTTGGTTAGGTCTAGGGAGTCATTTTTTAATTTTCTAGATTTTCCACACTACGGAAATTGCAATAAAAAATGTATTTGTAATGTAATAAGTGATGTCAAGAGAAATTGTATGGAGTATGAGCAATGAAATTTGCACCTATGGCCCTCAAATTTCTATGATGACACACTTTGAGGGGTTAAAAATGTGTTTTGAACCCTCAAAACCCACTTTTCCTCATATTAGTGGGAAATCTAGCAATTAATTAAGCAAAAAATTAAATAAATGGAGAAAAATAAATATCCACGCGTGCTAAATGTTGTGGAAATGAGGTGGAAAATTATGGAGGAGTTAAAGTGAAGTCCCAAGGTGATGTGGACTCCTAAAATCAAGGGAAAGACATGTGCTCAAATAAAATCGAATTTCTAGCATTAAATGAGAACGCTGCTTATTTGAAAATTCGAATTTGTGAAGTTAATGCACATTTGGGAGGATCTAGTAGAATATTTGATGGAGATTTTTGTGGAAAATTGTCCCCACATGGGTTACCACCCATATACACTTGTCATTCCACCATAAAATTCAAATTTGGCACACAAGGGAAGAAGAAAATGGTGTCCACTTGCCAAAATTCGATTTTCACACTTGGCATTGGAGCTTCATTCAACAAATTCGAATTTCTCTTTGGGATTGTCACCTCATACCACTTGTTTAATCACTTTTACTTTGAGATTGGCTCTCATATTTCTATATAATAGAGTCTTGAGCTCTCATTTGTATCATGAAAATGAGATATTGTGCTTGGGGAATCGCTACTTTTATGTACACTTATGTTCTATTGCAATAAAATACTTTGGGGCAGTGTTGCAGGAATCGCCCCCCCCCCGGAGGATCCAAACCCGGAACCGCGGTTCGGAGCGAACCGTCCCGGAATCCCTTTAGGAATCGCGATTCTGAGGAGGAGGGGGCGCGGTTCCGTCTTTTAGACGCGGTTCCTGCCATATAGGTTGCGGCCACCCCGGAACCGCGGATCCGAGGGCGGTTCGGGCACGGGGTGGCGCCAAGCTTCCGGCCCGGAACCGCACGCCACCCGCACGGTTCCCAGGCGATTCCGGAAGCAACCCGCGGCATCATTTTTTTAACTTGATTTTTTTTTAATTTGTTTTAACTTGAGTCTTAACTAGCATGAGGGGGTGGGTTAGGTTGGTTTAGGGTGAGTCTAGGGTGACTTTAGAAAAGAATAAAGCCCCCATTCTCTTCTCATTTTCTCACTTTGAGTTTATGAGAGTTGGAGAAGAGAAGAGAGGAGAGGAGAAGAGAAGAGAGGAAAGGAGAGGAGAAGAGAGGAGAGCTTGGAGGAGTGAAGAAGGAGGAGCTAGGAGAAGGAGGAGGAGCTTGGAGCAAGAGCTTGGAGGACTTCATCTACAAGAGCTAAAGAGGTAAGTTCAAACCCCAAACTCCCTTGTTTTTTTGAAAAAAAAATTGTATTTTTCTCCTCCCTCTCCTACTCTTTCCCATTGTTTCTACTTGCTCCTTTATTTACAGGTTGTCCACCACCTATATCCATATTCCAAGATGGTGTTCTTTTGGCTTCTATGTATCATTCCACTCTTGGTTTTAATGATGGCAAGGGTGAGGAATAGAGGGGAAGAGGAAGGGGATGAACTTGGTCCTAATAGTAGTGACCCAATGTATGATGAGGAGGAAGGGTTTGAAGAGGAAGGGGATGAACTTGAAGAGGACACTGAAGCACAAGATGGGAAAGGTACATCAAATCCCTTGTGGACCTTTGTGACCAAACTTGAAGGGGGAAAGGGTGGTGGATCTTACAAATGGATGTGCCCTCATGGTTGTCATGGAGGAAAACCATATACGGGTTCATATACCCGTCTGAGGAGGCATCTTTGTGGGGTGCTAGACAGTGATGAAAGAAAGGGTTCCGTGGGGGTAAACATTTGCCCAAACATTTCAAGTGAACAAAGACAAAAATACATCAAATTAGAGATGGCTGCACAAGGAAAAAACAAGAAACAAAAAACTCATTCTGAATCAAGTGCAACCTCTAAATTTGGTAGTTGCCCATCTCCTCATGGTACTTTTGCAACCTCTGGAGGTAGAAAAACAATAGGGGATTTCCTTAATGTTACTGGGAGGGATGATGTGGATGGAAAGATAGTCCGTTTTCTTTGTGCTTGCGGTGTACCATTCAATGTGCTTCGCTCTCCCTATTGGCAAGACATGGTAAAGGCCATCAATGAAGCCCCAAAAGGATACAAGGCCCCCAACTATGAGAAAGCTAGAACAGTGTTATTAGAAAGAGAAAAAGCTAAGGTTCAAAGAGCTTTGACACGTTTTACACATGAGTGGGTGGATTATGGGGTATCCATTGTATCAGATGGGTGGACAAATATTAGAAACCAACATTTGATAAATGTTCTTGGTGTTTCTTCTAGTGGTGCAGTATTTATTGCATCTCATGACTCCTCCTCCATCAGTGCAACTGCACAAAACATTGCAGATCTCCTATTGAAATCAATCAAAGATGTTGGTCCGAATAATGTGATTCAAGTGATCACAGATAATGCAGCAAATTGTAAGTTAGCAGGAAAAATTATTGAGCGTACTCATCCACACATCTTTTGGTCTGGGTGCCTGGTTCACACATTGAACCTTTTGATGCATGATATTGTGAAACACAAAGATTGTGGGTGGATTGCTGAGGTTTACAGGAAAGGGAAGCAGCTCATTAAATTCATCACAGGGCATACAAGGGTAAACTACTTCTATGGCACTTACTCCAAGTTGCAATTGCTTAAAATTGCAAAGACAAGATTTGCTAGTTATTACCTCACCTTTAGGCGGCTAGTGAGGGTGAGACAAGCTTTAACTAATCTGGTGTGTGCTGAAACATGGGATGAAATTAACAATGACACAGATGGTGCTAATGAAGTCAAGGACATTGTTCTTGACAGTTACTTTTGGTCACAGGTTAAATATGTTTTGCAATTCACCAAACCAATTTATTACATGATCAAGTTTGCAGATTCAGATCGACCAGTAATTGGGGAGGTGTATGAGCAAATGGATAGCATGTTGGGGCAGATTAAAGACATTGTTGAGCCTAGAGATACCACCTTGTACAAATATATTCGTGAAGAGGTGGTAAAACGATGGGATAGCCTAAATGTTCCATTGCATGCATTAGCATATGTTTTGACACCTAAATACTATCATCCATCATGGCTTTCAAAACCAGCACCTGGGGGGGGAGTCAGGAGAAGACCACACCAAGATAAAGAGGTTCACGAAAAATATATGGCTGCATTGAGTAGATTAATCCCTGATGAGGAGGAGGCTGCATTGGTACGGAGACACGTGAGCAACTATACGAGCAGCACTGGTCCATTTTCGAGCATGCATGCAATTCAAGATCGAGAGAATTTTTCTGCTCTTGAGTGGTGGAACATGCATGGAGGGCCTACTCCACTTCTACAGAGTTTGGCATTGCGGGTGCTATCACAGGTGGTAAACACTTCTTCTGCAGAGAGGTGTTGGAGCTCTTATTCTTTCATCCACAGTGTTAAAAGGAACAGGTTGAATTTAGACCGGGCAGAGAGCTTGGTTTATGTTCATTACAACTTGCGATTGTTGTCCCATTACTGTGAAGATGCAAAGTCTAATAAAGACTTGTTGACTTGGGACAAGAATCCAGAGGAGCCCAATTTGGAGGATGGAGTGTTGCGACTAGAGCAATTAGAGGATTCTCTTATCCAGGTATGTCCATTGTGGTATGAATTTTCCAATTTTCCCTTATAAAGAATTCATGTTTTTAATTTTTTTGTTAACTAGTGTTTTTTGTTTGCATGAATTTTTTGAGCGATTCTAGGATGATGACACGGGTGTTGATATGCCACCACCCCCACCCCCATCTGGTCCCTTGGTTTCTACTAGAGGAGGTTCTTCTTCATCAGTTCCAGTGCCACGACTTACACAGGGACCATCTTCTTCATTGCCACCACGTGGAGGCCCGCCATCACGTTCTATTCGTGGTGGAAGGAGGAGAGATTAGTAGATATATTCACAATCTACTTCTTTTTGTCATAGATTACTCATTAGACTTGTAGACTTGTGAATTTGAATTTTGAACCTTTTTGGCTTGGCGGTGACCAAGTGACATATTTTGTAAACATTATTATTTGAATTTTGGACATGACAAATGTTGACAGTTGCTCACTTGCTAGATAAATCATAATATGCTCTATGTTTTATGTTTTATAATATGCTTAAATGTTTTATGTTTTATAATATGCTTCAAAATTTGATGTATGTTTGTAATAGCTAGAATATAGATGATTGTTGTACATACTAGTAACTACAATGGAATCATGGATGCCATATCTATCTTGATTTATGCAAAAATATGCATGTTTTCATGTCTTCTACAATTAATTTGGTATTTGGGATGTTTGTTTTGAGTATAAATGCAAAAAAATATAAAAAAATATATATATATAGCAGACGCTTCCGCGGACGCTTCGCTCCCTAGATTTTTGGAAAATGACGCTTCCGCGCTTCCGCTTCGCTCCCGCTTCGTGCAACATTGGTTGCATGTTAAATTGTGGAGATGATGTTGTGTTTCCATCACTTGTGTTGGCCTTATTTTTCCAAATCATGTGTTGCAGTGATGATGAGCTTTCCATCACTTGTTGAAGCAACATTGATATGTTGGCCTTGTTTTCATAGCTAGGGTATTGTGTCCATCTTGATGTAAACTTGACCGCTGAGTATGTGTTATAAACTCGTGGAAAGTATGGGATGAGTGTGTCATTAGTTATTCATGTAAGTCAAGCATGTAATTTGCAAAAACGATGTACTACAGGTTGCAGAGGTTGCAGGTGTCGGCTCATCGCTTAAGGCTTCGAAGAACAAAGGTGAAGAAGATGGAAGCGAAACCTTTTCAGGACACTTGTGATGCAGACAAGGTACAGAGAAGTTGCAGATTATTTTTCATGCTTTTGGAGGACCAAAAGCTCCTCAGTGGGGAGGATTGATCCAGGTGGCTCCAGAGACACACACAAGACAAAGAGGGCTTATGGAAGCTCAAAAATCAAAGTGATCAGAATGCTTTCGAACTAGGACAAGAGCATAGACCTTGTCGTTCTCATCACAACGGTGTGAGCAATTCGTCAATCTGAGCTCGTATGAGGGAGAACGAGCCAGTCAAAATTTTGGTCAACGCTGCGTTGGGGGCCAGGTTTAAGTGTCCTACAATTTGACCGACCCCAGGGCATGAAACCTAGCTCCCGAAAGCAGGGCGAATTTGTTGGATCGTTAATTTGTCTAATATCCCCTGTATTAGACAAATTCGAAAAATGTGTTCTATTTTAATAAAAAAATCAAAAAAATATAAATGAGGTGGCGGGCCACCACCCCCGCCACCCCAAACTATATTACAAAAAAATCAATTTTTTATGGGTCGATGGGCCATGACCCCGCCGGCCCTCCCCCAATCACCGCATAACAATTTAAATGTGGCTCGGCGGCCATTACCCCGCCGAGCCCTCCAACCAACTCCCGTTACCCATATCAAATAGTAATACGGAGTGGCACCCCATCACCACAACACGTGCCATAAAAAACTTTGGGCCGGCAGGAATCGAACCCGCCCAGCCACGTGGCCAGCCCGCTCCACGGGCGGCCCAACCCACACTCCAAACAAACCTCCGTCGTATTCAATGGACCACCAACCACCCTTTTAATACGCCGGCTAAACACTAATGTACCGTGCCCAAAAATTAATTGTTGTGGAGGATTATGGGGCGGGCTGCCCAATGCAAACCCGACCCCCCAAATCAAAACATTTGAGGTTTTTTTTTAAAACGAGAAATGTTTTAAAATGGAGGAGTCGGGGTTTGACCACTCGACCTCCTCCACCAAATTCGTAATTTCTAACCAATCCACCAAAACGACTTTTTTGATAAGTCTGCCCACGAAATATATTAAAACCCCTCATTCACACAGTGTGCCCAGCAGACCTTGGGCACGATTTCCAAGATGGGTTTTTTTAATTAATTTATTGCAAGTGGAACCATGAGGCCAGAGAAGAGGCAGGCGGAACCATGATTAGGCGAAATTCTCAGGAGGGTGAAATTTTTGCAGTGTCCAAATTGGACAAATTTTATGTAGATCTTACACCTCTCAGCGACACGAACCTAATGGCACAGTCAGTTTCCTGATCTGAGAAGCAGATCTTCAGATGACCCGGAGTGAGGAATCTTTAAGGAATCTAGGGGGAATCTAAAAGATTCTTTAAGCCCCAGATTTTCACTTTCTCATAATTCAGAAATTTGGCAGTCGATTTTGCACTATTCGACACCACAAATCTGATGTTGCATTCAGATTTCCCATTTGATCATTTCATTTTTCGGCCACTTTTCAAAGTGGAGTGCAAGTGTCAGCATTCAACGTGCGAGCAGTCCTTCCATGAGATTCGACGCCGCGAAATTGATGGTACGGCCAGCTTCAGCAGTTTGACATCCTTTTCTTCAGATGGCCTCACGATGTGAGGTATATGCAGTGTGTTCATGTACTTCTTTTGCTATGAGATGCATTGTGCTGCATATATCCCTGTTTGATGTTTGATGTGGGATCTTGTTTTCTTACTTGTTTCATGATTTCTACTTGATGTGACATGGAATCATCTGTGGGATGTACTTGTTGTCATGATTCATCATGTTTTGTTTAAGATCCCTTTGTCGTTATGTTGATGGGATACTCATGTGTCACCATGTATGTTTGCATTGAGATCCCTTTTATGCCATGTTGGCAAGATGCTCATTATCATCATGCATGAGTTTATGTCATACTGATAGGAGTCCTTTTTGACTGAGAGTTCCTGTAGCAGAACATCCCTTGGAGCCACTCCTGCGTGAGGGCATTTTCCTTGTATTATAACGACGTCACCACCTATGTACATCATCACTATTGACAACACTTAATGCAGCAGCCTACACCATCTTGACACCGAGGCCCAGAGATGTAGTCCCTTGTGGACGAACTTTGTTATCAATGTCTTGTTATTTTATGTTGCTGATGATTGTCATGTTCCTTCTTCTTTACAGCATGCATTTATGTTCCTTTATGCTATTTTAATTGCAATTCTAATCACATCACGAAAGTAAAAGACCTTGGTTAAATCCGGGAGTTGAGTCAACTCGGATCACTGAGCAGCGCAGAGCTAGAGTTGGTAGCAGTGCAGATGGCACAAAGAAGAGTCAGCAGCAATGTAGAGACTTCAGAAGGTCAGCACAGAGACTAGTAGCAGTCAAAATTCTAGCAACGAGATGCATCATACTGAACACCAATTCAGTGATTTGGGATGCTTTTTCGTTGTTGATGCGGTAGCAGCAACGATTGGAGAAGGTTGCAACGTAGATGCAGTATTGGCAATGGCAGAGCCAGCAACAACACAGATGCAGAATTGAGAGGGAGTTGCAGTACGGATGCAGTGTTGACAGTGGCGGGGTCAGCAGCAATACAGATGCAACATTTGCGCAGTAGTTGGTGGACAGGATGTCAAACATCAGTAGCGCAAAAGGAAATGTATAACAGAGTGATTCTTCAGCAAGGTGCATTGCTAGAGCACATTCTTCGCTAGGAGGGAGTGTTGATTTCTGGTAGCATCGAATGTGCTCTAAGTCTCAAAATTTGCAGGGAGGCTTAGACACATGTATTCTCTAATACCTAGAAATTGTTTTGGGAAATTCCACCTAGAGAAATTTTTATTAAAATAATTAATTATTTTTAAAGGGACCCTAAGTCTAAACTTAGGAAATTAAAATAATTAATGGGTATTAATCTAAATTGTAGGTGTAACTTCTAGAAGCATATGAGGATCAAGCCAAAATGATCTAATCCATTGATTAGAAGTTAATTTGGGTTGTTGGTTTTCCAACAGAAAGATATAAGAAGAGGCTTGAGGAGCACTTGGAGAACACACACAAAGGAGATCAGAGGTTCGATTTTCTGAAGTAGAGCAGCTGTCGAAGAGATTTTCAATAGTGATCTTTTGCAGTGAGGGACAGTGACAATATCCGAAGGGAAATCTTTCCCGATCGAAGAATACTCAACAGAGAAGAGAGAGAGAGATCCAGCATAGGCAACGTAGAGCCACGCAGAGGCAGTGCAGAAGCCAAGAGGGAATCTAAAAATTTGTTGAAGGAATCGATTGCAGAAGCCGGAAGTCGGGGTGTGAGACCAGGAGGTGCAAATTGAAGTTCCTGGGCAGCAAATCAATCAATTGAAGGGGTGATGTTGGGCTAACGCAGAGGCACCCAGGGGCAGTTCATTTAGTGGCTGGATCAACAAGGATTTCCAATGATAGTGTGAGGTAACCTCACTTATCTCTCTGTCAATGATATTCTCTGTAACTGGATTGTCGGGAAGGCATCTAGAGATTGTATTCAGAAATTACCACTGCATAATAATAAAACCCTCAGAACTGCTACACCAATTTTCCCGCATTGGGTTTTTTCGGGGACATTTGTCCAAAAATAACTGTGTAGATGTGTTGTGTATTTCTTTCTTGTTCAGTTTCTTGTTTAAATGGTGAAGGCTGCAGTGTATTTGTTTCAGTGTTTACTGTAGGAAAAAATAAATAATTTGGTTCAGTGATTAACAAATAGGAGAAACGTAATTAGTCGCTGCAGTAGGAATTTGGGCATCCAGATTTTCACACTTAAGAGAGTTTGAACTATGGGAAGAGAGAGAAAAGGGAACTCGACTTGTGGGGCCCAAATGGAGGAAGAAGGGGGCAACAATATATATAGAGGTGGAGGGCCTCATTTTGGGGACTTTTTGCTCATTTATCATCTAAACCATTATTTGGTCAAGTTGTTTAGCTGGGTCAACGGAGTGTTGTTCAACACATGAGATCTCCAAGCGGAAATCTCAACCTACCTTCGGGGGACTTCGAGTGCCATCCCTAGGAGGAGATTCACTTCATATTGCAGAGTTGTTCCAGTGATTATTCAAGCAAAGTTGTGGGTTTTTCTCAGCAGGTTGGACACAGAAGAGGAATACGCATTAGCTGGGGGAGACAGTTGTGGGGCAGCATCTTGTCGGGATTGTAGGGAGAGAACTGGGCTACAAAATTGCTGAAGAATTGGAGTGTTGGTTGGGCACAATTCAGTGGAGTTTTTGTTGTGGCAGCATCACCTTTCTAGGGCCTGTGTGGGCCTGCGCAGAAGCTAATTCTGGGCCACATGTGGGAGTTGAG
Source organism: Pinus tabuliformis (assembly GCA_031772625.1). Lineage (NCBI taxonomy): Eukaryota > Viridiplantae > Streptophyta > Pinopsida > Pinales > Pinaceae > Pinus > Pinus tabuliformis. The sequence goes on from CM062815.1 coordinate 300,072,719, forward strand.
GAGAGGCTCAATTGGGGCATGGATAGAGTTGGGATTTGTGGAGGCTACCAGAGGGAATTTTTGCTAGCCTTTGTCATCAATTTTCTAGGGTTGTGAGTTCAGGTGGTACGATTTCCTTGCTATTGGAGGAGTAAGTGGAAATTGGGGCAAAATTCGAAGGTCTAAATTAGACCAAACCCTTTCTGGGTTTTTCTGGGTTTGTTGAGGAGAGGCCAAGATTAATTTGGCAGGATTTTCTGAGCAGTCTAGAGGGATCAAACAGGTGTCTCTTTCCAACCAGCATTTGTTGGTAATTTGAACCATTTTGTGGGTTTTCCAGGTGGTTCATTTGGGGCAGATTCATTTCTGGGTTTGGTTGAGCACAATGTGGAGAGGCACCAACTACAATTTCAGGAGGTTCTCAAAACACGAAATTAAAACTCCTAGAATCTGAGCGGGGATTTTTAAATGCCCCTACATCATGAACACTGGAAGAATGCATTGAGAATGTATGAAAATTGAAGCAAGCTCCAAGAATAAGATTAAAGATTAAGATCTAGGAAGACTAACAATTCAGGGCTAGAACACAAAGAAAGCATCTAGATAGAGAACAAAGCATATGGAGCAACCATCAAATAACACACGATCACTCATGGAGATTTTGGCACACTTTAAAGGCATCAAAAGATTCAAAACTACATATTTTTTGTGCTTGATATTTTGTTATTTTTTTCTAGAGAAATTATTTCCCCTCACCATCTTGCACTTAAAGAGTTCAGCCATAATAGTGGCTAGTAATGCCACAGGTCTTGGTGGGAATGGATCAAGAACCTCCTTGGGCATTACACCTTAGTGGAAAGGGTCGAGCAAAGTAAGGTATCCCTTGTGGCTTGACTACTTTGTTTTTATAGCAAGCAATATATGAAGCCAATATCATACAATGCACTACACTCACAGAATAAAGACTTGCTTCCAAATTTGTCAATGTGGGTTTTATCTGCAAATATTAATGTTTGCTTTGTTTCTACATTCACTGGCATAACACCTTTTCTGCTTGCATAATTCCAAATAATCAGATCTATAAGCATAACCATATTCTAGCAAAAGAAATTAGTCACCATGTTAGATTGTGTTAAACTACAACTTAACGGTTGTTTCTTCAAGAGCTTTGACATCCATGATCTCCATAACATAATGACATTTGAACTAGTCCAAGATGAGATACTCAACAGCATTGATCACTCTATTTCAACTAAAATGTAGCAAAAGAATGCACATAACAATGGATTTTACTTACAGTTCCAGTGACTTTTTCCATCTCTCCAAGTATACATGATAGAAGTGCAGATTTGCCTGAGCCAACCATCCCTACAACAGCTATGAAAGATGAAGGTTTTACATATAAATTTATATTATTAAGAATCAGCCCTTCATCTTCAGGACACCACTTGAATGACCCATCTATAATTGACAAAGTATATTCAGCTCCGTCAGAAAGCTTCTCAACAGCCTCAGAATTCACCTCATCACTGTGGAGATATTTTTCAAGTCGACGAAGAGAAACAACAGCTTGTGCTCCTGCAGTGATTATTTTGGGAAGGGATCTCAGAGGTTCTTGGAGTATGCGAAAAGTCGCAATTGCAGTAAAAGCTCGGCCTGGAGTAAGCTCTATATGCATCAGTACACATGAGCCAAATGATATAACAGAAACTGCAAGCGGTGATAACCACAGCAGAAAAATGGTTATAGCAGCATAATACATAAACCCCCTTATCCAAATGCGTTCTTTACCACGAGCAGCATCAACTTTCCTATGAAACCATTCATGCCAGGCCTGCAACTTAATAATCTTCATGTTGCTTATTGCTTCATTAGTGACCTTCATACGGTTATCTTTGGAAGATAGTACCTGTGTCATATATTTCTGTTGTTTAGAGGCTAGGAATAGACAAATAACCATCACAATTACCATAGTAGCCAAGCCAGCCAGCGCAGCAAGTCGAATCACGCCAAAGACAATAAGCAATGCAATGGATATCTGAATTGGCATTGACCAAAGTTCATGAACACGTCCAACCATTTGATTCACTATCTCCACATCAACTGACATATAGTTCACAATTTTCCCAATTCCATGGCTTTGCTGAGCAGAATTTGAAAGGCGTAAACCCTTTTGGTAAACAGTAGAAATCAGTGATGATTGCACCAACAAGTTAAGTTTTCCACAAAAAAAATTGTATTGGTGATCTATAATCACTTCAGAAAACTTAGCTAGAAACAATACAAATGCAAGTGCCATTCCTTTGTACCACAGAGTCTCTTTGTTTGTGGCTACATCTATGAAGCTCTGTAGTAGAAGGGGGGCCACAAACATGACAGACAATTTTGTAAAAGCCAAAATAGCAGTGAGGCTAAATTGCTTCCAGAAGGCCCATAATATAGCGAATGCTAGAGAACATCGCCTTGATTGCAACTTCGATTGGAGCAGAGCAGAACTGTTTTCAGCTCTATCCTGAGGTCTAAGCATAGGTATATCCTGAACATTAATGGCACACTTCTGCCCAGTGGCCAGCAGATAATTCAGCCAGGAAAAAGTCAACCTGTTTATAAATCCTGAACTAGCATAACTTGTGAGGGTTCCAGAGTTCTGTTTTTGGGGGAAGAGTATTTTATCAGTTAACAGATTTTCAGAAATTAGATCAGAATTTTCTATCACTGCTACCTTTGTAGAGCCTTTGACAGCAATCACCAAAAGTGTTGAGATTAGTGGAAGATTCACAAACAACATGCAATCATCAAATATGCTATGAAATGAATGGGAGTTGTCACTCACGAACAAAACAGCACGTGAAAGCATTTCATATACCCACAGGATGAAGCTAGAGACCCACCAGACTCTCAAAAGAAAATGATGTGAAGATGGTGCAGACCTCTTTTCAAGACTGATAAGAAGAAGTGAAAGTGACCAAGTCATTGCTTGAGAACAAAAATACACCAGATCAGGAAAACTAGCATGACGCTGTCTGTCATGATAAGCAACCCAGCAATGAACAATAGTAGCCATGGAGTGAGTTATGCTTAAAATGATTGTGATGATTTGAACAATAAGTAAATTCCCCTTGGTTACAACAATCCTTTGACCTTCTGCAACTTGGTTATGACGTCGGATATTGGTGCCTGTAACTGCATGTGTTACAAACCCCAGAAAAGCAGCTGAAAAAGCAGTCTGTATAGCTGAAGAAACCAACTTTTCAATGTGTTGTGAGAGTAGAACCATATGCAACCATTGCAAGAAGGCCATAAACCATGCTTTTATCTCCAGACTGCTCAAAGCCAACCACGATAGCCTTGTAGTTGTGATTGAATCCTTCAACGGACTCAAAAATTCTATATCCAAATCAAGAGCAAAAAAATTAAAGTTGCAGCTTAATAAAAGTCGAGAGGCATAACAAAAATCTGACCAAGCAAAAATATGGTCAGTTGCTTACCATCCATTCTTGTTTTATAGTCAAATTCACACTGCTTCAACAATGTAGAGCTAAACTTTGTCAGAAACCATGTCTGATACAGAATTTATCTGAGAAAAACAATAAAGGCATTCATTTTATGTAAGTTAGCTGTAAAACCTCTGGAATTCTTGTTCGTAACTATAATAAGGAAGAATTATCCATTGAAAAAAATAAGAAACCTTTGTCTAAATATAGAGAGGTATAAAACGATAACACACCTCAAAAATAAACGCAATTTAAAAATGTTACAGATAAACACATTGGACTATTTATATTGCTAATACATAACAGAAAAGAAGGACAACCAAGTAGACCGACTGATACTTGGAAAAAACACATGATTCAGAGATCAGCACCCAAATTTGCTATTTTCCGTCCTGGAAAGAAATTTGTCAACATCAAGCTATGGCCAAACTTGCAGCATACATTGTCTTTATTCCAATCAGAATTTAAGGATGATATATGATATTTCATATCGCCTTGAAACATCCATGACCAGACATAAATGGAAGTTTGAAGTTTTGAACTGCTCAGCATGGCTTTTCCCATGTCCCATAACACAGTTTGTCCTATGTCCCATAGCAGGCCTACTGATCATTTGTCTCCTCTCAGGCTGAATCTTGTGGCAGAGGAAATACAGTTGATATGCAGAGTCCAGAGTACATATTTGCCAAATTTAGGTTTAGGCTTGTAGATTGAAAATTCAGCACAATAAATATTTGAACCATTGAAAAAATGTTAGAGATGTACTTCGACAAAACTCACAGGTCAAAACAAAGGGAATATGATGTTAAAAATTATATCGACATGTTTTGATATCAATTTTTCTTTTACTTGTGAGAAAAATTGTATTTTGCATAGAACGAGATATGGCTTTTTTTTTATACTGTCCACAAAACCATTATCTTTAAATTTCAAAATTGTGGCTTTACATAAATCTAATTCCAAATGCGTCATGGAAACCTGCTTGTAAAAATTAAAGTAAATACCAAATACCTGGTTTGATTTTTGTGTGGACTTGCAGTTTCAATTACAAAGTTATAAGATTCAGATTAAAGCTTCGCAACCTGGCCAAGCTATATCCTTATTCAAATGAAAAGTTGTGGCTTCAGAAAGATACAGTCATGAAAACTGCTTGCAAAATTAAATTAAATACTGAAGAACGGGTTTGATATTTGTCGTCGACTTACATTTACAGGTTCAAAGATCAAGGTTCCCAACTGAAACGACTATCTATAATCACTGCCTCTTTTAAGCTCAAACTTAACAGCCTGCAGGGTAACCTGTATGTACTGTTTAATTTTCCTGGGAGTTTGTAAAAAGCCCAAAGCTTTTAAGATGTTTAACAAACATTAGTCACTTCAAATTTCAGTGAATGTTGTGCCATTACTTAGCGAATGACGTTAAATATGGTAGAAGCATTGAATTATGTGCTTGGGCGAGCAAACCTAGAGAATTGTCGAGTTTTTAGTTTTCAAATTCCGAGGTCGAAAACCTAGGGGAAAATGAATAGCAAGCTTCCACCTCCATTTTGTCCATTACAAGCAGCAAGTTAAAGCTTAGCGTTAGTCTACTCAAAGGGAGGGAGGAGTCGAAACGAAGTTACCTGGAAAGCTCGAATCAATCCGGTCTCGAATCTTTTAGTTCCAGCTTCCAGGCCCTCAAATGTAGTACCTATTTTACCAATAAATTAAAGGTCAGGGAAGGCGACATTTTGTGAGGGCGCGTGGTGTTCAATGATGGTGGAGAAAAAAAAAAATGAGAACATACGTAGCGGTAACTGACGATGACAGTGATGGATTTTTACTTGGGACGATTAAAGAGGTGAATTTAGCCCTTTCTTTCGCACAGGAAAAATGGCTTTCTCTAGTTATTCACATGTGAATAAAAAGGAAAATTGCATCGATCTTTAGGAAACTTGCAGTAGTGTACTGAATTTTTGGAACTTTTGGGGTTAAATTTGTTCAAAATTTTAAGGAAATTGTGAATTCTTCACCATTTAATTTTGATTATTCTAAAAAAAATCAAAATGTTAAATCCATTTGTAAATTTTAAAAACACAATTTATTATTTTTACATTCCACACAGGTGAAAGAAACACACCAGTTACGCGTCATGCTTCTTGGCTCTATCTCTGTAAATCCCTGATTACGTGCAATTAAGAGAAGCCGAGTTCTCTGATATCTGGGTGAGGAGATTCAAATTACTGTGTGAACATACACCAAGACACACAGAATTACTACGCCGGGTGTGCCATTTAATAGTCAATTCTCTGGAGTATAAGTTGCAGAGTTTATGCATGGCTATGGGTCAAAGATGCTTTGAAGAAAAAACAAGGTGCATCACGTCGCACGGCCCAGCGTACATATCGCTTGACGTGCAAGAAAAAACGTGCGAGGAAAAATACGCACCCAGTTTGGAAAAATATGCACCCAGTTTTCTGATGGAGTTGTCTATAATGGGATTTTTTGGAGATTTCGTTGACGGAATCCGGTGGAAAAATTGAGGTTAAATCTTGATTTGTATTATTTAAAATGGTTTTTTAACTGCATATTTGGATTCAGCTCCCGATTCAGCACCCTAAAAAACTCCTGCGACGTTTGATTGTGCAGAAATTAACTATCAAACTTGTAATTCCAATAAATTACTGCCAAATTTTAACTGAAAAAACCCAAAAAAAACATTCAAAAAAATCTCATTATAGACCACTGCATTCTCTGATATCTGGGTGAGGAGATTCGAATTACTGTGTGCAAACATACACCAAGACACACAGAATTACTACGCCGGTGTGCCACTTAATAGTGAATTCTGTGAGTATAAGTTGCAGACTTTATGCATGGCTATGGGTCAAAGATGCTTTCAAGGAAAAAGGTGCAAGAAAAAACGTTCAAGGAAAAATATGCACCCAGCATGAGGGTTATGATATGTAACCTAAATTCTAATTCGAAGGTGCATAGGTTAAATACGTCAACAATATGCCTGTGACTCACGATGTTAAATGATATATATGATATTGATATAATTATTTTAATGGGTCCAACAACTGGAAACAATATACATAATGGGATGTACCGTCCGACAGTCAATTTTTTATGGCGCAATATCAGAATTCGTAAATTAAAATTCGCTTATCCCGACTTGTGGTGAGATATACATTTTTGTTATAGTGTAGTGTATGGGCAACCAATATTTCCAGCCCTATACGATATTTAATGCATTGTAAGAGTTTGCGGGACAACTCTGGTTGTACTCCCAGATGCTCCGAGGGCAAAAAATTATGGTCCCATGGCTTCGTATGTGCATATATAACCCATTATTTTCGGGCGGGCGTTTTCTGGAGGGAAAGAGCTAACCAGTCACATGCAGCTTAGCCCAATAACACGCGAAAGTCAAAATATTAATGTCGAAACTTGGCTTTCGGGTGTTATCGCGTTAACCGGCGTGCATATCCCCGGGCATTAAATACCCTGGGAATGGCTGGTTAGCTCTTTCCTTCTCTGGAAAGGCTACACCATTCCGAATTAACACCTGTCATGTAGTTAATGCAGACGATCCACCTAAATCCATTGAATGCCACAAGATTTAAAACTCAAGAAGTTGCGCCGTAAATTTTCAAAATTCAAATGAAATGGTTGGTGGCTATTGATGGTGGTGATGGAAGAAGAGGGAAAAGAATGGAATTCTCTGACCCCAATTTCTTCAGCTCCGCTCCCGCTTCCACCTCGCCCAAGGAAACAGGGCAGCAATCAGCCTGGAACGTCTGTCTCTGGACGAGAAAGCTCTCTCTCACGAACCCTGCCCACCGCCGATAAGGACGCTGGAGAGCACAAAGAGCAGGGACTGCAGTGAATTAATGTCGTTGAATCAAGCTGCAATGAAGGGTATCGAGACGCCGGTTTCTGATTCACATCCCATGGAGGCTGATGCCTGGGAAAACCTCCAGAGGTCGCTCTTGTATATTCGCGGCAAGCCCGTGGGCACCATTTCCGCATTGGATTTCAACGAAGAAGCGTTGAAATAGGTTTCATATTGGTGTGTTCTTTAATGGGATTCAAAACCGGGCCAAACTGATTGGGCGATAGCGCCTTCAGGTATATAGCTGATCAATCTTGCCTTAGCACTGGCTTTGGTGATGGATCGAGATTGTTTCAATCCTGGAACTCTAGATGGGCCTTCAGCAGAGCGGCAATTCCATAGTTAAATCAAATAGGAAGACATGGACAACGAGAACCAGTTTGCGCCGTTGGATCGAGCAAACGAGGGTCACCATTTACAGTTGAAAAAATAAAGGGAACTGTTGCAAAATCAAAGTTATTCTCACAACTATATTTACAACCATAGGTTTATAGGCTTATATGAAGCATATATACAACTATGGTTAATAAGATATCAATAAGTTTGTATCAAATACATAATAATTTTTTTTAAACATCAATTAAGTTGATTATTAATAATTATGTAAATAATAATAATCATATTCTAATATATTTAACCTATATTATTATATGAGTATTATAATAATAATATTATATTATTATTATTTTTAAGAATGATGATGGTTCCCTTGCCCATCGAGTTTTTCGAAAGAAAACTTATACAGAGCAGTATCTTCATGCCAGTTCTCCCATTTCCCGGCTCAAAAGATGGGTGTTCTCAATACCCTTGCTACTCGAGCCTTGAGGATCTCAGACAAGAAGAGCTTTGAGAAAGAAAATTCCCATCTATTGGATGTCTTTGTGGAGATTGGTTATAGTAGATACATGGGTCAAAGGGCTTTCCTTAAAGCTTCCAAGAATTCTCTGGCTAAAAGAGAACCGAAAGATCGAGTTCAAGGTGTCCATCTTCCGTATGTTCAAGGGACCACTGATAGAATTGGTAGGATTCTCAGGAGGCATAGTATCCATGTGACCTTTAGGCCTCTGAACACCATTCGTATGTCCCTCAGATCAGCGAAGGATCCTATCGACCCTAAGGATATGAAGGGCGTTTATATGATCCCTTGTTCCTGTGGGACCCCCTATATTGGGGAGACTGGTCGCTCCATTAATCAGAGGATTAGCGAGCACGCAGCGGATCTTAAGCATAGGAAAGCTAAGTCTTCCGCTTTGGCTGAACATGCTGAGAAAACCAATCATCATGTTTGTATTGAAGAGGCCAGTGTTATTGCTAAGGTTTCGCATTTTCATCATCGAAAATTCAGGGAAGCGCTTGAGATTGAAAAGAGACCAAGCAATCTCAATAGAGAGGATGGTTGGAAAGTCAGTAGGTGTTGGGTCCCTGCCCTCTCCTCCTAGTCGTTTTTTCGTCCTTTTTTTATTATTATTATTATTATTATTATTATTTTATTTTATTTTATTTTTATTTTATTTTATTTTATTTTATTTATTTATTCATTTTTTATTTTTTTTAACTAATTTATTTTTATATTTATTATTTTTATTTTTATTTCATTTTTATTTATTTCTCGATTTTTATTTTCATTTTTATTTTTATTTTTTTATTCACGTGATATTTATTGATTTTCCCTGATGTGATCTTCTTTTTATATATTGGTACCCCCTTTTCAATTATTTTTTATATAATTCTTATAAATTGGCACCCCTTCCTGTTATTTTTATTATTTTATATTCTAAGGTCCTTCATTTAACTAATTTTTCCTTTCAAATTATAATCAGCATATTTTTAGCTAATTTCCTAACTAATATAACACCCTTTGAATTTCTTTATTATTTTCTATCTTATATGGTCCTTCATACAACTTAATTAACTTTTATTAATTATCATACAATTTTTAATAATACTTTTAAATAAAATTTATTACTTTATATATTTTATTTAGGCATTTAACTTATTCATTTATTATAAGGTTATTTATTTAACTAATTTTTCTTTTAAATTGTTATTTTATAATTTTTAATAATTATTTCTTAAACCGAATAATAATTTATTTATTTTATACGAATTAATCTAATATAATAATTTTGACCCTGATCCTAGAGTCAAACTAGTCGTTAGGCAAGGTAGCTGTTGGAGGCTCCGCTCAGACTATTTAACATGATGAGCTAGATCTGTTTCTTCAACTTGTCCTGACGATGAACCACATTAGTTGGTTCGAAACGCGTCGACAAATGGTATTCCATGTGATTTTCGCCGAAGAATTTTTCTCTAACTTGATATGGATCACAGAAGCCTGAACTCTATTATTGAATCCCTGCACGGAGAAGCCACTGCAAACAAAGTCCGTCATTTTGAACGGACTCGCTTGCAGGTTTCAAGGTTGAAATCAGATCTAGCTTTTCTTAAACGATGTAGAGACTCCTCCATCATTCCTATCTTTGCCCGGATTAAGCACCGCCTTCACACTCCTCGAAACCATCAGGTTTTCCTTAAGGCGAGTTTGGCATTAATAAGGGCGGAAATCAGTAGGATCAGAATATCCTTGAGTCAGCTTTCTCGGGTTCTTTTAGATTTGCATTTGGATCTTGGAAACTTATTTTCGGCCTCCCTTTGGGCCTGAATAGATGCCTATTCTGCTTTAAAGTCTCTTAGGGTAGAGGAGATTCGTAAGCAGAAACAAGCTTCCAAGTTTCTAAGGCTAGCTGGGAATTCAGGGTTTCTGGATAGATCAGTGGGAGCTGCTTCTCATAGTCGTATCTCATCTGGGCAAATCTCTGCGTTGAATGATTGGTTATCTGGCCGCTCGGGGGGGGTCTCTGGTTTCCCATCTCTCGACACCTCAGCGCGCTTTGATGAAGCCGGTTCGTTCTCTTCAAGCATGCATTCAGCTGCAGTGGGTTCGGTTTTACCAGATGGATGCAAGCTTGGTCATCTCTGCGCAGAGGGGGATTTGGTGTGGGGTTCTTAGCGGAACGTTGGTCCTGGAACCGGTTGCTCCCATCCTGAACGTGTTTCTGTGGACAGCAGCTGTGGTGTTATACCTGATCTCTGCGTTTCGGATCCAGCTTTGGTTTCGACCGATGTTCTCTCCGCCTCCCCGGATATCGAAGGTTCCTATCCAGTTGCTTTAGATCCACGTTCTCCCACCGAGAGCTTTGATTCATCAGCGCAGAGATCTGTTGGTGATCTGGCAGACCAGTTGGGTGTGGATATCGTGGAGCCTGTATTTTCCGGGTCGCCGAAGGATGGCTCGTCGTCCCCTATGCCTAGCATGTCCGGGTTCCCTGATGGCGTTATGGCTGGCAGATTTGCAGAGGCCAGCGAGGGTTCGATCACCGTTCCCCTCTCTTCGTCCAATGGTGGAGTTACCACAGGATCTGCTTTGCCCGAGGGTAACGATGGTTCGTTGGACCTGGTTTATAACGGTGGTATGGTGGACTACGCAGGTGCGCAGAGATCTGTTGGTGATCTGGCAGACCAGTTGGGTATGGATTTCGCGGAGCCTGTATTTTCCAAGTCGCCGAAGGATGGCTCGTCGTCCCCTGTGGCTTACATATCCGGGTTCCCTGTTGGCGTTATGGCTGGCAGATTTGCAGAGGCCAGCGGGGGTTCGATCACCGTTCCCCACGCTTCATTCAATGGCGGAGTTACCGCGGGGTTTGCTTTGCCCGAAGGTAACGCTGGTTCGTTGGACATGGTTTATAGCCGTGGTATGATGGACTACGCATGTGGTAAAAATTATGATGATCGCCCTAATAATTTTATTAAGGACAATAATAATAATTATTGTAATAACACTTATATTATTAATAAACTCATTAATAATCGTAATGGTAATATAAATCATAATTACAATATGAATATTAATTGTGATATTATTAGTTATAATAATCATAATAATAGTTATTGTATTAATAATAATAATATTATTAATTTTAATATTAATAATAACAATAATGATATTATTATTGATAACAATGGGAGGGACAAGATTAACAATAGCATCTCTAACTTGAGAAATAATAAGAATAAGAGGGTTGTTGGTATTAACCCTTCTTCTGGTAACAGGGTTATTAATCTTTCCAGTTTCGTTTTTTCCCCTGCTGTTTTTAAAGTTTTGGGCAAAGGTTTAAATTTCGCCTTAGCCCCTAGGAAAATCCCCGTTGAGGATATTATCTGTGATATTGAGTTTGGGATCCGAGGTTTACCTGATAGGATCAAGGATACTATCAGGCAGGATTGTGCAGTTGCCTTAAGAAAGGCTAAGCCGCTTAAGAGTAACCTCAGCAAAGAAGAATCTTTAGCTCTTAAATCCTTAAACCAGAACACCAGAACAAGGATATCATTGTTCTTAAGGCAGACAAGGGTGGTGCTGCCGTGATTCTTAACAAGGTTGATTACCGCAGCAAGATGTTGGATCATCTTCATAATAGTGGTAGCTACAAAAAGCTTCCCAAAAATCCTTTGAAGAAGATAGCTAGAAATGTGGCTTTGGCCATTAAATCCATTAGCTCTTTAAGTTCCTTGCACCATAAGCTCATTGAAAGCAACCCTATTACTCCCCGAATCTATGGCCTCCCCAAGATTCACAAGGAAGGAGCCCCATTAAGGCCCATCGTCAACACCATTGGAGGTCCTACCTACCTTCTTGCGAAGTTCCTTGCGTTGAAGCTTAAGCCCCTTGTTGGTCGTACAGAGTCCTTCGTAAAAGACTCTGCTTCCTTTATTGAAGAGCTCAAGGACATCAAGCTTGATCCTAGGGACATTCTTGTCAGTTTTGATGTTGTCTCCCTATTCACTTGCATCCCTATTAATGAGGCCATGGACGTGATCAACCTCCTTACAGATCCTGACACGGCCAAGTTGGTTGAGATCTGTCTCACTTCCACCTTCTTCAGTTTTGAAGGGGAGTTCTTCGAGCAAACTTGTGGGGTTGCAATGGGATCCCCCCTTTCCCCTGTTGTTGCTAATCTGTTTATGGAAGATTTTGAGTCCAGGGCTCTGAATTCTTCCCGGCTCCTGCCTAAGCTATGGAGGAGGTATGTGGATGACACCAATGTCATCTAGTCTCATGGCCAGGATGAGCTTGATCTCTTCTTTGATCATCTCAACAGGCAATCCTCAGCCATTAAGTTCACTAAGGAGCAGGAAGTTGATGGATGCCTTCCATTCCTTGATATTCTTATTTCTAAGAATGATGATGGTTCCCTCGCCCATCGAGTTTTTCGAAAGAAAACTCATACGGAGCAGTATCTTCATGCCAGTTCCCACCATTTCCCGGCTCAAAAGATGGGTGTTCTCAATACCCTTGCTACTCGAGCCCTGAGGATCTCGGACAAGAAGAGGTTTGAGAAAGAAAAATCTCATCTGTTGGATGTCTTTGTGGAGAATGGTTATAGTAGATACATGGGTCAAAGGGCTTTCCTTAAAGCTTCCAAGAATTCTCTGGCTAAAAGAGAACCGAAAGATCGAGTTCAAGGTGTCCATCTTTCGTATGTTCAAGGGACCACTGATAGAATTGGTAGGATTCTCAGGAGGCATAGTATCCCTGTGACCTTTAGGCCCCTGAACACCATTCGTATGTCCCTCAGATCAGCGAAGGATCCTATCGACCCTAAGGATATGAAGGGCGTTTATATGATCCCTTCTTCCGGTGGGACCCCCTATATTGGGGAGACTGATCACTCCATTAATCAGAGGATTAGCGAGCACGCAGCGGATCTTAAGCATAGGAGAGCTAAGTCTTCCGCTTTGGCTGAACATGCTGAGAAAACCAATCATCATGTTTGTATTGAAGAGGCCAGTGTTATTGCTAAGGTTTCGCATTTGCATCATCGAAAATTCAGGGAAGCGCTTGAGATTGAAAAGAGACCAAGCAATCTCAATAGAGAGGATGGTTGGAAAGTCAGTAGGTGTTGGGTCCCTGCCCTCTCCTCCTAGTCGTTTTTTCGTCCTTTTATTTATTTATTTATATTTATTGATTATTATTATTATTATTATTATTATTATTATTATTTTATTTTTATTTTATTATTATTTTATTTTTATTTATTTATTCATTTTTTTTAACTAATTTATTTTTATATTTATTATTTTTATTTTTATTTATTTCTCGATTTTTATTTTCATTTTTATTTTTATTTTTTTATTCACGTGATATTTATTGATTTTCCTTGATGTGATCTTCTTTTTATATATTGGTACCCCATTTTCAATTATTTTTTGTATAATTCTTATAAATTGGCACCCCTTCCTGTTATTTTTATTATTTTATATTCTAAGGTCCTTCATTTAACTAATTTTTCCTTCCAAATTCTAATCAGCTTATTTTTTAGCTAATTTCCTAACTAATATAACACCCTTTGAATTTCTTTATTATTTTCTATCTTATATGGTCCTTCATACAACTTAATTAACTTTTATTAATTATCATACAATTTTTAATAATACTTTTAAATAAAATTTATTACTTTATATATTTTATTTAGGCATTTAACTTATTCATTTATTATAAGGTTATTTATTTAACTAATTTTTCTTTTAAATTATTATTTTATAATTTTTTAATAATTATTTCTTAAACCGAATAATAATTTATTTATTTTATACGAATTAATCTAATATAATAATTTTGACTCTGATCCTAGAGTCAAACTAGCCGTTAGGCAAGGTAGCTGTTGGAGGCTCCGCTCAGACTATTTAACATGATGAGCTAGATCTGTTTCTTCAACTTGTCCTGACGATGAACCACACTAGTTGGTTCGAAACGCGTCGACAAATGGTATTCCATGTGATTTTCGCCAAAGAATTTTTCTCTAACTTGATATGGATCACAGAAGCCTGAACTCTATAATTATTATAACATAATAATAATAATAATAATAGCAATTGTATTGTATTATTATTATAATAATATAATATCTTTATTACTATATTATTATAGCAATATAATATTAATTCATAATAATAATTATAGTGCAATAATAATTGGAATTGTGTTAACGTGCTTATTATATGTATTTTTAAAGACCAACTATTTATGAGTATTAATAACTATATAAATAATCATATTTTTATGATTGTTATGTTAATATTATAATATTAATATTAATTAGTAGTAATAATAATGGATAATAATATTATATCATCATTATATCATTATAATAATTTTATATTATTATTATTATTATTATATTAACTCATAATAACAATTCATAGTCCAATAATAATTAGAATTGTGATAAGTGAATAATAAACCCAAGGGATTAATACTAAAACCCAATGGAATAATATTAAACCCAAGAGATTAATAATATAAACCTAAGATAAATATTATAAACACTAAAATAAACATGATTCATCATGGTTAATTTTTATAAATAATGACAACCATATTCTTATGATATTGTATTAATATTATAATATTATTATTAATTAGTATAATAATAATAGATAATAATATTATATTATCATTATATTATTATAATAATAATGTAATACAATTATTATTATATTATTATAATAATAATATAATAGTTACTACTACTACTATTATTATTATTATTATTAACTCATAACAACAACCCATGGTCCAATAATAATTAGAATTGTGATAAGTGAATAATAAACTTAAGGGATTAATATTAAAACCCAATGGAATAATATTAAACCCAAGGGACTAATATTATAAACCCAACGTATATAAACCTTAAGATAAATATTATAAACACTAAAATAAACATGATTCACCATCATTGATTTTTATATTGAGACAATCCTTATCACAATTCCATGTTGGACCATGGTTGACCGAGGAATAATAAACCCAAATCAACAATAAAACCAAGGGATTAATACTACAACCCCAAGGGATTATGAACCTAAGGGAATAATATTAAACCCAAGGGACTAATATTATAAATCCAAGGTATATAAACCCTATGTGGAGACAATTTTGTCATAATGCGAGATCCGACCATGATTTACCACAATTGACCATTGTTGATTATGGTTGACCATGGTTGACCATGATTGATATTATAAATCCAAGTTAATAATAAACTCAAGGGATTGATATTATGAACCCAAGGGATTGATACTCAAACCCCAAGGGATTATGAACACAAGGGAATAATATTAAACCGAAGGGACTAATATTATAAACCCAACATTGGTAAACCCTAATATAAACATTACAAACACTAAAATAAACATGGTTTATTTTCATAGTCACACAATCCTTATCACAACACGAAATTCAACCTTGGTTGGCTATGATTGACAATGGTTGACCATGATTGATATTATAAACCTAAGGGAATAATAAACCCAAAGGATTGATATTATAAACTCAAAGGAATAATAAACCCAATGGATTAATACTAAAATAAAGATGGTTGAATTAATAAACCCTAAGAATTAATATTTTAAACTCAATGGATTAGTAAACCAAAGGGATTATTAATATTATAAACCCTAGGAACTAATAAACTCAACCGTTCAATATTATAAACCTAAAGAATTAGTGAGCTTAAGGGATAAATATTAAAAACCTAAGGGATTAAGAAGCGCAAGTGATCGATATTACAAACACAAGAGATTAATAAAGCTAACCATGATTGATATTATAAACCCAAGTTAATAACAAACCTAAGGGATTAATACTAAAACCCCAAGGGATTATGAACCCAAGGCAATAATATTAAACCCAATACACTAATATTATAAACTCAACATTAGTAAACCCTAATATAAATATTACAATCTCTAAAATAAACATGGTTTATTTTCATGGCGAGACAATCTTTGTCACAATGCGACATTCAACCATGGTTGGATATGATTGGCAATAGCTAATCATGATTGATATTATAAACCTAAGGGAAAAATAAACCCAAGGAATTGATATTATAAACCCAAAGGAATAATAAACCCAGGGGACTAATATTATAAACCCAATGTATATAAACCCTAAGATAAATATTATAAACACTAAAAGAAACATGATTGACCATCGTTGATTTTCATATTGAGACAATCCTTATCACAATTCCATATTGGACCATGGTTGACTTCATAACAAACCATGGTTGGCCAGGGAATAATACACCTAAGCAATTGATTTTATAAATACAAAGGAATAATAAACCCAAGGGATTTATATTAAAACCTCACGATTAATATTAAAGCCAATAATAAAAACCATAATATTATAATCCCAATATTAAACTCTAAAATAATAAATATAATACTAAACACGATATTAGAAACCTAATATTTGAAACCCTAATATAAATACTACAAACTCTAAAATAAACATGGTTTATTTTCATGGTGAGACAATCCTTGTCACAATGCGACATTCAACCATGGGTGGCCATGGTTGGATATGATTGGCAATGGTTAATCATGATTGATATTATAAACCTAAGGGATTGATATTATATACCCAAAGGAATAATAAACCCAAGGGATTGATACTAAAAACCCAAGGGATTATGAACCCAAGAGACTAATATTATAAACCCAACATATATAAACGCTAAGATAAATATTATAAACATGATTGACCATCGTTGATTTTCATATTGAGACAATCCTTATCACAATTCCATATTGGACCATGGTTGACTTCATAACAAACCATGGTTGGTCGGGGAATAATACACCTAAGCAATTGATATTATAAACCCAAAGGAACAATAAACCCAAGGGATTTATACTAAAACCCCAGGATTAATATTAAACCCAACAATAAAAACCCTAATGTTATAATCCCAATATTAAATTTTAAAATAATAAATCTAATATTAAACACAATATTTGAAACCCTAAAATCAAACCCCAATTTTCTAATGTCACATTTCAACATTGAATATCGCATTATTATTGGATTGATTATCACATTGAGGCAATGTTTGCGACAATGCAATGCTTGACAAATTTTCAAACAAATGTGACATTCGACCATTGTTGACTATGATTGATATGGTTGATGATGGCTAACAATAGTTTACCATTGTTTACAATAGTTGACCATGGTTCATTTTCATATTAAGACAATCTTCCTCTAAGAATATGAACCCTTAAATTAATAAAACCAAGGGATTGATATTATAAACCCAAGGGATTAATATTAAAACCCCAAGGGATTATAAACCCAACGGAATAATATTAAACCCAAGAGATTATTATTATAAACCCAAGGTATATAGACACTAAGATAAATATTATAAACGACATGGTTAATTGTCGTTTACCATGGTTGATTTTCATATTGAGCTAATCTTTACCACAATGCGACGCTGGACCATCATTGTCCATGATTGATCATGGTTGGCTTTCATATTGAGACAATCTTTGTCATAATGTGACGTTGCACCATCGTTGACCATGGTAGACCACGGTTGATTATTTTACAACACTTGACCATGGTCAATTTTCATATTAAGACAATCTTTGTCTAGGAATATGAACCCTTAAATTAATAAACCCAAGGGATTGATATTTTTTTTTTTTTTGCTGTGGTTCACAAACACCTTGGTCAATGGGTGGCCTCTACGTCCACGGAAAAATTTGGGTTGATGGACCCCGAAGGGAATCTAGCCCCGCGGCCCACTTGCAAGGCCTAACCCCAAGGGCTTCAAGAAGAATGGACCCTGTGACCTCCTGAATGGCGAGGCACTGATTTTGACCAACTAAGCTAACCCTTGGGGCTGCCAAGGGATTGATATTATAAACCCAAAGGGTTAATATTAAAACCCCAAGGGATTATAAACCCAAAGGAATAATATTAAACCCAATGAATTAATATTATAAACCCAAGGTATATAGACACTAAGATAAATATTATAAAAAACATGGTTAATTGTCGTTTACCATGGTTGATTTTCATATTGAGCTAATCTTTGCCACAATGCGACGTTGGACCATCATTTTCCATGGTTGATCATGGTTGGTTTTCATATTGAGACAATCGTTGTCATATTGTGACATTGCACCATGGTTGACCATGGTAGACAATGGTTGATTTTCATATTCAGACAAATCTTTCTCACGATGAGAAATATTGTCTCAATATAATAAACCCAAGTGATCAATATAATAAACCCAAGTAATTAATGAACCTAAGAGATTAATAAACCTAATAGATTAATAAGCCTAAAAGATTGTCTCAATATCATAAACCCAAGCAATTAATCATCCTAAGGGATTGATAAACCTAAGAGATTAATAAACCCCAAGGTATTAGTATTATAAACCTAGGGGATTAATAAACCCAAGGGATTGATATAAATAGTAGGATTAATATTACAAACCCTAGTTTAATATTAAACCCAATAATAAAAACCCTAATATTATAATCCCGATATTAAACTCTAACATTATAAATCTAATATTAAACACAATATTAGAAACCTAATATTAAACCACAATTTTCTAATGTCACATTACAACATTGAATAAATTTCAATGAAATATAACATTGCAACAAACATTATTAGATTTATTATCACATTGAAACAATGTTTCTCACAATGCAATGCTTGAAAAATTTCAGATGAATGTGACATTCGACCATGGTTGACCATAAGTGACCACGGTTAATGACGATTCACAATGGTTTACCATTGTTGACAATAGCTGACCATGGTTCAATTTCATATTAAGACAATCTTTGTCTAGGAATACAAACCCTTAAATTAATAAACCCAAGGGATTGATATTATAAGCCGAAGGGGTTAATACTAAAACCCCAAGGGATTATAAATCTAAGGGAATAATATTAAACCCAAGGGATTAATATTATAAACCCAAGGTATATAAGCACTAAGATAAATATTATAAACCCTAAAATAAACATGGTTAACTATGGTTTACCATGGTTGATTTTCATATTGAGCTAATCTTTGCCACAATGCGACGTTGGTCCATCATTGACCATGGTTAACCATGGTTGATTTCCATATTGAGACAATCTTTGTCAAAATGTGATGTTGGACCATGGTTGACCATGGTTGATTTTTATATTTACACAATCTTTCTCACAATGACGCATTGGACCATGGTTGAACATCGTTGACAATGATTATAAACCCAAAGGATTTTTATCAAACACTATGATTAATATTATAAACCCTATGAATAATATTATAACCTAGGAATATGAACCCATGGATTAATAAGCCCAAGGTATTAATATTATAAACCGAAGGTAAATAAACCCTAAAATAAATATTATAAACCCTCAAATAAACATGGTTGACTAAGGTTTACCAAGGTTGATTTTCATATTGAGAAAATCTTTGTCACAATGCGAGGTTGGACGATGATTGATTTTGATATTGTCACAATGTGACATAGGACGATGCCTAACCATGATTTACCATGGTCTATGATGATTGACAATGGTTTACCATTGTTGACCATGGTTAATGATGATTGACAATGGTTCATTTTCTTATTGAGACATTCTTTGTCACAATGTGACATTGGACCATGGTTGACCATGGTTTACCAATGTTGACCAATGGTTGAATATTGGACCATGGTTTACCAATGTTGACCAAAGTTTACCAATGGTTGAATATTGGACCAAGGTTTACCAATGTTGACCATAGTTGAATATGGTTGACCATGGTTGTTTTTTATATTGAGACAATATTTGTCATAATGTGATGTTGGACTACAGTTGAAAATGATTATAAACCCAAGGGATTTATATTAAACCCTATGTATAATATTATAAACCCTATGAATAATATTATACCCTATGTATATGAACCCTTATATTAATAAACCCAATATATTTATATTATAAACCCAAGGGAATAATAAACCCAAGGTGTTGATACTAAAATCCCAAAGGATTACAAACCCAAGTGAAAAATATTAAACCCGAGGAATTAATATTATAAACCCAAGGTAAATAAACCGTGACATAAATATCATCGTTGACCATGGTTGATTTTTATATTGAGACAATATTTTCCACAATGTGATGATGTAACATGATTGACCATAGATATTATATCCAAGGGATTAATAGTATAATCTCAAGGTATACAAACCCTAAAATAAACATGGTTGAATAAAATAGATATGGTCGACTATGGTTAAATATAGTTGACCATGGTTGACTATTGTTTGGAGATTTATGAGATTTAAATTAAACCAAAGTATTAATATTATAAACCATACGAATAATAGTACACCCTATGAATATGAACCCTTAGATTAATAAACATAAGGTATTGATATTATAAACCCACAAGAATAATAAACCCAATGGATCAATACTAAACACTCAAGGTAATAATATTACAGAGAAGGCACAAATATTATAAACTGAAGATATATAAACCGTAAGATAAATATTGTAAACCCTAAAATTATCATGGTTGACCATGGTTGATTTTCATATTGAGACAATTTTTGTCACAATGTGGCATTGCAACATGGTTGCACACAATCTTTTGTCACAAATGCAATGTTGGGCCATGGTTGATTTTCATATTGAGAACATCTTTGTCACAATGTTATGTTGGACCATCATTTTAAACCTAGATGTAGTGCCCCTCTCCAATTGATTGACCTTGATATGACATGACATTAACAGTGATTTAGCCTCAAGGCTCACAAATTATTCTATGGGGACCTCAAGTTGGGGATCTAAACACTTAACTCTACTATTAATGGATGTGATGGATGTGTTTATTTCCTATTCGATATTATGATGATGATATCTATGATGTATATGTATTATTTCTATTGATGTTATGTTGATGATACCTATGATGGACATGCTCCTTATGTTTGCTACTTATATTAGTTCTAGTTCACGATGAAAAATGATGTGAATGACTAGGAGTTGTTAATGATGCTATTATGACAATGACTAACGTTGAGAAACCTTGTTACTGATGACTATTGAGTATGGCAGGAAACCATCAGAGGCACTCGCATATGACGAGTTGATGACACCTGGTTTGATGAAAATTCATATTATTTTATCTTTGAAATTCTAAGTCGATTTTGAAACCTGCCATATATGTTTAACTATATTCTGATGATATGTTAATGGCTGCAGGCACAGATTAGTTGCTTGACCTAATGACTCACATATGGGTGATGGGGTTGTACAGGTGGATGGAACTACATGGGAGGGGTGGGACAGTGTCCCTGATCTCACCCACTAGCACTCCCGCCGTGACTTGGGCTGGAAGGGTTGAAACACCTTCGCCTTGAAGATTACGATGCCATGAGGCCAGGTCCCAAAGTTGGGTCGTTCATGAGGATTTTACCGGGGGGCGCGCATCAAGGCGGATTCCTTGATCTCTGACACCATTAGTCTCACTATAGCAGGCAACATAAGAGATGATGATGGTCTATGATGTTGCATCTATACTTTCCCCTCGTAGTCACTGAATGCTTGAAGGGCAAGTGGTGTGGCACCCTTGGAACTTCAAGGGAATTTCTTGAAGGGCACAACCAACTTGGCACTCTTGGCATCACAAATAAACTATTAGGTGTGGCACCCTTGGAACTTCAAGGGAATTTCTTGAAGGGCACGACCAAACTTGGCACCCTTGGAATCATTAAAAATAAATTAAATAATAAATATAATCAAGGAATAAAAACTAGGTAAATTTACATCAAGGGTAAATGATGTTAGAAACCGAGGTAATTAAATAAAAAATAAAACTTGGGTTAAGAGGATCATAGGAAGAAATAAAATAGATTATCTTAAAAAACTCTACCCTTCCCATGTTGGAAAATACTAGGTAGATTATGTGGTTTAATTAGGTAAAAGGGGAAAGAGGGACATAATTGTAAGGATAAAGATTAATCCTAAACTAATTAAACCTGAGTAAGAAAATAGGAAGGTAAATTAAAATAATAGTAAATTAAATTTAGAGAAATGTAGAGAACCTCCATGTGGCAACAACAAACATAATAATATCCATCTAAGAGATAACCTGAGTTAAATTAGGGAGTAGACAGAGGATCAAATCTTGACTCATTAATTAACTTTAAGTAATGAACACAAATTAAGGAATAAAAAGGGGGGATAAAGAGGCAACTGGGAGAAGAAATAGGAATCTTGTTGTGGTGAGGAAAATATTAGTTTTAAATAAAAATTAAGTAAATAATTTTGGGAGACCCTTGATGAGAGAGGGACACATGGATGGGTGAATAATAAAGCTATTGAATTATAAAAAAATAATTAATTATGCATGACATGCCAAGTGTCACCTATGACGACTCCTATAAAAGAAGGGGCAAGCCATGGGAGAAAGGACCTTTTTGGAGAACCCTATTGTTGGATGGATGAGACAATATCAAAGCAGTGATTACGATCCTATAGTGAGTTTGGTGAAGTAGAGGATTTTAGAGAGGGGACTCTTGAGCCAAGGAGTGCTCTCCTCTACCAGCTATTGCATTCCTCCATTGTACAACCCCATTGCAGCTCGGGGGTCCGCGGGGAAGAAGAGTACCCAAGAAGTAGGCTGGGAGGTTAACCGGTGGGTCATCGCATTCGAATCAAGTACGTCATCATTCATTCACGGAGGTGACCGGCAACAAGGGAATACCAACAACAACAAAGCTAGCGGAGTCTCGTCTTCTGGTGAATGGTACATATGTGTTGAAATATTATTTTGGTCTTAGTTAAATGTATGTAATTCTTAAGATATGTTTCCTGAATAAATTCCCAATGTGTTTCTCTTCTGGTTGTATTTTGTTGTGATTAAAAAGAAAAAATTGTATATAGTCTGGATGTGGTCCTTACACTAGAGTATTTATATTAGACCCAAGAATTAATATTGGACCCAAGGATTAATTCTGAAACCCTAAAATTTTATAAACTCAATGGAATAATATTAGACCCAAGGGATTACTATTATAAACATAAGTTATACAAACCCTAAAATAAATATTATAAACCCTCAAATAAACATGGTTCACTATGGTTGACTATGATTGATTATGATTGAGAGTAATATTAAACCCAAAGGGATGAATATTATCGACCCAGTTTAATTAATGAAATTCATGGAATTCATATTAAACCTAAGGATTAATATTATGAACCCTATGAATAGTACACCCTAGGAATATGAACATTTAGATTAATAAACCCAATGGAATTATATTATAAACCCATGGGAATAATAAACCCAAGGGATCAATACTAAAAACACAAGGGAATAATATTACAACCAAGGGATAAATATTATAAATCTAAGGTATATAAACACTAAGATATACACTGTAAACCACAAAACTATCATGGTTGACCATGGTAGATTTTCATATTGAGACAATATTTCTCACAATGCAATGTTGCAACATGGTTGACCATGGATATTAGACCCAAGGGATTAATAGTATAAATCAAAGGTATATAAGACCTAAAATAGATATTATAAACCCTAAAATAAACATGGTTGACTAAAAAAAATATGGTTGGGACTAATATTAAACCCAAGGGATGAATATTATCAACCCAATTTAATTAATTAAATCAATGAGATTTATATTAAACCCAAGTATAAATATTATGAACCATATGAATAATAGTACAACAAAGGAATATGGACCCTTTGATTAATAAACCCAAAGTATTTATATTGTAAACCCATGGGAAGTAAACCCTAAAATTATGATGGTTGACCATGGTTGATTTTCATATTGAGACAATATTTGTCACAATGTGACGTTGCAACATGGTTGACCAATGATATTATATCCAAGGGATTAATATAATAAACTGAAGGTACAAAAACCCTAAAATAAATATCATAAACCCTGAAATAAACATGGTTGACTAAAAGAAATATGGTTTACTATAGTTGACTATTGTTTGGAGTAGTATTAAACCAAAGGGATGAATATTATCAATCCAATTTAATTAACTAAATCCACGGGATTTATAGTAAACCCAAGGGTTAATATTATTAATCCCGTGAATAATAGTACACCCTAGGAATATGAACCCTTAGATTAATAAACCCAAGGGATCAATACTAAACACCCAAGGTAATAATATTACACACAAGGGATAAATAACCTAAGATATATAAACCCTAAGATAAATATTGTAAACCCTAAAATTATCATGGTTAACCATGGTTGATTTTCACGTTGAGACAATCTTTTTCACAATGCAACGTTCCAACATGGTTAAACATGATTTATTTTCATACGCCGACAATCTTTTGTCACAATGCAATGTTGAACCATGGTTGATTTTTATATTGAGAAAATATTTGTCACAATATGACGTTGGACCATGGTTGACCATGATCATAAACCAAGGGGATTTATATTAGACCCAAGGATTAATATTCTAAATCATGTGAATAATATTGAGCCCTATGAATAATAATCCTTAGATTAATAAATATAAGGGATTGATATTAGAAACCAAAGGGATTAATACTAAAAACCCAAGGGAATAATATTTAACCCAAGGGATAAATACTATAAACCCAAGGCATATAAAACCTAAGATAAATATTATAAACCAAAAAATAGACATGGTTTACCATGGTTGACCATGCTTCATTTTCATATTGAGACAATCTTTGCACAATGTGACGTCAGACTATGGTTGACCATGGTAGAGCATGGTTGATTTTCATATTGAAACAATCTTTGTTACAATGTGACATTGGACCATGGCTGACCATGATTATAAACCCAAGAGATTTATATTAAACACTAGTATTAATATTATAAACCCTATGAATAATATTATACTCAAGGAATACAAACCCTTACATTAATAAACGTAAAGGATTGATATTATAAACCCAAGGGAATAATTCTAAAACCTCAATGTGTTATAAACCCAAGGGAATAATACTAAACCCAAGGGATTGATATCATAAAACTATGGTATATAAATCCTAAAATAAAAATTATAAACCCCAAAATAAACCTAGTTCACTAAAATAAATATGTTTGACTACGGGTTGACCATAATTTTGGAAATTGTTTACGGTGACTATGGAATTAATAAACCGAAGAGATTAAATCCTTGGATTTATTAATCACTTAAATATATTATATTAATCAAATAAGAGATGTTATTAAACATGATTAATATTGTATTAATGATGTTAATAGTTTTTTTAATTAAGAATATTGTTTTCAAACTCATTATTATTAATGATAATTTTTACTTAAATATCTTTTAGAATATATTATTTATTTATAATAATAAATATTATAATTTTATAATAGCTAATATTTAAAATGTTATTTTTAATATTTATATGAAATAATATTTAAAATGTTAATTTTTTTTAAATATTTAATAACCTAAAATTGTAAATGGTGGAGATCACATATGAGTTTTTATCCTATTATGAATTTTTCATTGCAATTTATATATAAAACTACTAGTACATTGGATTTAGTTTTAATATTCAATAGTAGGATTAATATTATAAACCTTATGAATAATATTATATATTAGGAATATAACCCTTATATTAATAAACCTAAGGGATTGATATTATAAACCCAAGGGAATAATTCTAAAACCCCAATGTGTTATCAAGCCAAGGGAATAATACTTAACACAAGGGATTTATATTATAAAACTAAGGTATATACTTCCTAAAATAAAAATTATAAACCCTAAAATAAACCTAGTTCACTAAAATAAATATGGTTGACTATGGGTTGACCACAATTTTAGAATGTTGATTATGGTGACTATGGAATTAATAAACCGGAGAGATTAAATCCTTGAATTTATTAATCACTTAGGTTTATAATATTAATCAAATAAAAGATGTTATTAAACATGATTAATATTGTATTAACTATGTTATTAATAATTTTTAATTAATAATATTATTTTCAAATTCATTATTACTAATGATAATTTTTATTTATATATTTTTTAAAATTTATTATTTATTTATAATAATAACTATTATATATTTATAATAACTAATATTTAAAATGTTATTTATAATATTTATAATAACTAATATTTAAAGTGTTATTTTTTAATATTTATAATAACTAATATTTAAAATGTTATTTTTAATATTTATAATAACTAATATCAAAATGCTCCCGATCGGGATGAGGAAACGTGGAGGCGATTATGGAAAGGGCATTGATTATAAGGACAGGACAGGAGGAAATGACCGCAGGTATCAGGCCACCCTCCCAACAAACGAAATGAATACTCTGTCAAATAAAACTTCAAGTGGCAGGGGTGGGAAAAGAGGCGTACAGATGATGGAGAGAAATGGCGGTGGTTATGTCAGGGGGAAAAGGATGGTGAAGAAGTATAACAAGAAGGTGACGGGAGGCGAAGAAGATGAAAATGCGGATGGAGTGAAGGAGGAACAGCTTGAGGAGCAAGAGGAAAACAATACCAGGGTAATCTGCAAGCTTGGGTATGTGCAAACTGCCTCTCTCACCTTACTTGTTTTCCTTTTTATTACTAAAATGAATAACAGTCAGTTGTGGGATGAGATGGGAGGTGGAAAGAGCCCCGAAAAAATGGGAAGGCCTCATGTTTTGCAGTATGAAGACAATTTGGGAAGATCCCAAGAAGGAGGGAGAAACTGCAGTTAGAGGCAGAGGTGGAGAAGTAATGAGGGAAAACAAACGGGGCAGCCATGGATGGCAGCAAAGGAAAGATAACAGCCGGAGAATTGTCGATGGACCCCCTAAAATGGTACCTGACCCGCAAGACAGAGGGAGCGCTTCACCCCATGAGCTCGGGAAAGGATGATCATGAACAAAGCATAAAAAAGGAGGAGGAGAGTAGTATGAGGAAGGAAATTCCAAAGAGACAAGTGGTTTCCGATGCAGAGAATGAAACCGCTGTAAATCTAACACCTGTGATTGATGTGTGTGAACAGGAGGAGGTAGAAGCCAGGATGGCTCGACAGGGTCGAAGGCGTGGTCGAGGAGGAAGGGGTTGCCCGAGACAAAGTAATCAGGGTGACAGGCCTATGGAGGAACCCGAGAATCAACGTAGAGAGAGGCGGTCTGCCCGGACGGTTAGCCAAGAGGCAGCCCGTGCCTACCATGAGGAAACGGATGAAGACATTCGCCGGATAATTCAGAATCTGGAAGAAAGAGTCCTTAAAGGACAGTCAGGCTTGGAAACGGAAGAATGGGTAGCTATAGTTAGTGACCCTAGCAATACAAGAGGGAGACATACGCTGTATAGAAGATCCCTGCACATCTATTGGGTTTTAAAGAGTCTTTTGGCAAAGGCCTTGGAACAAGTTGCTAAAGAAATGGCTGAAATTGCCAATGGAATCCCGAATGTGCAGAAGGAAATGAAAAATTTCCAAACCATTATGATCAACCAGAACAATAAGCTGGCAGAGATATCTCAGACCCTGTCCAGGATAGCAAGCTTGGTCACAAGCCAGGAAGAGCATGCGAATTTCCCCATGGAAACAAACAAAGATACTGGAACCAGAACAGGCTGATGCGGAGGACGATACACTGGAGGTTTTTTGTTTCTTCACAAATACTGTTTTATGCTGCATAGAAACTTATTAAGTAATTTCAGATGTTATGTTTATATAGCTAGTATGGACAGAATTACCAAATTTTGGTTTTGGAATGCCTACAGTAAACTGAGGTGGCCAACAGACCTGGTTTCCCCTAGGGGCAGGTTGAGGCCACCATAACTGTGTATCTGGTCTTTATGTTTAATGTGAATAGAAAAGAAGAGAACTACCTTACATACAAAAAAAATAACTAATATCAAAATGTTAATTTTTTTTAAATATTTAATAACCTAAAATTTTAAATGGCAGAGATGACATATGAGTTTTTAATTCTATTTATGAATTCTTCATTGCAATTTATATATAAAACGACTAATACATTGGATTTAGTTTTGATATTAAAAGGTAGGAATACAAATCCAAAGGATTGCTATTATAAAACTAAGGTATATAAATCCTAAAATAAAAATTATAAACTCTAAAATAAAATTAGTTCACTAAAATAAATATGGTTGACTACAGGTTGACCACAATTTGAGAACATTGATTATGGTGACTATGGAATTAATAAACCTAAAAAATTAAATCCTTAGATTTATTAATAGCTTAAGTATATAATATTAATCAAAGAAAAAATGTTATTAAACATGATTAATATTGTATTAACAATGTTATTAATATTTTTTAATTAATAATATTGTTTTCAAATTCATTATTATTAATGATAATTTTATTTGTATATATTTTTAAAATATATTATTTATCTATAATAATAACACTTATAAGTTTATAATACCTAATATTTAAAATGTTAATTTTTAATATTTATAATATTTAATATTAATCAAATAAGATATGTTATTAAACATGATTAATATTATGTTAATGATGTTATTAATATTTTTAATTAATAATATTATTTTCAAATCTATTATTATTAATGATAATTTTTATTTATAATAATAAAATTATATATTTATAATAACTAATATTTATTATTTAAAAGGTTAATTTTTAATATTTATAATAACTAATGTTAATTTTTTTAAATATTTAATAACTTCAAATTGTATTTTTAAATATTTAATAACTTATGGTGGAGATCACACATGTTAATGATATGTTAGAGCATCTCGCCTTTCCCTTAATTTGGTTAAAGTTAAGGTTTTTTTTTTATAGAAAATATTTTCATATTTACTATTCATATGTTATTTTGAAATGTTTGGAAACTTTCCCTTAATTCAGTTAAAGTTAGGGTTTTTCTTATAGAAAATATTTTTATATTTATTATTCAAACTTCGTTAATTGTTGTAAATAAATAGTTGTTTCAACATGTTGTAAATGCTGAAGAACAGGGTTTTTCTTATAGAAAATATTTTCAGTGAAATGTCTAGAAACTTTGTTACGTGCTGTAAATAAATAGTTGTTTCAACATGTTGTAAATACGGAAGAACATGATGCAGTATATTTATATCAATTATATGGGGTTTAACCATTTTGGTATTTTCTAAGCATTTAGTTTATTATAAAATAGTAATTTTCTTTGTAATTCAAATTAAAAATATGGAATTGGGGCAACGAGTTTCTGTAAATGAAAGGATGGGATGATTTGAATCCAAATGCCAAAGTAAATTATAAGACTCGTTCACTTGCTATAGATTTATAAATTTTTAATTGTTATAGAATTTTCAAAGAGCATATGGATTGTATGGCTAATTTGGTTGAGAAGCATCAAAGTTTCTCCTGGATTATGTACACTCTAAAGGACTCAAATTTGGAATATATTTTGTTGCTAGATCGTGTAAATCAAATATTAGATAGATTAAAACCACCCTTTAGATATCAAAAATCCAATTCATTCTGGTTTTATTTGTGCATTCAAATTAATTTTGTACGTGGAAGCTTGGCATGTTTTTTATACATGCAAAAAAACCATATATCAGGAACATGATGCCTTTGTAGATTATCTAGTCTATGCAACATTGGTGTGGAACTTTGATGGAAAATTAGGGATACCCAAAAATGAGCGAAACTCTAAGTAACGATATAAAAAATTATCGAACCATTCGTGGTTGGTTTTGTTGGGTTTGTTTCTCTGTATCTTCACTATGCAAAACTCTGCATTAACTATGAATGGCTGCGAGAGAAAGTGAGAAAGTTGAGAACAGATGGCGTTAACAAAGTTGAGAGCATTTGAGAATCTGTATGCAAAGTTTGGTTAAAATATAATGAGTCTATGAAACTAATTGGTGTGTTATTCACCGGCTGACCATGAAGCCCCATCTTGAAGTATTCCAATGCTCCCTTGGATAAACTGTTTTCCTTCTATATGCAAAGTGGCACATGCAATTATCTCCTCATTTAATCATGAAACATTTGACTGTTGGCATTCTACTCCACTATTTGAACAAAAAAACTCCAAATAAACTCCTTCAATTCAATAATTCAAATTGAATAGGTGTTTGCTAAATGGATGGGACCTTGTGGAAGTCTATTGGCTTTTAGAGTGCAGTCTGATATGGGATGACAAGTTCAAGCCTAGTATTCATGCTCCTTTTTTCTTTTTCAGATGTTTCCAGTAAGTCCAGTGTTTCTTTGGCTAGGGAGGGGGAGGAGTAAGTATGTAAAAAAAAATTGATTTAGGTGAAGAAACAAAAACAATGAGATCCTAATTAATTATTATGTTGTATTAATTTATCTTAGCAGAGAAATAATAGTTATTATTATTTTCAACACATACCTAATTAAAAATGTTACTGTGTAACTATTAAATTAGAAAAATATATGATAAATACACAGAACAAAAATAGATTAAAGATTAAATATCATTAATATACTCCGACACGATCATTTTGATCTTCATATAAGTGTTCACACAGGAATGTATCAACTGATCTGGAATCGAGCTGAGAAAGAAAATAAAGTTGAATTATGGGACCGAGAGAAAGGGTAGGGCCTTGCACAATTTCTCCCTCGATTTCAATGCCGCCTTGCTTGTCGCCACTGCTCTCACCTGCCCTCTCCACGCAAGCTCTTTGATGCCCCTATGGCCACCTCCTCTACAGGGATGACTGCATTGATGGATCATCCATGCTTGAAGCAACAAGCACGAAACCTGTACACCAACATAATTGCCTCTATTGATGGAATTTCTCTGACACCAGAAATGCCATGCCCCGAGCTTAACACCCACCCAAGCTAAAAGAGAAGTGTCTGGTGAGCCGTTAATGTTGAAAATAGATAGAACTAGAAGAAACTGGTGCCATCAGAGAGCTCACCACCAAAGAAGTGGTAGCATAACAAAAAAAAACCAGCATCAAAAGTCACTGCATCTTGCTTCTTGCCAAAATAGCTACTGGAATAGGAAGAGCCCAAGACCCAAGAAATTCAAATTCACTAAGGAAAGACAAAATTAACATGGGGAATGTAAACCTCGCCACCCTATCTGCGCATGAAAGAATGGGGTCGTTCACACACACAATCCTCCCATGCACTAACTCGAGTGTCAAGGACTTCAGAGCTGTAAAATTCCAACACTTCACAAGAAAAACGAAGAGAAAAACTCCAAACTGAACCCAAGATGACAGGGTTACCTCGATAAAGGCTTCAAGGATGAAATGTTGAGGCCACAGTTCTGGGAGCCAACTGATTACACCATAAATGGTCTCAGGACTGAAAAGCAAAAATAGTCCATGACACGACCCCGACAGTGGATCCCATATAATTACTTGAATTATGTGCACTCTCAATTCTGACTTGAACTGCCCACCTTCTCCAATGTCACGACCCTCTTTCGGCTCATGAGCAGAGCCCTCCTAGCAAGCCGAGCAAGAACTTCTTTTTGAGGCATAGTTTTTCATCTTCTAATTGGCGCTCCGTTTCCCACACCCAAGATGTAAATTAAAACTAAAAATAAAATACAATAAAAGATATAGAATAAAAACATATTATATATAATTAAGTTGGTAGCATCCAATGTTTGCAATCACGAAAATCTTACAATATAGTAAGAGTTTAATAATGTCACCTTTCACTAGTGAGAGTGTATAGTGAGAGTGTATCTCATGATCTTATGTCCCTATGCTATAGCCTGCTTTATGTATTATAATTAAAAAATAACAATAAAAATTAAAAAATATATATTATAATTACGAAGTCTGTTATGTACAATTTAACTAAACCTAATATCCCAACACAAGACTATGTATGATTGAGTATATAAAAGATGGCTTGTTCCTCCTTGGCAAAAGAAACACGGTGCTTGTTGGAAACATCTGAGAAAGAAGAGAGGAACATGAATACTAGGCTTGAAATTTTCATGTCATATGAGAGCACACTCTAAAAGCCAATCGACCCCTACAAGGTCCCATCCATTTAGCAAACACAAAATTATTGAATTGAAGTAGTGGATTTGGAGTACTTTTTTCCACTAATGGAGGAGAATGCCAACGTCAAGCTTTTTAGGATTAAATGATGGGATAACTGAGTGGATTTGGAGTAATTTGTTCTACTAGTGGAGGAGAATGCCAATCGTCAAGCGTTTCACGATTAAATGATGGGATAACTGCATCTGCCACATTGCGCATATAGAAGGAAAATTGTCGCTCTATATTGTTTCATATACCTTTCATTGATTTTTTTAATATCATTTTTGTTAATCCTTATATGTGGAGATAAATGAGAGGCACAGTAAAATTTTAATCATCCTTTGGTAAAAAATTAATTTAAATAGGGTTTAAGCAACTGATTTAGATATGTAAGGAAGTTATGGTTTTTAATTTCATTCATTAATGGAGTGGCGACGACGAGAATATATTGGCATCTTTTAGTTTAGACCGTCAGATCAAAAAGATTAATTAGCAAAACGATTAAAATGGCCAATTCCAATAGGAGGGACACTTATCGGCGTAAATATCATCGACGGCTGCTAAGTCACATTGAAGTGTAGCTAAATTCGTTTGAAAAGATGCAGTGAATTTTTGTTATAAATATTAGTGTAAAAATAGATATGAGTTTACAGGTGTGTGTATGTTTTCGCAGCAATTAAAACGATGGAATGGGAATGGTAAACAAGAGCAAACCTGAGCTTGTATTTGCTAATTAATTGATCTTGGACTATGTTCACTGGTTCTTATGTTTGAAATAAATTTTGGAGATATGTTAGGAAATAGTCTATAAGTTAAAAAAGCATTATTGGAATTTTGATAGCTAGTTTCACAATGATGGAAGTGCTGAAGCAGTTTTTTAACTGCAACAAATCAAGATTTAACCTCAAATTCCGGAAGTCGCATTATAGACAACTCGATATGTTATTGTTAAAAGATTAGTTTTAAAGCATATGGATAGAGTGTCAAGGTGAGGAAGTCTTCTTAAACAAAGATGATAAACCAAATTTTCTCAAGTGTTGGTATCATACTTCAATCAGAGCTTTAAGTTGTAATATTTTTGGGGCCTGTTCACTGAGCACATTTGCCGAAAAAACTATGAGAATTATTAATATTTGAATATTTGTCATTTGGGATTTTATGTTTAGATTCTGTGAACTGTATTTGTGTAATTTCCATTTATATCACTTTATTTTGTTTAAGTCATGTGAGAATTTGGCAAATGTAAAATTGTTCAAAAATACAAAGTTAGTTCCTCACTTATTTTAAAGTGAAAATTTGAAAAATAAAATAATATATATATATATATATATATATATATATATATATATATTTATCTATTTATTATTATTATTTATTTTTTATTTATTTTAATTTTTTTTCAGGTTGGTTCAAGTACAAAGTTGGTTTATTATTTATTTAAAAAAAAAATCAAATTTAATGGAATATTTTATTATTATAATTTAATTTGTTTAAAGTAAACTAGGGCTTTTATTATTTAATTTGTTAAAATAAGCTTGAGCTTCAAAATAAAAAATCTAAAAATGTTTTTTTCATTATTTATTTCAAAATGAATAATCTAAAATGTTTTACTCACGTTTACTTGAATAGTTTACTATTATAGTTGTAAAGTCTTACTTTTATTTATTTTTTATTATAAAAAAATTAGTTTTTATAATTTTAAACCATTTCAAAAATTAGATCATTGAAATTAAATTCATACACTTAATAATAAGTAGGGAAATAAAATATTATTTTTGGATGTACTTAGTATGAAGCAGTGGTAATATATTACAAGTTTTTAAATAGTAAATTTTAGATGATTACTTATAATATTCTTTAGGAATAAGTTGTCCATAATATGTAATGGTTAAATACTATCACTTTTTATTAGTATTACAATAGTATTTGAACTTTAATAACAAATGAAATAGGCTAATTTCAATTGACCTAGTTAACCTTATGAATAAAGATAATAAATAAATGCTTGAGTGATAGATTTTGCCACTTCTTAATGAAGTAACGGCATTCAACCATTTATTGTGATACACAAAAATATAATAAATAAGTGATTTAGTGATAGATTTTTCCACCTCGTAATGAAGTAATGTTATTCAACTATTTATTGTAATACACGAAAATATAATTATAACAAGTAAATGTCAAAAGTTGAATGAGATAATTGGGTCCATAAAAGGTTTATTTTTCCCAAAACAACCATTTAAATATGTGATTAGTGATTGTTTTATGTGCAATAATTGAAATATTTTGTGAACGAAACTATTAAAATATTTATTTTAAACAATATCTAAATAGTATTTAGAAACTACAAGAGTGACCTTTTTCAATGATGAAAACAAATTTTCAAAATATAAAATTAAATTATTCAACTTTATTTGCAGGTCATTTAGAATTTCTTTCCCATTTTCATGATTTTTTTAATAATGAGCTAGATAAACTAAATTTAAAACATAGTCATAAATGTCAATTTTAAAAAACTACATTTAAAAACACAATTGCTAGTGGAATTGTAAAACAACATAAAATTTCTTAAAACTTAACATATGGGTATTCAGGATATGTCTATCATCTACACAAGGAAATCGCATAATACCTAATGTATTTAATTTGATATTATTAATAATATGGATTTAAAATTATTTTGTAATTTTCTTGGGTAATTAAACATTCCTTTTACTTGAATATTTATATGATATAGTGAATATTACTTTTAACTACCAGAAGACACACACACATATATAGAGGTAGAAGTGAATTACGTAAAATTTTGATATTCAAAATATGTTAAAGTAATATTTAAATTAAAAAAAAAGGAGAAGGAAAAATAAAAAACAAATTAATTATATGAAGATTTTAAAAGTATTTGAAATTTGAACATATAGATAAATTTACAATATTATAGTTGTTTATTTACTTTTAATTTGTTAGTTGATATTTCACATAAATGTTTTATGTAATCCTTTAAATTTGAATTCTAACTATTAAATATAATGAAAAAGAAAAAAATTTTATATATATATATATATATATATATATATACAGTCATATATATCCATATAATCCATTTTAAAGGCTAATTTTGTTAGTATGTGTTGAAAATAGCAACAAGAAATGATAAATATAGAAGTGCTAAATTTAGTACTGCTATAAATAGGATTTCGGGATACCTTCCTATTTTAGTTAGTCCCTGACCTAAAATAGAGAAGTAAAAATTCGAATTTGATGTTAGCAGTTGTTTGTAAAATAATTAATTAATTCACCATGAGTTAATTAGTTATAGAAAATCAAACATGAAGTCTATGTGGGGGCATTCAACAGTTTCTCCATTAATTGAGGAATTTATCCATCAGTTAAAGAGATAAGGATGAGTTGTAATATTGAGTTGTAATTAGTTGACTTAGTTAACTGAGTCAAGTCCAGTTAGATTAATTCAAACATTTTGTTGAATTAATTGTGAGTTCAGTTAGTTAATGCATGCATGCATGTAACCGCTGCATTTCAGATAACTGAATATTCTCTCATAAATAACTCATGCATGTCAGTTCAGATAGAGACCCAGTTGAGATCAGATGGAGGGGCAGTGTACTATTAGTTGCTAGAATATTCCATTGTGAATATTCCTTGCATGTAGAAGGAATTCTTTCCTTGAGGATTACGCAGTTACTTCTTTAGGTTTTGTGAGTGTGATGAGGCCAATTCACACATGTGGCTTCACTGAACCCTAAGAAAAACTGCGCAAGGAAATAGGAGGCTTGGAGGGCCTGAGGAGGACATATACATTGTCTTTTCAGTCTGTTAGTTGTATTGTTTGATTGCAGAGAGAGTAGGATAGCTTGAGAGTTGATTCTTTTTGTAACTTGAACAAGATTTCCACTTGTATGATAATATAGAGATTGGGGTTTTAGGCTGAGGCTTTCCCTGGGTTATTTCTTCTGTGTTATGTGTGATTGATTTCTCATTCTTAGTTATATGTGTTCTCATTGATCGTGCTCAAATTGATTAAGCTTCCACAAAGTTTGTTGTAGAAGTAGATCTTGTATTTTGCTTTAGTCTATTGCATAATCTGTTGATCTACAATGGGAATTTCTACATGGTATTAGAGCAAAGGTGATCAAAGGAGAAGAACAGAATACAAGAAAGGAGAAGTTCAAAGTTTGTAGTTCCTGAATATAGAAATCGAGTTCTTATCACATCTCAATTTCACCCATGGCATTCAGTGGTTTAAGACTCGAGTATGCCTTTGATGGCAACTCGAATTATATAGCCTGGAAGGATCGCATGGAAGCAGTATTAGAGGATAACGGTCTAAAGGACTTCATTGATCAATAATTCCCCAAGCCAACTGATGCTACAAAATTGGCGGAATGGAAGAAATGTGTGGCTAGAGCAAGGAAAATCCTCACGGAGGGAGTTCAAGACCACATTGTCTCGAGCCCCCATGGGAAGGAGACACCATTTTTGATGTGGAAAACATTGAAAGATCTATATCAGAAAAACAACGATTAGAGGAAGCTGGCGCTGAAAGACAAGCTTCGTAAGATCAAGTGTGGAAAGGGCAACACGATCTCTACATATCTGAACAAGCTCACCAGCTGCAGGGATGAGCTTAGAAGTGTAGGGATCATGACCCCTGATGATGACATGGTGAGTCTTGCACTCCTCGGTCTTCCTAAGAGTTGGCATAACTATCGAGACTCGGTTAATGGAAGAGAAAAACTGCCAAATTGGAAACGACTTTGGTCGGATCTGATGCAGGAGGAAATAAGAAGAAGCACCAGAGATGGATCCTCATCGAAGCAAGATGATGAGGAAAATATAGCCTTAGCGAGTAAGGCGAGGAAAGGGAAAGGGAAGGCATCCTATCCCAAATCCGGTTCTCCCATGGTGGGAAGAAGATTTACAAATCAAAAGTGTGATGCTTTCATTGTCATGAAGTGGGCCATTATGCTACGAATTGTCCACATAAGAAATCCAAGAAGGGTTCCTCGAAGGGATCTGATGGTGAGGCATTGGCCTCACAGTTTGAGCTAGATTTCTCGCTTATCGCATGCATGGTTTCAGCCATGGTGGGATGTGTGTGGTACCTAGACAGGGGAGCTTCATTCCGCATGTCAGGTGACAAGAATTTTCAGTACCTTGGAGGAGAAGGATCTCCAGATGCGAATCGAGATGGGAAGTGATGGAAAGTACTGTGTTTCAGGTGAAGGTATGGTTTTGTTTCAGAGGGAGCATGGAGCTCCCCTCACCTTGACTGATGAAGTATGTACCAAGTCTGAAGAAGAATCTTGTGTTTGTCACTATGCTAGAAGATAAAGGCTATGATGTAGTCTTTAGTAAAGGAAAAGTTTTCCCGAGGCATATCAGTACTGGACAAATAAAGAAAATTGGGATTCGAGTAAAGAATCTCTACAAGCTGGAGATAGACGACTATGTTGCATTGAGTTCCAAAGCTGAGATGGTGTAGAGCCAAGATTTTGGCGAGCTATGACATAGAA
The DNA here is from genome assembly GCA_031772625.1 of Pinus tabuliformis. Lineage (NCBI taxonomy): Eukaryota > Viridiplantae > Streptophyta > Pinopsida > Pinales > Pinaceae > Pinus > Pinus tabuliformis. Next base: position 300,110,509 of record CM062815.1, read on the forward strand.
GATTGGGACACTTGCACCATGGAGCCCTGAAGATCATGCAGTAGATTTCTACCAGATTACCCAAGGGAAAACTTGAGTAGATGAATACATGCAAAGGTTGTACCTTGGGTAAGTATGCGAAATATTCCTTTCCAAATCGAGACAGTAGAGTTGGAGCAATCCTGGAGCAAGTTCACTCAGATGTTTGTGGACCTTTCTCTACAACCTCCATCGCTAAACAAAGGTACTATGTTATTTTTATAAATGATTTTTCTCGTAGATGTTGGATCTACTTTATGCAAAAGAAGGATCAGACCTTCTTGAGGTTTTGTGAGTTTAAAGCCTTGGCAGAGAAAGAATCTGGAAAGAAAATAAAAGCCTTGCGTAGTGACAATGGTGGAGAGTATGTCTCCCAACAGTTTAAAGACTTTTGCACTGCAGAAGGAATTAAACGGGAATTGACGGCACCCCATAACCCACAGCAGAATGGGGTAGATGAAAAGAAGAACAGATTGATTATGGGAGTAGCTCGAGCGATGTTGCATGACCAAAGCCTACCATTGCATTTGTAGGCTGAGGCATGCAATACAACAGTATACTTGCAGAACAGAAGCCCACACTGTATATTGGGGATGAAGACACCTATGGAGGCCTTTTCCGAGAAGCGACCTGATGTAAGTCACTTCCAAATCTTTGGATCATCAGTTTACTGTCATGTGACCAAAGATTCCAGGAAGAAGCTAGACCCAACAGTTGAGTTGGGAATACTTTTGGGGTACACGATACACCCCACAACTATTGAGTGTACCTGCCTTCCACTCAGAGGACAGTGGTACGCAGGGATCTGAAGTTCGACGAGCAGAAAGCCATGCGGTTATCACTTGAGAGGGAGCTTAAGTTGCACGTAGAGCAGGAACTTTCAGTTCCTAAGGAGGAGGAGCCTCAAATTGATGCAGAGCAGCCACATGCAGAGGATCCGAGAGTGGAGACGTCCACTCATGCTGAGACTTCCAGAGATGGGCAGAAACGCTCAAGGGAAGCTGACAGGTTGATGCTGGATGCACGGGAGAATGTGGGACAACCATCTTCTCAGCGCAGACAGAGGAGGTTGCCCGAGCGGTACACTGGGTACATGGCCTTGGTTAGGGAGTGTGTAGATACCGAACCTTCTTCATTCGAGGAGGCAGTGCAACAACCAGTCTGGGTTGATGCAATGGTAAAGGAGTACGACTCTATCATTCAGAACAGTGTGTGGGATGTTGTCCCAAGATCTCAGGGTAAGTTAGTGGTGAGTTCCAGATAGCTTTACAAGGTAAAGAAGGCAACTGTTGGCAGTGTTGAGAAACATAAGGCAAGGTTTGTTGCCAGAGGTTTCTCACAGGTCGAGGGGATCGACTACGATGAGAATTTTGCTCCCGTAGCAAGGTACTCATCGATTAGATCGATGTTTGCACTATCAGCTCAGATGGGGTGGAAGATCCACCAGATGGACGTGAAGACATCATTCCTCAATGGGAAGATTGAGGAGGAGGTGTACATTGAGTAGCCAGAGGGTTTTGAGACCTTCGATCGTGAGTCGCATGTGTGCCGACTCAAGAGGGCTTTGTATGGGCTGAAATAAGCACCTCGTGCTTGGTACACCAGGATCAACAACTATTTCACCGAGTTGGGCTTCACCAAGAGTGAAGCAGATGCGAACCATTACCACATCATGGTAGAAGGTAAACCATTGATCATTGTTCTTTATGTCGATGATCTGATTTTGACAGGTGATGATAAACTGATACAGTCTTGCAAGGAGGACCTTGCAAGGGAGTTCAAAATGAAATACATGGGTCTTATGCACTACTTTCTAGGCATGGAGGTGTGGTAGAAAGATGGTGAAGTATTTGTGTCTCAAGGCAAGTATGCCAATGAGATACTCAGGCGCTTTCACATGGAGAAGTGCAAGCCCATGCAGACTCCTCTAGCTAGGAACTAGAGGAAGGAGGATGCTACTTCAAGTGAGGTAGCAGATACTACTATTTATCGGTAGCTGGTGGGTTCACTTATGTATCTGGTGAACACACAACCCAACTTATGCTTTGCGATGAACTAGTTGAGTCAAGCTATGGTTCAGCCTACCAAGCTGTTTTGGAAGGCAGCGAAGCATGTGCTGAGATACCTCAGAGGCACATCTCAGCTCAGATTGTGGTACAAATGGACAGAGGGAGTGAAGCTTCAGGGCTTCATAGATGTGGATTGGGCAGGGAGTCCATCAGACTGGAAGAGCACTTCTGGAGGAATCTTCAACCTTGGTTCACCTGCAGTTTCTTGGTACAGCAAGAAACAAAGATCAATTGCACTTAGCTCAGCAGAGGATAAATACATGGCTGCTAGGCAGGCTACTTATGAGGCCATTTGGATGCGGAAGATTCTAGTGGGATTGATTGGTCATAGGATGGATCATACAGTGATCTACTGCGATAATCAGAGTTGTATCAAACTGTCTGAGAATCCAGTTTTTCATGACAGGTCCAAGCACATTGATATCTAGTATCACCATCATTGAGACTATGCGGTCAAGAGGATCATGTTGTTACTGTAAGTTTCGACTGAGGAATAGGATGCATATGAAAAGCTAAGCTGGTCTTACATTAGGGCAGTGCTAAGAGCTTATGGCTTCGACCACAACTGGATAAGATGGGTTATGGCCCTTGTATCCATGGCCAGCTTCTCCATTCTGCTTAACGGCTCTCCCTCTAGAACCTTTATGCCTTCTAGGGTTCTCAGGTAAGGGGATCCGCTCTCCCCCTTCCTCTTTGTTCTCATGATGGAAGGGCTAGGCAGAGTGATCAATATGACAAATTCAGAAGGAAAAATCCATGGTCTGAAACTTATTCCAGATGGTGCTTCTTCCACTCATCAACAATTTGTTGATGACACAATGTTGCAGGGAATTCCTACGGTCAAGGAAGCCAGAGCCTTCAAAGAAATCCTAAACAAATTTTCATTGGCTACTGGTACAGAGGTAAGCCTTGACAAATCAAAGGTGTTCCTTTTTAACACTAACATTGATTTTCAAGGAATCTCACAAGAATTCTTGGGTTTCAAAGGGACCAATTAACTTCTAAGTACCTTGGAATGCCTCTTACTAACAAACCTTTGAGCAAGGGAGCGTGGGAGTCGGTAACTAATAAAATTTAGGACAAAGTCAGGAAATGGACCTGCAGGTCTTTGAATATGGCGAGGCGTCTTGTGCTTACTAAGTTTGTCCTGCAGTCTATACCTATTTTCATGTTTTCAACTCTTCTTGCTCCTAAAGGAGCTATGCAACAAATCAAGAGTATTCAATGAGATTTTCTTTGGGGCAAAGGGGAAGAGAAAAAGAAGTGGGCTTTGGTAGCTTGGGACAAGCTCTGTAAACCTAAGGCCCACGGCGGTTTGGGGCTACATGACCCTGAAATCCTCAGTAGAGTTTCAAGAGCCAAACTTTGGTGGAGGTGGCTCAAGGAATCAGCCACCCCTTGGGCCAAGCTTTGGAAGTAGAAATATGCAAATAATTGGCAGGAGAGCGATCATATCCGAATTTCAGGGCTCATCAAGGGCTCCCACATTTGGAACCTTGCTTGGGAGAATAGAGCCATTATCCAGAAGCATAGTTTCTGGGAGATCCGAGATGGGAACCTTGCACAGTTTTGGGAGGATAACTGGCAACAAGAACCAAATTTGTTTAGGGAAGGACTAACTGCTCTCAAAAATGACACTGACAACAAAGGTTTACTTATGGTAAGTGACTTTTGGGATCAGGTAAGGAACAATGGTAAATGGAGAATGTGGAAGGATCTTGGTTATAGTGAAGAGAGTCCTTTGAAGGTCCAGGTGGAGTCTCTTGCTCTTGACTTGGAGTAGAGGAATATTTTGGTGTCATCCTCGTCTGACCAACTGAGATGGGGTCGAAACACTGAAGGCACCTTCAACCTCAAAGAAGCTAAATGCATGGCCCTAGGTTTCGTTTATCCAAACCCTGCTTAGGTTTGGAATGACCTTTGGCAGAACTCGCAATGGATGAAAATCAAGTTTTTTATGTGGTTAGTTCACCAAAAGAAAATTCTCACATGGGAGAATTTTCTGAAGAGGGGCTTTGTTGGCCCATCCAAATGCCATCTATATGGCTTACAAGAGGAGACGATGTAAAATTTACTAAAACTCTACCCCTTCACCTCTACCCTGTGGGATTGGGCAGCCTCAGTCTTCAGGAAAACTGACAGGGACAGACTCAACATCACCAACACTTTGAAGAATTGGAGGAAAGACTTATCAGGTAATGAAATCATTAACAAGGCTTGGACGTCAATTCCAGGCTTTATCATCTGGGATGTATGGAAAGAATGCAATGGCGGGATTTTCAAGAACAAAATAGGCTCGACCCAGAACATCATTGTCCAAATTTTACAACAACTCAAAGATACAGTACGAGCCCTTACGCCGAAAATTCCTGAGGACCCTCCTTCGCCCCAGGATGCTTGCATACTACTGCAGTTGGGTCTCCATTCTCTGGTTCCCCAAGGCACTGTCAAGGGTGTGAGTAAAACAACTGCTGGTAAAGATATCTGGCAACCTCCTTCTCATGGTTTTTTGAAAATCAATATAGATGGGGCCTCTAAGGGAAACCCAGGGATGGTTGGATTTGGTAGTGTCATAAGAGATGAGCAGGGGCGCATAAAGGATATCTTTCACAGTCATTTGGGGACTGCCACTAATAACATGGCAGAGCTCATGGCCTTAGAGTAATGCCTGGAAATCCTGATGGAGTCAAATTTACACAACACCATCATTGAAGCTGACTTTGAATTGGTCATTAATGCGGCCAAGAAAATGTGTAATGGAACGAAACCTAGAAAAGTGTCGAAATTGGAGCCTCTTGCAAGTCTTTCAGTGTATTCATTCCCACTTGCAAACCCTGAGAACTGTCAGTTTCGATCATGTGCGAAGAAAAGCCAATATGTTAGCTGATCATTTGGCGAATGAAGGGGTGCTATGTAAGGAAAGCTATATTCGGTATGACTGGGAGTCTATACTCTCTGGTAAACTGCATGATGATTGTCAATGACAGGTAGCTAAAGACATGGCGTACCTCTAGACCATGAATAATGAGCAGGAGGAAGACTAGCGGGAGTTGAAGGAACGACATAAACCTGAAGTGAAGAGAAGGACGAAGAGGTGAGGTAGCAATGCACAAGAGTCGTTAGATCATGTAAGATCAACGGACATAAATGGTGGAAAATATTAGCAAGAGTAGGAGAGGGCGGAAGTCCTTGAGCCTGGTTGAAGTGCCACAATAAATCCTGACCGTCGATCTTATTTCCAAACGCTAACGTCACAAGTAACTACGGGGGTTCAACTATTTGTAACCTGCGTGCTAGTTGAAAGGCCGCAGACCGTAGGATTTAAGTGCCTCCGCTATCGAATGGATATCGGGTTTTAAAGTGGTTGGAGGTTAAGTCTAAGAGCAGACCTGAAGTTTTATAGACCAAGGTTTATAATCTATATCAGCTCCAGGAAGCGTTTAAGTGTCGCGCAAGTTCCCAATGCGATGTTGCGATAATCGTCGGATCAAGAACTAGATCGACGGCGAAGATTTAATCGCAAATCGCATTCGATTAAAGAGTCTGGTCAACAATAAACCCAGATTTATGATATTGCGATGAGTCGAGGTTTGCGATGTTGCGATGGACTATGGACTGTCAGATCAAAGGGTTGATCGAACGGCGAAGGTTAACTCTCGCATTTCGCAGGAATCAAGTGTTGGTGGCTTGCGGAAATTGCGATGTGCGATAAGACGAGAATGTGATGAAGAGTCGACCGTTAGATTGTGAAGCTGATCAACAACGGAAAGGCTTGGGAAAGAGAGGAACCGAGGAAGTCTAATTTTGTTTTTATGTGTAATGTTTTGGGTTTTCTTGACCTTGTTGTTTGTTTATCATCAACGGGTCTGTATTTTGCTGGTCTTTACACTTGTAAAGACGTGTACCATATGTAATCTTTTTTTTGGTTAATTGAAGGCTCCACTCTTACTTGAGCAAAAAAAAAGATAGTATTGAACCATCACGTATTATAGGCAACTTATTCGTAAAGAATATTATAAGCAGTCATCTAAAATTTACTATTTAAAAACTTGTAATATATTACAAGTGCTTCATACTAAGCACATCGAGAAAGAATATTTTCTTTCCCTACTGTTATTAAGTGTATGAATTTAATTTCAATTATCTAATTTTTGAAATGGTGTAAAATTCTAAAAGCTAATTTTTTTATAATAAAAATTTGGCTAATTAAATAAAAGTAAAACTTTAAATGAATCAAATTATAATAGTAAACTATTCAATCAAATGTGAGGAAAACATTTTAGATGATTCATTTTCAAATAAATAATGAAAAAAACATTTTTAGATTTTTTATTTTGAAATAAATAATAAGGAGCTCTAGCTTATTTTAAACAAATTAAATAATAAAAACCCTAGTTTACTTTAAACAAATTAAATTATAATAATATATTAGTCCATTAAATTTGAGGATTTTTTTTTTTAACAAGATCGGATAGTTATTATATTATCAAAAAGGATTTTGGAGCAAGCTCCTTTTACATTCCGTTGTTCTAATATGATAGACCGAGCGGTTGAATAGGCACACAGACCTTTCTCCTGTGCTTGGTATCAAAACTTCAGAAGTTTTTTTAGCTATTCTAGAGTATTTTTTAACATATTGACCTGCTAAGAAAACAAATTTACATCACATATTTCACAAATTTTTTGGTTTGTAAACTGGAAGAGTAAATTATGTTCCTTAAGTTTACTGTTCCTTGTGTTGTTATTCGTTCTGCTTGCTGTTCCTTGCTGCTGTTCCAACGACCTTCTGTTCCTTTGGTCTGATTTTCTTTCATCTGCTGTTCCTTATGCTGTTGTTCCCTTTTTTGGTTGTTGTTCCTTCTTCTGTTGTTCGTTCTGCTTACTGTTCCTTGCTGTTGTTCCTTCGGCTTGCCGTTCCTTCGGTCCGTTGTTCCTTTGGCCAGTTGTTCCTTCTGGCGATGTTCCTTCTGGTTGTTGTTCCCTCTACTGTTGTTCCTTCTTCTTCTTCTTGTTCCTTTTGCTGTTGTTCCTTCAGCCTACTGTTCCTTCGACCTGTTGTTCCTTCGGCCTGCTATTCCTTTGGCTGCTGTTCCTTCTACTGCTACTCCTTTTGGTTGTTGTTCCTTCTGCTGCTGTTCCTTCTGGTTGTTGTTCCTTCTACTATTGTTCCTTCGTCTTTTTGTTGTTCCTTCTTCTGTTGTTCCTTCAATCTGCCTCGATTTTTCCCAGTGCCTCTGCTTTTCTCATGAAAATTGTGATCTGAGCCGCCATCACTAACATCTTTCATGTGTTGTTCCTCACTGTCATGATTTTTCCTTTGACTATCCTTGTTTTTTTTTATTTCTCAGTGGCTGTGGATTCCTTGTTGCGCTATACATTCTCTTCCTTGATGTTTTTCTCTACTCCTTCTGTGTTGTCCTCTGCTTAGCTCCTGTGTATTGATAATTGAAGTTCGCTGCTCTCTAATTTCTATTTCCCGATGCTGCCTCTGATAATGAAGGTTCCTGCGCTTGAGGTTATTTTTAAAGGCTTGATTGAGCATGCTGAGCTCGTGACTCTTCTCGGCCTGCTCATGAATATCTCGCTGACTACGGTGCTTGCCTGATTTTCCATTTAGCTCAGAACGAACATTGCCAAGATTAATTTGACCTTTAGCTGCTATTTGATGATCTTGGGGGCGATTCTTTCTCTGTTGTAAATCACGATGCCTCCAATTCTTAATTATGAGGATTCTCCTCACTGTTCGAGAAGGATTGGCTAAGATTTTTCTGCTAGTCATGTACAGATGGATCTCCTATTGCTTATTCATATTTTGATTCCTTGCTGCAATTGATTTGATGTGGTTAACTATGCTTTGAGTCTTAGGCCTGTCCCTTTGAGGGAACGAATTATGGAATTTCTTGTTCATAAATTTCATGGTTTTCTTTCACCATTCCTGCTCTCCGTTCCACTGCCTTGTTGGCTAGTGAGTCGGCCTCCTTGTTTTGGGTTCTAAGAATGTGTTTAAAAACAACATTCCCCAGCTTCTTTATGTTGTCCATAATTCTTTGTCAAATTTTATTTAAAGCTAGATTTTTGAAGTCTCTCCCTGCTTCCATTGCTGCTATTATAATTGTCGAGTTGCCAATTATAATAAGATCTTTTAACTGATATTTTTTGAGGATATTGGTGCCCATTAGCAAAATGTATGTCTTCGCCCTATTGTTTGTCATTGTTCCTAACCCCCATTCATAAATAGCTATTGTCTCGCCTTTCAGATCCAAAATTAATCCGCCTGCCCTTTCTCTTCCAGGGTTGTTCTTTGAGGCTCCGTCAAAGAAAAGGATGTGATTTCTTTGATTTTTAATCCATTCCTCCATCTCCTTGTCGTTCCCACGAAGTTCCCAATCTCTGATTTTTCTTCCTACCTTCTTTGGTAATTTATTCCTTGCTGAGTCTACAATGAGAGCTTTTTTATACCAATCCTTTTCTTCTTGCTACAGACTGTTTTGGTCCAAACTTGGCACTCCATTTGCACTTATCATTTCCGAAATTTGACCCCATGTCTTGGCTAAGATGGTCCCAATATTTGGCTTTTTGCCTTTAAAGATACACTTATTCTTGGCTAGCCATAAATGCTAGCACAAAGTGGAGGGGAGACACTTCCAGATTCGATTTATGATAGTTTTTTTTTTTTTGCATATGGATAACTTTGCTCCCAATTTACATTTAGAGTTGTCAGCTGCTCAAATGTGTCAATGTTCATTTCAAGAGGACTGATGATTTGCTTCCAGCATTGTCTGGCAATAATGCATTTCAAAAATAAATGCTAAATACTTTCTTCTTCCCTTTGACACATAACACATATAGAAGGGCCTTGAAAACCTTTTTTCCTTAAATTTTCCACTGTAAGAATCTTGCCTTTAAGAAGAGTCCATGCAAATTTTTTTATTTTGGGTAAACATTCATTCTTCCACGCTGCTGTCCATAGATTCCAGTTTTCGTAATTGTGGTATTTTAGCAGAAAATTATAGCCTGATTTTACTGTAAATTTTCTTCCGATTGGGTCCCATATATAACTATCTTGGCTCTCTTTATTTATTGGGGCTACTCCTGCAAGTAAAAGCTTCAATTCTTCCCACTGATTTTTCAGTCTATTTGGAAGAAACTGCACTCTCCAAGTTGTCCATCTGTTTTGATCCCACTATGATATGGAGTATAATGAAGTTGTGCCTTTCTCCTCCAACCAATCTTTCAGTCCTCTTAAATTTTGATATTGATTCAAGGGAGCTGCTCCCATGATCCTGTCATCCCAAATAGAGGTAGAGTTCCCATTCCCCGGGTTCTTGGAGATTTGGTCTCTAACTTGAGGAATAATTTTTTTGATGAGTTTCCATACTTGAGTACAAGGAAGATCAAGGATAATTTCAATGAGCATCTTTGACCACTGACAGTTGAGGTATTTCCTTGAAAGTGCTTCGCCCCACCAATGATCCTTCCCATTTAACATTCTCCAAACTAACTTGATCCCAAGTGCATTATTTGACAAACCTAGAATTCTAATAGAGATAACTCCTTTTTCAAATGGAAGAGTCACTTGATCCCAACAAACCAGACTGAATCTTTTGGCTTCTTGTTTTCCTCCTTGCCATAGAAAGCCTCTAATGATTAATTCCATTTGTTTTTGGGCACTTGCCGGGGCCATAATTATGGCAAACTGATAAATTGGTAAGGCTGAAAGAAGAGCTTTGATTAAAATTGTTCCGCCTGCTATATTTAACCACGTCATTCCCCAACTTTGTATTTTCCCCCTCATTTTTTCAATATGTTTGTTCCAGACCTCTGACTTAACCACTTCTTTTGCCAAAGGTAAACCTAGATAAGTAAAATGGCTCCAGTTTAGTTGAATCAGAATATCCATTATATGAGAAATCCTTTGCATAATGTTAATTGGCACATTCCAAGTGTAGATTCTGCATTTTTTATTGTTTAGAAGGCCTCCTGAAACATCAAGGAAATCATCTAGAACTTTTTTAAACTGCCTGGCAATTATACTGGAGGCTCCCCCAATGAGAAGAGTATCGTCAGCAAAAAGCGAGTGGTTTATTTCTTTAACTCCTCTGGCGATTCTAATACCTGTGATTTTCCTCTTTACTCTTTGGTTTTCTAGCTGAATACTCAATGTTTCCGCCATTAAGATGTAGAGGAAAGGAGAAAGCGGGCACCCTTGCCTCAGACCTCTTGTGCTGCGAAAATATCTACTTGGCCTCCCGTTGATCAACGGTGCTATCCAAGGGGTGGAGATGCATGCCATAACAATACCTATGAACTTAGGAGAGATGCCAAACTTTTGAAGGACAGCTACAAGGAAATTATGATTTACTCTGTCGAAAGCATTGGCCATATCCAGCTTTATGACCATGCCCTTTTCCTTTCTTTGAATACTGCTGTGTATGGCCTCCTGCACTATAATAACATTATCTGTAATCTGTCTTTTTGGGACAAAGCCACCTTGGTTTTCAGAGATGATGTAAGGCAGAATTCTTTTCAGTCTATTTGCCAAGATTTTCGTGATGATTTTATAGGAGGAGTTGCATAAAGAGATAGGCCTGTATCTATCAAAGGAGATAGGATTCAGATCTTTTGGGATGAGAGCCAGATGAGAAGCTTTGGTATTTTCTCCCACTTTATTTTTTTTAAAACATTTTTGATCATTCTTACTAGATCTTTTTTGATTGTCATCCAATGGTTCTTGTAGAAAGAAATTGTAAAACCATCCGGGCCTGGTGATTTTTCTGGGTGCATAATCCAAATTGCATCTCTTATTTCCTCCTCTGTGACCTCTTTCTCGAGCTCTCTATTTTGTTGTTCATTGATTTTGCTGCTAATTTGCTGAAGAAAGTCTTCATTGTCCACTTGCTGGTCCCCTACTGATAGAAGGTTTTTATAGTAGTTATGGGCAGCCTTTTTGATAGCTTCCGTTTCCCTTATTTCCTGTCCTTCCACTTGAATTTTTTCAATTTGGTTACCTGCTCTTCTTATCTTAAGGTTGTTATGGAAAAAGGCGGTGTTTTTGTCCCCCGCTTTTAGCCATAAACATCTTGACTTTTGCCTAATTTCCTCCTCCTCTAGCCTATTTTGCTTGTATAGGTCCATGAAAATTTCTTTTTCCTGAGCATGCTCTTGCTCACTATCTTGCTGATTCTCTTTTTCCTTGCTCATTTTTTCGAGTTTCTCTTGCAGCTCTATTTTTTTATTTTTTTCCTTGAGAGCGTTTTCTCTTGCCCATGCTTTTAGTTGTAATCTTAAATTTTTCAACTTGGTTTCCCATACATAATGGGGGGAGCCTATTACATTAGTTTCCCAACTTTCCCTTATAAGTTTACCAAAATCTTCCTTGTTGTCCCAGATTTTGTTATATTTGAAAGGTATCAGACCTTGATTCTCCAGTCTATCCAATATCAGCACAACAAGCTTATGGTCAGAGGTTGAAGCATGCACTATTTTGCTTTTGATTATGTAGAAGGCTACTGCGAAATTTTATTGTATCAGGATTCTATCTACTCTTTCCTTTATATTGTGTGCCCCTGATCTTTTATTACTCCAGGTGAATTTTCCATTACTTGGAGGAATATCAAGGAGTTTGTGCTCTTCTATAAGTTCTTCCAGTGCTGCTCTTGAGGGATCACTGAAATAATTACCTCCCAGCTTCTCATCTATATTTCTAATCAAATTTAGATCCCCTCCTATCACTAATTTTCCCCTCTGTCCTTCTTGTGCTTCTTCTTTTACTGATTTCCAGCATTGAGCTTTATCTCTATAATGGTTTGGAGAGTATATATTTATGAAGGTATACTCTTCATTCGTGCTCTTTTTTTTTTTTTTTAAATCTGTTCTTACCCAATAGTTATTGAGTTTTTGATTAACAAGTTCCCATTTCCATTTGTTCCAAATTGTGCATATACCGCCTGAGGCTCCATTGGAGTCCATGGCTGTTCCTTCAAATTTTTTTTGAGTTTTGATCAGTTTTTGAACCTCTTGATTGCTGACTTTGGTCTCTTGGATCATAAGAATATCTGGCTGTTCCTGTTTTATTATGTCTCGTACTGCATTGATTTTCAAAGCGGATCCCAGACCCCTGCTATTCCAAGAGACCGCAATCATTATTTACTAGATTTATGATGGGTCCCTCCCTTTTCCTTTTGTTGATTTTTCTCTCCACTTCCCTTTTGTTTGCTGAGAAAAGATTCCATTGGTTGTTGGGTGCCTATGGCCATTTCCTTCGCTGCTACCTCGTCCCTTATTTCTTTGTTGGATTTCCTTTCAACTTTTTCGGCTATTCCCAAGCTTGGTTGTTTTCTTTTACTTTGTTTCTTGTGAGAATTCGGTCAACTGTGGGTGGGTGAGAGAATGGGCTCTGGGTGGGGGATGAGATGATGGCTAATGCATTAGCTTGGGAAGGAGAACAAGGGGATGGCAGGTCTTCTCCCAGAAGTTCGAATGGATTTGAGGAAGGATTTGCTGGAGGGGCCGTGTTTATTGGGGGGATAGAGGTTGTTGCATTGGTTTCATGAGGCTGAGAGGAATTAGTGGCAGCTTGTTTATTATGAGGTTTCTTTCTTTTTACTTGTTCCCAAGTATCTTCTTGAGCTTCAGCATTCTCAGCATTCTCTACTTCTTTTAGCTTACTACATCTATTTGCAAAATGACCATATTCATGGCATACCTTACATTTGAATGGGATTTGTTCGTAGTCCAGCTGTTGGATGTGTGTCCATTGATCCACCTTGATTTTAATAGCCTCCGGTAGCCCTTTCCCTAGGTTTACTTCCACGCAGATTCTAGCATAGGCGTGCATATTATCTTTTGGTTCACATCTGTCTATGTACTTGCCTACTGCATTTCCGATTGCTTTCACTGACTCATCGCCCCAACAGTGAAGGGGAAGATGAGGCAACCTGACCCAAACTGGAACAACACTTGGGATGTCCATCTCTGGATCAAAATCTAAAGACCATCTGTTCAAATATAAGCCTCTTGAATCCATAAAATAGGGTCCATTTCTAAATATTAGATTCTTGTCTTCCTTAGTTTCGAATAGAAAAGTAAAATATCCCCTTCCACAGAATCTTATGGCTATTTTCCCTTGGATATTTGCACTCCAGTTTCTCTCTACCCATTTTTGGACTGCTCTGGGAGAGGGCCACAACCCTGTAAATTGTCCCACCAAACCACGTTCAGCTAAAGAGATAGCAACTTTTCTGGGGAGTGTTGGAGGTAATGAGATCTCTGGAATGTCTGCTAACTTCTTCACGAATTTACTAGCGGTTGGCCTGGCTTTTGGAGCTCCATTTTCTGCTATTAGAGAAGCAAAGGCTGCTTCGTGATCATCTGTTCCTTGCTGGGAGGAAGAATCTCCCCCTGCAGAGAGGGGCATAGTGAGGGAGAACTCAGCAGCAGGAGGCTGCCAAGAGGAAAGAAAACAGTAGGAGGCTGCGCAGGGAGAGGGAACACATCAGAGAGGGGCCAAGCCCGAGCTTAGGAGAGCTCAGCAGCAGGAGGCTTCCAAGCGGAGGGGCTGCAAGAGGCAGCAATGGCTGCTAGGTTAGACCTGCGCGCGCGGACTTCGAAAAAAATATAAGATTATTTTTCATTTTGAAATAAATAATAAGCGAAAAAAATATATTCAAATTTTCAATTTAAAATAAGCCAAGAACTAACTTTGTATTTTTGAACAATTTTACATTTTCCAAATTCTCACCTGACTTAAACAATATAAAGTGATATAAATGGAAATTACACTAGTACACTGCACAAAATCTAAACATAAAATCCCAAACGACAAATATGCATATATTAATAATTCTCATAGTTTGTTTGGCAGATGTGCTTAGTCAACGGGCCCAAAAAATATTACAACTTAAAGCTCTGATGGAAGTGTGATACCGACACTTCAGAAAAATCGGTTTATCATCTTTGTTTAAGAAGACTTCCTCACCTTGGCACTCTATCCATATGCTTTAAAACTGATCTTTTAACAATAACATATCTCCAAAATTTATTTCAAACATAAGATCCAGTTAACATAGTCCAAGATCAATTAATTAGCAAATACAAGCTCAGGTTTCCTCTTGTTTACCATTCTCATTCTATCATTTTAATTGTTGCGAAAACATACACACATGTAGACTCATATCTATTTTTACACTAATATTTATAACAAAAATCCACCGCACCTTTTCAAATGAATTTAGCTACACTTCAACGTGACTTAGCACCCGTTGATGATATTCATATCTACAGTGAGAATAAATTTTATTTTGCAACAATTCCCTTTGTTTTTTCCATGGTAAATTGTGATCCTCCTCCGCTCAGTCCAACGATGCAAACTGGTTCGCATTGTGCATGTCTTCCTATTTGACTTGACTATGGAATTACCGCTCTGCTGAAGGCACAGCTAGAGTTCCAGAGATTGAAACAATCTCGATCCATCACCAAAGATAGCGCTAAGGCAAGATTGATTAGCTATATACCTGAAGGCGCCATCACCTAGTTAGTTTGGCCGTGGTACGAATCCCATTAAAGAAAACAAAATATGAAGAAATTTAGAAGACCTACCTACTTATAATTCAACGCTTCTTCATTGCAATACAATGTGAAAATGGTGCCCATGGGTTGCTGCAAATATACTAGAGCGACCTCCAGAGATTTTCCCAGGCATCAGCCTCCATGGGATGTGAATCAGAAACTGGCATTTGGATACCCTTCATTGCAGCTTGATTCAATGACATTAATTCACTGTAGCCCATTCTCTTTGTGCTCTCTGGTGTCCTTATCGGCGGTGGGTAGGGTTCGTTAGAGAGACTTTTCTCGTCCAGAGACAGATGTTCCAGGCTGATCGTTGCCTGGTTTCCTTCGAAGAGGTGGAAGTGGGAGCAGAGTTGAAGAATTGGGCACAGAGAATTCCATAAGCCCCCTTCCATTCTTTTCCCTCTTCTTCCACCACCACCATCAATAGCCACCAATCATTTCATTTGAATTTTGAAAATTGACGGCGCAACTTCTTGAATTTGAAATCTTGTGGCATTCAATGGATATAGGTGGATCGTCTGCATTAACTACATGACAGGCATTAAGTAGGAATGGTGTAGCCTTTCTAGAGAACGCCCGCCCGAAAATTATGGGTTATATCTACACATACATAGCCATGGGGCATCTGGGAGTACAACAAGGTTGTCTCGTCAACTCTTAGCATGCATTAAATATCGTATGGGGTTGGAAATATAGGTTGTCGTAGTGTATGATGTAGATGAAAGATTTTTTTGGCATTTTTTTATGATTGGGTAGAGATGTGTTGGAACCATAAGTTTGAGTGGCGAATTTTCCAGTATCTTACGATTTATTTTAATATTAAATTCATATATGCAAAAATACATTTATTTATTAAATTATGAATATAAAGAGTCCTAGTTTCTCAAGAATTCTCCTAATGAATTAAGAAAAGTTTTTCGGTAGAAATCACATAAAAGAAATTTTTTGGCCGACGCGTTTCGAACTAACAAGTGTGGATCATCATCAAGACTAGATGATTTCTCGTCCAAAAAATTTCTCTTATGTGATTTCTACTGAAATACTTTTATTAATTCATTATGGATCACAAAAGCTCGAATACAAAAATTATCATAATATTGAATATAAAAGACGAAGAAGAAATTATTTTAATGTCCACGAGGCTAAAGATAGCCTATGGGACAGATCGCTTCTTCATCTGCTTGATGTATTCGGCCCTTTTTTTGTGAAGCTTCAAAATAAATGCTCCAAGCTTATCGACAAACCCCTCACTAAATAGATTATCCCAAGAGCTAGTTGCCAGCATATCTGCATAACTTTCCCTGTTGTCTTTGAAGGCCTCACATTCTAAAATGAAATTTTTTATTTTTATTTTTATTTTTTTTTATATATATATATATATATATATTC
This sequence comes from Pinus tabuliformis, assembly GCA_031772625.1. Lineage (NCBI taxonomy): Eukaryota > Viridiplantae > Streptophyta > Pinopsida > Pinales > Pinaceae > Pinus > Pinus tabuliformis. The sequence continues at coordinate 300,126,555 of CM062815.1, forward strand.
CACTTTTCTGGAAGAACAAAAAATGCATACTCTTTCCTCCCACTCTTCATTTGGCCTTTTCTAGCGCCCTGTTTCACATCGAAGTTGATGAGAATTAGTCCTTAACTGAGCAATAAGAATTTTGGCTCTCTAAGAGATATTGGCCTCTATGTATGCTTTTGGTTGATGACTATGAGTGGGATTAAACACTTCAATATAGTAATTTTTCTTTCTTCCTAGCTCCTTATCCCAAGTATGCTTGTGGAAATTTTCCATAACAAAAGCTTTTATCTCTTTGTTGTTTATGAGACACACATTCAAGAACATACCCCATTTACTAAACCATTTGTTATTTTGTTGCATCCAATTTTTTTTGCTCTTGCGCAATCTATCATTAAAGACAACCTTAGGCCATCTACGCTCTTCCATTTGCTCAATTTTTTTTAAATACCTTATGACTTGCACCATAGCATTTACTTCAATAGGAACAGTCCCTGTTTCACCTAACAAGATATCATAAGGAACTGCACTTTTAATCTTAAATTTGTTTGTAATCAAACACTTCTGAATTTTCTCAATTTGTCTCCATTGCATGTCGGATGTACTACTGGCTCATAGTTCACAGCCATAGAGAATCATCGGAATCACTAGAAGCCCAAAAAGAGTTTGAGTGGTTTTCCAGACCCATAACTCTGCCTCTCTACACCTATTTTGAAAAGCATAAAATGCTTTCCAACCCCCCCAAAGTTCTTTTCTTTCTACAACCATTCTAGCTTAGATTTTTGTTCAAGTCAATTCCGAGGTTTTTGTAATATGAAACTTCTTCCAAAATGTTGCCTTCAAAGTAGAACTTATGTTGGTTATGTTTTCTTTTCTTAGAGAAGACCACTACTTTCATTTTGCTGATATTGACTTGCATCCCCACACTTCTACAAAAATGCTCAAGGGATAGTAAGTGCTTTTGCAGACCAAGAGCTGATTTAGCAATCATAATAAGGTCATCTGCATACAAAAGAAGCCTTATAACAAACCTACCCAAATAGATACCATCACCCCCTTTCAAATTTAACCACTCCTCAAGCTTGTCGCTATATAAACCAAAAAGGGTAAGAGACAGTGGGAAACCTTTCTTGACCCCGATATCGCTTTTAAAACTTTCAGAAATTCCTGTTGAAGTTCTAATTTTGACTTTCACCTCTTCATACAGCCTATGCATAGCTGCTCTCAAATGTTTAGGAACCCCAAGTTCCTCCATTTTGTGCCAAAGCTTATCCCTAGGAACTAAGTCAAACGCTTTTCAGAAATCAACAAAGCAACAAAATACTTCTTCCTTTTTCTCCCAAACTTTTTCAATGATGTGCCTTAAAGTTATACAATGATCAATTGTGGAATGTTTAGGTCTAAAACCTGCTTTCCCTTTAGCACACTTATCTCTTTCTTTTGCCCACTTGCTAATTTTGTTTTCTAGCATGCTTCCAAATAGCTTTGCAAACAAAGGGTTTATCATGATGGTCCTATAATTGGAGGGATTATTGACGTCACCGCTCTTGAAAAGAGGTATTTCCAGACTAGTTGTCCAATCTGTGGGGAGCCCTTGTTGTATGATGTTGTTGAAGATTTTTGTAATGTGAGGTGCAAGAATCTTTGAGCCCCACTTTAGATATTATGCTTGGAGTTCAGCTAAGTCTTTTGCTTTTCCAACACCCAAATTCTTGATACCCATCTCTACCTCTTGTACCGTGAAGAGTTCAGTATCAGTGTTGACCAAGGGGGGAGGGTCAACCTTGGGAACCTGCTCATAGAGTTGTCTTGCATAGTCAAACCATTTAGAAGTTGTAATATTATTTCCAATTTGTATCTTTTTCGGTTGGAGCTCCTTCCAAAATAATTTGGGATTATTTTCCCCAGTGACTTGATTAGTTCTTCCCTCCTTGAAACCATGAAATCGACCTTTTTCTTGCTTAATAACTGCTTGTAAGCTTTGAGCTTTATGTTGTCCTTGTTTGACTCTTTCCACATTCTCCTTGCCTTTTTGCATTCCTTGTCAAACCAAGCATTAACCGGAAAGCAATTTGTTTCAGACTTCTTAATTTTTTCTCTTTTGCACTTTGCAAATGCGCATTGAATTAAATGTGTTAATTCATGACTATGAAGGCTACGAATTGTAATTTTCTCCTTCTCAAAGAGCCTCTCTAACGTCATTTTGAAGGTATTACAATTTTCTGGGGTCAAAAGAATTATGCCTTCTTGAAGATTTTGTTGGACATGTTGAATTTTTTACTCTAATTGTTTCTTTCCAATCCAAGAGAAACATAAATAAATTGGCTTGTGATGTGATTTCAAGTCCCACAACTGATCTCCATTCAAAACTTCCTCCATTTTCTCACACAAACCATGTGAGAAAATTACATAATCTACCACACTTGCTCCATTGTAAGTATTGCAAGTGAAATTACCGGACTTTGCCCATCTAGTCAAGCCATTACAAATGACTAAATCAAAGGCCCCACATAGAGTAAGCAATTGTTCACCAAAGAGATTGCAACCCTTGTCCTCTGAAATTCTTTCCCACTGATGATTACTTTCTTCTGTAAGCCAAATAGAGTCACAATCATCTTTACAACAAAGAATGCTAGCTTGCTCACTTGTAGTCCTAGCATTGAAATCACCCACTATAAGGACTTCACCTAGCTGCGAATATGTTGCAATATATGCTTTTAAGGCTACAAATGGATCTTTGTGGTCAAGCCCTCTACCTTTGTAGATTTTTGAAACCTATGACGCAAAATAGCATGCTGCAATTCTGATGTGGTTTCCATTTTCTGATATTTTAAACCAAATGAATTGCCTATTCGAGTCTTCTTTTTCTAATTGAACGAGACGACCTTCTTTCTCCCTTACTAAAACCATGATACCCCCATGCCCTTTGCCATTCATATATGAAGATAAAAAGCTCTAGTATTTTAAGAATTTTCAAAAAGTTGAATTCATATATGCAATTAAAAAAATCCTCTTTAAATTACTAAAATAAAAACTTCACAAAAAAATAGAATTTCTACCAAAATCTCCAAAACATCCCAACAACTCCTACATTTTGCATATTTTTATATCAATTTAATAATAATAGTAATAATAAATCACATAACATGATATATATAAAATATTTTATTGTTGAAATGTTTTAAGAATTTTCAAAATATTGAATCCATATATGCAATTAAAAAAATCCATTTTAAATTATTAAAATAAAAATTTGACCAAAAAAATCGAATTTCTAATAAAAACATCCAAACAAATCCTACATTTTGTATATTTTTATATCAATTTAATAATAATATTAATAATAATAAATCACATAAGATTATAATTATTTATATATATATATATAGTTTTATCTTTATGTTAAAAATATATCTTTATATGAATTTAAAAAATAATAATAATAATTTATATCACTTATTATTATTATTGAATATATAATAATTAATACGTTTATTTTTGGGAAAAGAGTTATATATATATATAATAATATATATTTATTTTAAGCAATTTTTTTTTGGAAAAATCACATTGATATTTTAGGGTGGACGTGTTTAGAACCCCTACAAAAGTCTATCATCAGTAAATAAATAATTAAAATAAGCAATTTATCAATTAATGAATTAATAACCATATTTTTTTTTTTAAATAATTATAGTTAACTTTTATATTCAGGCTTCTGTGATCGATAATAAATTAAGAAAAGTATTTTAACAGTCATAAAGATAAATATTATAAAATAAATATGTTATAAGATTCAAACAAATAATTAAAATGTGCAATTTATCAATTAATGAATTAATAACCATTTTTATTTTATTTTTTCTTGTCTAAATAATTATAGTTAATTTATGTATTCAGGATTGTGTGATCCATAATAAATTAAGAAAAGTCCTTTGGTAGAAATCACATAAGATAAATTTTTGGCCGACACATTTTGAGCCAACAAGTGTGTGATCCATAATAAATTAAGAAAAGTCTTTTGGTAGAAATCACATAAGATAAATTTTTGGCCAACACATTTCGAACAAAAAAGTGTGGTTCGTCATCAGGACCAGATGAAGAGGTGGACCATGGCAAAGGCTTAAATAGAGAACACTGTAGAGACCATAATTTCAAGTAACGACTATATTTGAACAACAATATTTAAATTATGATATTAATTTATTAATATATTAGAAACAAATATTATTAAGTAACGGTGGCTAGTTTTTGAAAAATAATATTTAAATTATGATAATGAAATGAAATGAAATGATTATTTAAGGTCCACGAGACTAAAAATAGTCTGTGAGACCATTAGTTCCATGTTTTTCGCTTTTTGCAATTCAATCCTTTTCCGATTCAAATTGATGATGAGTTGGCCCAACCTTTCAACAATCCCCCTGCTAAAAAGGTAATGCCAAGAAACTGATGCTAACATGTTCTCATAACTTTCTCTGATGTCTTTGAATGCTCACATTCCAAAATGAAATGTTTTTCCGATTCCACAACCCTAGGCGTGCAAAATGTACACACCCGTTCTTCCCAATCTTCTTTAGGCCTTTTCCACCGTCGTATTTCACATCGAAGTTGATGTGAGTTGGTCCTTAATTGAGCAATAAGAACCTTTTCCCTCCATGAAATGCTAGCTCCAATGAACTCTTTTTGTTGTAGATCACACGTAGGGTTGAATTCCTCAATGTAATATTTCTTCTTTCTACCCAACTATTTTCCCCATACCTTTTTACGAAACTTCTCCATAACAAAATTCTTTAGCTCCTTGCTATTTGTGGGACAGACATTGAGGTAGATATTCCAATTTTGCATCCATGTGTAGTTTTGTTTCATCCATGTTTTCTTTCTTTCACTCATGCCTTCATTGAAGATAACATTAGGCCATCTAACTGCTCTCATTTCCTCAATTCTTTTTAGATGTCTTATGAGCCGCACCATAGCAATTGCTTCAATGGGAGTTGCTCCTGTTTCACTCAACATTATCTCATAAGGTACTAAATTTTTTATTTTTAACTTGCTCATGATCAAGCATTTTTGGATTTTCTCAATTTGTTTCCATTTTGAGGCAAGAGTGTTGCTATCCCACAATTCACACCCATATAGAATCACTGGCCAAACTAGGAGTCCAAAAAGAACTTTAATCATCTTCCAATCCCATAACTCTACCTCTCTACATCTATTTTGAAGAGCATATAATGCTTTCCACCCTCCTAAAATTCTCTTCTTTCTGCAGTCCTCCCAATTAATTTTGTTGTTGAAATCGATCCCAAGGTACTTGTACTCATTTACTTCTTCAAGAATGTTGTCTTCAAAGAAGAAAGTATGTTGGTTCTTCTTCCTTTTATTAGAAAAAATCATTATTTCGGTCTTGCTAGTATTGACTTGAATGCTCTACAAAAATTCTCAAGGGCATATAAGTGCATTTACAATCCATGGGCCGATTTAGAAATCAATACAATATCATCAGCATATAAAAGAAGCTTGATCACAAACTCCCCCAACCGAACACCATCTCCACCTTACAGATTTAGCCACTCTTCCACTTTATCAAAATATAGACCAAAAAGAGTAGGGGATAGAGGGCAAACTTGCTTGACTGCAATGTCACTTCTAAAGCTTTCTGAAATACCTTCTGAGGTTCTAATTTGACTTTCACTTCTTCATAAAATCTATGGATAGCAGCTCTATAATGCACAGGAATTTCAAATTCTTCCATTCTACGCCACAACTTATCCCTAGAGACTGTGTCAAATGCTTTTTTGAAGTCACAAAGCAGCAAAATACTTCTTCTTTGTCCTCCTAAACCTTTTCAACAACGTGTCTCAATGTGGTGCCATGATTTACTATAGAATGTTTCGGCCTAAAACCCGCCTGTCCTCTTGCCCTTTTTTCTTTTACTTCTTCCCACTTACTAATTATGTCTTCTACCATGCTACTGAAAAGCTTTGCAAACAAAGGATTGATCATAACTGTTCTATAGTTGGATGGATTATTAATGTCTCCACTTTTAAAAAGGGGTATTGTTAGGCTAGTTGTCCAGTCTCTTGGGAATCCTTGTTGAATATTTCCATGATGTGCGGTGCAAGAGCGTTCATTCCCCATTTTAGATACTCTTCTTGAAGTTCAACCAAGTCCTTTTCCTTTCCTATTTTCAACTTCTTAATTCCATTCTCTACCTCCTGTAATGCAAAGAGCTTTGAATTTGTGTTGATGCTAGGGGGGACATTGCCTCATATTCTTTCTCATAGAGTTGCCTTGCATATTTTAACCATTGACTGGCTGTAATATTATTTTCAATTTGCTTCTTCCTTGGTTATAGTTCTTGCCAGAAAAACTTTGGATTATTCTTGCTTAAATATATTAACTCTTCTCTTTGTGTTTGTGTGAACTCATATTTTTTCCTTTTTAGTATCTGCTTATATAAATTTACATTCATCTTCTCCTTTCCTGCCTTTTTCAAGGTTCTCCTTGCCATTTTGCATTCCTCATCAAACCAAGCATTTATAGGAAAACAATTTGATTCTGATTTCCTATTTTTTGCTCTTTTGCACTTCTCAAGTGCACTTTGAATTATATTTGTTAACTCATGACTATTGAAGCTTTTGAAACTAGTTTTCTCCTTCCGAATTAATCTCTCTAACATTGTCTTGAAGATAGTACAATTTTCTTGTGTTAGAAGAATTTTGCCCCTTGATAGTGATTGTCGAGAGCATTGGGTTTTCCTCCTATGCTGCCTTTCTTCTAACCATGATAACCTTATATAAATTGGGTTATGGTCTGATTTTAAGTCCCAAATATGCTCTCCAATACTAACTTCATCTATCTTTTCTATCAAGCTTTGTGAACACATCACATAGTCAACGACACTTGCCCCATTGTATGTGTTGCAAGTGAAGTTCCCAAACCTTTTTCATCTATCTATACCATTGCAAATAATTAAGTTGAAATCACCACACAGTGTAAGAAACTCCTCTCCAAAATGATTGCTTACTTTGTCATCTTCTGAACACCTCACCCATTGGAGATTCTCCTCTTCGGTAAGCCAAATAGGATTGTTATCCTCTTTGCAACAAAGAATGATAGCTTGATTATTTGTTGTTCTAGCATTGAAATCTCCCACTAAAAGAACTTCTCCCTGTTGAGAGTACACAACAATATCTTGTTTTAAAGATGCATACGGATCCTTGTTGTCAAGCCCCTTATTTTTGTAAGTTTTGAGACTTGAGGGGCAAAATAGCATGCTGTAATTCTTATGTGATTCTCATTCTCTGATATTTTCAACCATAAATATTATTTATTTGCATCTTCTTTAATTAACTGAATGTGACGGCCTTCTTTTTCTTTCACTAAAACTAGTATTCCCCCATACCCTTTTCCATTTTCTACTACCTTGTTCCAAACTGCCAACTTCAAATAACTGTTAAACACTTGAGTTTTGCAACCATCATGCTCATGAGTTTCCATGAGACAAATTATGTCTCTACCTTCTGCAATAGACCCTAACCCAGATCCCCTCCTCCAAGGGTAATCTCTACAATTCCAACAAACTAAAATTAGGTAGACCTGGGTAGGATTTAACTGCTACGTAGTTTGGCACATAAGAATCAAATTTGAGTCTTCACCCCTTTTCATCCATGTTGCTCTTGTTTTTTTCGTCCCTATTATTAAATTCTCCGTTTTTTCTTTACTGCCAGCCGGCTTCCCTAATTTGCATAGAGGCCCAAACACTGCAATAACTACTTTACCATTGTACAACCATGCCATTTTCCCTTCATTTCTTGTTGTTCTAATTTTCTCCACTTCATCCCTTCTCTATTCTTGTTGTTTTTTGGTTAAATCTTCATCGAGAATGAGGTGTGAGCCTTTCAAGGGTTTCTTTTTTCCCAAAAGTTGGTGTTTGTCTTGTACGCTTGCCATGGTGATTTTCATGGGTCGAGGCCTCTCTTCACATATCCTCCCAACCCTTCTTGCTTGGCAAATTTTCCCTTTCCAATGTAGTTTCTCTTTCAGAAAGTCTCTTGTCAAATTGAGAGTACTTTCATTCTTCCCATAATCTCTTATTCCCCCGATAATAAATTTTGTTTTCCTGTCTTGTCTTTCTTTGTGTTCTATTTCCTATGCTCTATGAGCAATTGCATCTTCTTCTCCCTATGTCCTTATGTAACCATTAGCATCTTCAGCTCTAGCTTTGATTTCTTTTGGACTATCTTTCCCACTATTCATTTTTGCCTTCTCTTTGGAAATGTCTGTTTTCTGAGATACTTGTGTATCTACCTTAGTTTGTTTAGAAATTATCACTCCTTGTTTGTTGTTATTAATCCCTTCTGCTTTGTCAAGCTATCTTCATGCTTTGCCATTCTTGTTTTCCTGTCTCTAGAGCCTCTTGTAACATTGTTACCTATTCTTTTAAAATTCTATTACCTTCCATTAGACATCAGTTTGCAACTGTGATCTCTGAAATTTTGCGGTCCCTTTCCTGTTCTTTGGCTTCCAAAATCTCCAGCCTTGTCCTGGCCTTCATCAGTTCTTGGACATATAGATCTGATGACCAAGTAAGAGGTGTAGATGTGGGACTGTAAATGATTGATTCTTCTTTATTTTTGTTTCTCTTATTTATTTTCTTTCTCTGGATCGGTTTTCTTCTCATTTGTCCCCATTTAAGGCGAGCAAACCTACACCTTAAAATGCCCTCATATTGCTTTGCGTTTACCCAAATCCACTTTCTTGTTTTGTCTATTGAAGCAATTTTGACTTGACCCAAATGATTTGTTTCCACAAAATCTGAGATTTCCTTGCTCTTTACGCCTTGGATCTTCTGAGCGTTTTCCATGTTCTCGGCAGACACCACCTCTCAGAAACTCTCAGTTACTTAAAAGGAACTCATGTGTTCAAAAGATATCGTGACTGGCCAACATCTGGTTCGGCCCCTGTACTAAAGTGAAATCAATACATACATGTCCACTTGGTTTTTAAAATACCGTACAAAAGTTGAACGACGACTAACTTCCAAGCGGCAATGGCGTAACCTAGCATTTCTCAAACACTCAAAGCAGCCCCAGGATTTGGTTGAATAGAAACCAGACACCAACTAAGTAACACAACTTCAAGAACAACGAAAAGCACGCACCTCATCGACGACTGAAGGGTAAAACACGGACCTTGTCTGATTTTAAAAAAGAACACAGTTCGTCGCGCAGCTACAGGAACACAGCTCATCGGAGTTAATTAATTAATTTATTAAAAAATTATATCATTGGGAAATAATCGGGAAAACCAAACTAACTAACTAACTAACAAGAATAAAAAAAACAAAGTCAAACTCCAAACAAGGAGGAAAGTCAAAAATTATAAAAAAGAGTCAAGAACTAATCAAGAAAAAATCATTTAATAAATAAAAATAATTAATGGAAATAAAATAAATAATAAATAATAAATAATGGAAAATAAATAAAGTAAAACAAAAATATACACAAGTCTGAAGAAATATATATGTATATATATATATATATTCAAAGAAAATTAATCAATAAATAAAATAGGGTCAACAATAAAATATGTGTTGAGACCCATTAAACAAATAACAAAAATACTAAAAGGAGTTTAGAATGAATAAGATGATAAAATACTTAAGAAAACATGAAGGATCAAGTATATAAACTCTAATGAAGAATAAATCGACAAAAAATACTATAAAAACAATACCAATACCTACATAGATAATTTATTAAATTGTTAAATTTAATAGTTAAATTTATTAAATTATTTATATTTATTTAATATAGCAAACAATAATACTTAATCATAACTTTTAATATAATATATTAAAAAGATTCAACTATAATAAACTATAATCATTTGAATATATATAATAATAATAAAGTATTTGTTGTTAAGTGTTTTTAAATTAATAAATTAATTGTTTTTTAATTTAGTTAATATATATTCTGCAGCGCGAGTGGAGAACAACTGTCACTCTTTGGTGGTTGACATATCACTCTTGGCATAAGGCAAAGGTGGTGGAGGGCAGGCATACTACCTTTCCATAACGCAATGATTAATGTTCCTGAGTTTGCTCGTGTGAACTTTCATTCTTCACCTGCGTGAGAAGGGATCCATGGTTTCTATATGTTGGTGGTTATTTAGTGTGGGTTATGCCGCATTGAGAGTGTTGTTCAGCTTTTAGTGGGTTTGGAATTGGTATATGGCTCTGATTTTTTGGGTTGTGCGGGTATGGTGGTGTGCCTACATCCAGTGTTCCTTCTTCTGCGGGTTCTATAAGGTAACAATCACAATCTTGCCGCTTTGGGTGAATTCTTCCTTTTCTCGGTTTGCTCAGCTGGTTGGTCGGGTGGAGAAATTGTTAGTTTTGGGATTTTGTTTTTTGGGCCTGAGTAGTTATGTACTTTGGCATTCTAAGTGGTGTTGGGTCCCCTCTACGTGTTGTGGCCAGCGGTACTCGGTGTCCTGTAGGTGTTAATTACACTCGGTGTGGGTTTCTGACGTTGGCCATAATTGAGTTCTCTAGCTTTGGATTTGCCTGGTTCTCCTGTCTGGGTGTTGTTGGTCGCAGAATTATCATTGAGGAAGTCTGGTGGCTTTGGCACTACTTGGGCTTCTAAGAGTCGGAGTGTTGTGTTTTTCTTGTAGGTAGTTGGTTGGTTCTCCTCTGGGTTCTCCTTGTGAGAGGTTGTCAGGCATTTTTGGGCAAGGTCTATAGTTATTGCGTGGTGAATTGGGGTGGAGGAGACAGGAGCGGTGGTGTCACTCTGCCTCTCTTGGCAAAGGCATGGAGTGTTGGGCTAGCGATTGTGGTCAGTTGGCTGCCTGTGCTTCTTGTTGAAGGGGGCATGGTGTTGGGGTTACCTCGAACGTGGTGGAAGTTGTTCGAGGTTCGGTGCAGTTCTCTGGTTCTAAGTGGGACTCCCAAGATGAAGCTTCTCCCCCGCTCCGCGCATGCTCCTATGGGATCGAAGCTGTATTTGGCTAGCTTGCCTAAAGGCTTGCATGTGTCCGCTGGTGCCAGGGGTGGTAGAGTGAGAGTTGTTGGTGTTGGCAAGGGTCGTCTTTTAGCTTCTAAGCATAGTAAAGCCAATGGGGGTGGTGAAGTTGACAAAAGGAGAAGGCAGTTAGCTAGTCTTATGGATGGCAGAGGCAGCAGGGCTCTGTCACAGGGTGACTATCAGGGTAGAAGCAAGGGTGGAAGTTCGGGCCATGATCGAAGATCGAGTGCTCATAGGCGGGGTGGGCGACGCGACGCGTGGTCTCTGAGGGGCGTGCAACTGCTGGTCACCTCAGGAGCTCTCTGTCACATCTGAATATGCTTTAGTCCATCTTGGATTCTTTGGAATCTCATGACAAGGTCCAGAAAGAGGAACATGAGGCCGTTATGGCCAAGCTGTAGCAACTCCAGTACTTTTAGTGCCACGTTCGTCAACAAATTGTGGTTGTCTCGCATGGGAAAAATATTCTAACTAAGAAAATTGAGAAGTTGGAATCCTGACTTTCTCACTTTGAATAACATGTCCATTGTCTCTACCACCCACTGCTTCCTCTAGGGACGGGGCCAGATAATCTTGCTTGTATCACTTCCTATGAATAATTATGGTAACTAGTGTCTTGTTAGTCTTTTTATTTTTTGGCATGTAAGGTTGATACAGCTATGGGTCTCCCAGTTGGGTATTTTTCTTTTTGTCTGTAGTATGGTTATAGCATTGGTCAACAAACCTGGTCGAGGTGAGGCCACATGCATTTTGACATCCTTGTACATACTTTTTGATTAATGCAAAATCTGAATTCAGGCTTATATGATCCATATTATGAATGTTGAGAGATCTTTCGGTAAAAATCACATAAAGAAACTATAAGTTGACGCGTTTCGAACCATCCAGTGTGATTCATCTTCAGGACAAGATGAAGAACCAAATCATGGAATTAGATTAAATAGATGAAGAGAGATGTTTTCTAGTTGTTAGAATATAATAGCTAGTTTTGACTAAATAATTATCATTAATTAATAAACAATTTTTTAATTAAAATAAAGTAATAGATGGAAATTAGTTGTAAATAAAGAATTAAATTAATTTTATTATTATTATTATTTTAATCAAAACAAAGGTCAATAATAATAAGGTCAAATTTAATTATTCTAAACAATAAAACTGAAAAACAGTGATAAGAAACTGCTTCTGCTTGGCTAAGAGCTCTTCTTCCTCGGACGTAAGGAAACAGGTTAACGGCCCAAGACCCAGAGGCATCTGGCAGGAGTGAAAGCCTGCTCCCTTACGGACCACCAGCGGGTTATTACAGGTGGCGTGGTTTTCCTTGATAATAGTGATGAGTCAAACCGATATTCGCGGATAGCAGCCAGAGATGGCTGTCCTCACTGTTGGTTTGACACCTGAGTTTGATAGGTTTTGCCACCTTCGAAAAAAAAATAAAAATAAAAAAATAAATAAATAAATAAACAAAAAAAAAATAATAATAATAATAATAATAATAATAAAACTAAAAATAGTAATAAGAAAATGAAAAAATAAAATATAAATCAAAATAATGAATTAACTCAATTTTATTATTTAAATCCAAAAAATAAAATAATAGGGTCAAATAAATAAATAAGAAATAAAGGAATACCAGAAATTCGGATTAAAATAAATAAATAAAATAAACAAATAATTAAGTATTATTAAAATTTAGGAATACAAGGTAGGGATCCAACACCTATTAATACTTCAACCATCAACCATCAACCATCGTCTCTATTCAGATTGATAGGCCTCCTTTCAATTTCCAAGGCCTCCCTAAGCTTACGACGATGAAAATGAAAATGAAAAATCATCGACTTACAAATATATATATATATATATATATATATATATGGCTTTTGTGAAGAGTAATTATGTTTAAACATTTATAGATTACGCACATGAGACATTCATATTCTCAATGTTTCTAGTAGGTAAGTGTGGTTCATCATATGAAATTAATAAAAATAATGACCAAAAAAAATGTGAGACCAAAAAGTGAAATTTCCCAAGGTGAATAAATTTAATTATTGAATAATATAAAATAAACCAAAGGTGAAATTTAGTTTAGTAATAATAATAATAATAATATATAATATATATAATTAACCAAGAAAAACTCAACTCAATAATTACATATGTAATAAAGAATATCAATATAATAATAAAAATTATTAAATTTATGTAATATATATTAATATGTATTATTAATAATAGGCGTAATCTAATTTACAATTTTTCTGGTTAATTTTAATTAATATTGGGCAAAGATTTTTAAAAACTTGAGTTTAAGTTCCCCCGATCGGGGTGTGCGCTGGACAACACTATCACGGTGGGTGATTAATGGGGGCCTTTTCGAGGCAACTCCTTGTCACGCTCCACATGCGTAATCCATATTAAGCGGTGGATCTATGCATGCAAAAAGTAATTACCATAGTAGAAGGTGGAAAAGGCTTCAGTGTTTGGAAGAATTTTAGAACCTCCGAGTGTGAGTTTGGTAGCTTTATGGTCAACGAGAGTTGCCTCTCGTAGTGTTTGGGTCCTCAGCGCTGTGGTTTGGCATAGGTTCAGCTCGCAAAGCGTCTCTGAACGTGGCTCCAGTCTCGGCTTCTCCTCGCACTGGTAAACGAGTATGTGGTCTGCTCTCTTTATAGTGTCCCCATGCATCAATCTTAATACCTACTGGCCTCTAGTTTGTTTGGTTTTGAGTCATTGAAGTCTCAAAGGAGGATGGTTTTTGAGAAAATGTATGTATCTATATGGAATTTGAAGCATGTATTAAGGTTTCCTGGTTTCCCCGTGTCTATAATCTTTGGTATCCTTCTATCCCAAATGGGGTTATTTTATTGGTGGTCTCTTTTTGGGTTATGTCTTAGTGGTTCTACTCTATCCCGCCCTCGGGGTTGGTTACTATATCTGTGGGCTGGTGGTCTAATGACCGTGCCCTTGGGGCTTTACCAAAAGGTTGCGTCAGTCGATAAAAAGGCCCGTCGAATCCTTGAGAGGATGGGGTGCCCTGATGGCTTAATGGGGTTAATGTATCTATTTTTGTTTGTTTGTAACGAAAGTTAGAATTGGATAAGGCACAAGGTGACTCTCTGGGTTTCATTCTGGCAGTATTTGGCTCACTTATGCCATCTGGCAGGTTTGCAACTCGATAGCGTCCCCTGGAAACCAGGTGTTTCTAGGTTTTGGCTGCCATATGAGCCGATTAAAAGTTTGGTTTTAGTTTCATTAGAGGAAATTTTAGCCTAAAAGTGCCCATGAAATTTTAACATAATTTCCATGTCATAATATGTAAACCAATCAAAATCATCTAAATTTAAAAAGAGGCAGATGTAAATATTTTGGAGGGAAATGAAGAAAAACTAGTTTTTTAATTGTATTTTTGGCTTATCTCCTTATAGGTTTACTCAAATTTCAAGTGTAGACACTCGTTGGACGTGGAATTAAATTTTGCATGAAATGAGTACCCATTATGCGTAGTTTGAAAAGACCCACATTGCTAAAAATTGAAGATACATTAAAAAAGTGCGTTCAACGTGTTTTTAATGTATCTTCACTTTTTAGCAATGTGGGTCTTCTAAAAAATATTCATAGTGGGTACTCATTAGATGCGGAATTTAATTCTGCATCCAACGATTGTCTACACTTGAAATTTGAATAAACCCATAATAAGATAAGCCAAAAATACAATTAAAAAACAATTTTCTTCTTTTCCCTCCAAAATGCATAATTCTTATTTTATTATTTGAACTATTATTTTATTATTTTTCCTTAGGAGGCCACTTTTATGCTTAAATTTCCTCTAATGAACCAAAAAATTGCAGGTCCAGGAGGATGGCTCGTTCAGTTGCAGCGAAAGGTAAAGGAAACCCAAACTCGAGGGGTCGTGACAAAAGAACTATGGGGTCTTCGGCGCCCAACCAACCCAGATCCTCTGGGGGCCGAGCTTGGTGCCGCAAACCAATCTCAAGCATCATAAATGATGCAGCCATGACATATCATGAGGGAACTTCGGAAGAGATTCACCAGTTAATTAAAGAATGGGAAGGGGATCTGAACAAGCAGGCATGCATGATGGACATAGATGTGGAGGACTGGTGGGTCTTGATGCCGGATTCAGGGCACACCCAAGGCTGAACCATGTAGTTTAAGCAGACTTTGTTCTTGTACTGGTCAATGAAAAGTATTCTGGCAAAAGCCTTGGAGCATATCTTCGCGGGAAAGGCAGCAACAGTTCATGAGTTTCCTGATTATAAAAAGGAGTTTCAAAAACTCCAGTTCCAGCTGCAAAAGCTGGATGGCAGCTCACGTCACATAGAAGATCATATCCCATGAATACCACAGATAGAGCTTCTGGGTTCCATTGTTAAGTACTCGGCTCTGGTGGATTTTGCAAATGATGTTGACTAGTTTGATAGCTATGCCCATAGTTTTTCCTTTTCTATATGCATGAAGACTTTAAATTTCAGTATGTTGTTAGTTATGTTTTCAGGTATCTAGAGTATAGGAAGTTTAAAGACAATCAGACATATTTGGCTTGGTTGGATAGACTTATTATTTTTTGTTTCTGGATGGCTTATCACACTGTTAGGTGGCCAAAAAACTTGGTTTCCCTCTGGGCAAGTTGAGGCCACCTAACTATTTGCATGTGGATGTAACTTGCCTTTTTGAAATTAATGAAAAAAGAAAAAACCTACCAAGCTACCAAAAAAAAAAAAAAAACTTGAGTTTAAGTTATTTAATCTGTAGAATTAAAGTTCCCCAGGTTGTCGAATCCATATATAGATTCAAAAATAGATTTTAAGCAACAAAAAATCACATTATTGCTTGAAATTGTTTTGTCGGATTTCAGTGAAAAATGTTATTTCGTCTATAGACTACGCCTTAATAATACATATTAATATATTATTATAATTAATCAAGAAATAACAAAAAAATATAATACTAATGTTAATATTTATTATGAAAAAATCAACAATTAAGAATAAATTATCAAAACGATTGCTGAAAATAATGACCACTTGAAAAAAGTAAAAAAATATTTAAATGTTAAAAAGAAAAAATTATTAAACAATATAAAATAAACCAAAAGTCAAAAAATTAAATAAAAAAAAGAATGAACCACATTAGTTGACCAGCGACTTGAAATGTGATTAATCCAAAAGACATTATCAAAATCAGCACAAATCACAAAAGTCTAAAATAAAAAATCAAGAATAATAAAGATATATATATATAATGTATTGTCTTTAGTGAGACTTTTTGGAAGCTTTTCCGATGGGTTTTTCCGTTCTAATTTCTTTAAAATCCTGCAGGAATTTATTGAAATCACAAGCTTGATGGGTAACCCCTGCACAATCAAAGTGCCCTATGGGCTTTTCAGGGTGATGAATCCATATATACAGTCAAAAAACCAGTTTAAATAACAGAAATCAAGATTTCACCTGGCACCCGAAAGTCCAAAAAGTCGCACTAAAAAAAACTCTTACAAAAGATTTTTCGGCGAAAATCACATGAAATACCATTTGTTGACGCGTTTCGAACCAACCAGTGTGGTTCATCGATGAACCAAACTGGTTGGTTCGAAACGCGTTGACAAATGGTATTTCATGTGATTTTCGCCGAAAAATCTTTTGTAAACTTGATATGGATCACAGAAGTCTCAACTCTACAAAAAACTCTTATATAACATAGAAATTGACCCAAATATAATAATCATAAAAAAGTATACATCTATATATAATCATAAATAACAATATCTACTAATCTATGCAATAATAAAAATTAGTAAATTATATTTAATAATATATATTATTAATAATATTAATTGAACATAGAGATACAAAAAAATTGCGACCAAACTTTCTGGGAGCTTTGAGGGAATGACGACAATGGAGGCCCTGTGACCTCGCAGTGATGCTCCTCAGGGTTTTGATTAACAATCATGGGTGCCCCTGCCATCGCACCTGCTTGGCTTCAACCTCCGGGCACCTTGGTGTTATGGTTTGCGGTCAACCCCGTCTTTTGTGTGTAACGATAACCACCTCTGACTTCCATCCAGATGGCTGGCATGGAACAAGACGTTGTCGATGACACTGCGGACCCAAATCCCTACGAGGAGGTTTGGCCACGCCCTCGCGCCGTGTCAGGTTCCAGCTCCTTTGGTTCATCTATCCACCCAATGTTTGCTCCAAACCCTGCCCTGAACCGACCTGGGCCATGTGTGCCCCACCTGCCGCCCTTTGTTGAACTTGACACCGCATCCAACTTGGACTGTCCTCCCCTCTCCCCAGCAACCCTCAACCTCATCGGGACTTGCCTTTGCCCATCCCCCTCATTCGATTCTTCGTTGCCTGATCTTCCACACTCTGTTGTTCCATCTGACACCCCCATCCCATTAGGTATCTCACAACCTGGGTCATCTACCCCTCATTTCTCCTCACCAACCGGATGCTCTATACCTAACCCTTACTTCCCCCTCTCAGCATCCCTATTCCATTGGGTTGTTTCATCACGCCTGTTCCTAACCCTAAAACTACTCCCCCTACTCCGCAGACGGTTAACCAGGGTATCAGGGGCCCTTTCCGAGACTACCCGATGGCTCGCAGGTCCGATAAGGTCAAGAAAGGGAGGTGTTTAAAGGTTATTGACAAGGACATTAACCTCTCTTTGGGGGAAGACCTCACGATGGGCGAAGTGGTGGACACAGCCAATAGAGTCCTGGTGGGATGCGTTCGAGGGCAGAACTACTCAGCAGAGCGACTACGTCTTTGGACCATGGAGATTTGGGGTTCACTTCTCAAAGAACTGCCCTCCATCCGAGTCCTCACGCGGGGGTGGTTCGCTCTCAGGTTCCACAGGGAGGAGTATATTGATTGGATCCTCTCGAGGTTTTGGCACATCGAATATGCACCTGTTCTGCTGAAAAGATGGGATCCCTTATTTGACCCTGAAAGGGAATAGCTAGGTGCTGGGCTGATATGGGTTCGCTTACTAGGGCTTCCTATGCAATTTTGGTCTGAGGATGTTTTCAGGCGCATCGGTAATGCACTAGGAACCTATTTGGAGCATGACAAGACCTTTGAATCATCCGGAAATATGACCATGCCTCGTATTCTGGTTCACTTGGATACAAGGGAAGGTCTGAAGGAGAAGATAACCCTCCATTAGAGGCATTACTCATGCAAAAAAAACCTAGATTATGAAGGCGTTCCTTTCAGGTGTAGAAGATTCCACAAGGTTGGGCATCTATTCAAAGATTTCCCACTTATCTCGTCATCTTCTCCTCCTGCTTCCAAGGGTAAGAAGCATCTACAGAATAAAGACCCGATAGTGGATGAGCAGCCCTCAGGTCCGGATAGTCCAATGGCAGCAGCTGGGGACATTGTTCGGCCAACGTGCTCTGCCCAGATTCTGCCTATCTCCCCGCCCATGACTAGATCTTGGTCTGCTGCGACGACTACTCCATATATGGGTACACATTCTCTCCCCTATTCCTCTGCACTGAATATAAATAATTTTTTTTTTTCTCTGGCTTCTATTGCATCTACTCCTTGCATGGTCACCACCCCCATCAATTGCTCACTTGACCCCCCTCTGACCATCTTCTCCACTACGCCTCTGGTTGTACACACTCCTGGATTTCGTGACCCCCTTGTTTCCCCATCTGCTTCGGGATACAACCTTGCCCCCGCATCCTGGCTCTTACTGAATCATTTGGATTGGGTATCTCATCCTCTATTGTAGAACCCAAACCCTCCTGGGGGAGGCCCTCCAAGATATCTAAAGCCATCAAGCTTGCTGGGGCTGATGTGGCCCAGGGTAGGCAAAACACTATTGAAAGGGTACTTAGAGCACAGGACACCCTTGGAAGTGTTCCCCCATGAAGTGGGTATCCTTTAACTGTAGGGGTTTAGCTAGCCCTTCCAAAAAATTAGCTCTAAAGAGGCTTTTGGATTGTGAGCCCTGTGATATCATTTTTCTACAAGAGACCCTTGGTATGGCTGAGCAGATAGTTAGGACCCTACAAGCTATGTTACCTGGATGGAGCTTTTAGGCATTGGATGTCGTAGGGCGTTCGGGGGGTATAGCTCTTGGGGTAAATCCCCAGACCATCAAGATTATCTCTGCTTGGGGTGGACATGGGTTCCTGGGTATGGACATCTTCTTTACAGAACTGGGCAGGAATCTCCACATTATGAATATATATGCCCCTAATCATAGCAAACTGGACTTCTGGCATAAGTTATTAAGGAACCCCCTGATAGACCAAAATACTATAATAGGTGGAGACCTAAATTTCACCATTGGTCATGAAGAATCCTGGGGACATCATTCACAGTTGGATCCACTCTCGGACCAGCTGGGATTGCTATTGGAGCAACACCGCCTTATTGATATCCCCATGAACAAAAAGATGCCTACTTGGCACAACAAAAGGACAGGAGAAGTAGCACTAGGTAGGAGATTGGATCGGTTTCTCATTCATGAAGACTTGTTAGCAACCCTCACAAATTATAGACAGTGGGTGGGTTCCGGAGGGATCTCGGACCATACCCCTATCTATTTGGAACTAGATGGTACTACAAGAAATCTTAGGGTGCCCTCTAATTTTAACTCGACCTGGTTAAAAGACCCTGATTATCTCAGGTTACTGTCAAAGTATTGGAGAGATCATCCCTTAACAAATGAATACAATGTGGCCAAAGGCTTTTGCCTTAATCTAGTAAACCTTCAAAGACTATCTATTGCCTAGGAAAAGGGGAAAAAGGCCAGGGAGGAGTAGACCCTCAGTGATATTGAAAGACAATTGGATTCACTAACGAATGACCAAGGTAGAGGGTATACCTCTATTGAAGCTAAACTACACTTAATAGGATTGGAAGCCCAGAAATCCAAGATTCTGCTGGATCGGGAAGAGACATGGAGGCTCAGGAGCAGAGCAATATGGCTACAAGCTGGGGATGGCAACACCAAGTTCTTTCATAAATTTTCCAATGGAAGGAGGGCCTGCAATACTATTTGGCAGATGCCCATGGAATAGGGGTAGATTGCCAACACCTATAATTAGCTGGCACAGATGGGAAACACACACTTCAAGAAACTATTCAAAGCCCCACCAGGTGCAACACTTGCAGATATTATTCGTATTGTGGGGCACTTCCCTAGATTTGTGGAGCCAAACTCTGAGGAGGACCTTATCAAACCAGTTACCATGGGGGAACTGGAGGGCACCCTGAAGTGGTTCAAGAAGGATAAAAGTCTGGGGCCGGACGGATGGTCTGTGGAATTCTACCTAACTTTTTTCGACATTATTGGCCTGGACCTACTCAAGGTGATTGAGGATTTCCGATCATCGGGGAGAATGTATGAATCCATAAACTCCACCTTTACTGCATTGATTCCCAAGGCAGACTTCCCTCTATCTTTCAGCGACTTCCGGCCCATCTCTCTCTGTAATTGCCTCTACAAGATTATTTCCAAGATTATAGCCAACTGTATCAAGTCGATCCTATCCAAAAATATATCCTCTGAACAATTTGCCTTTCTCCATAATCATCAGATACATGAGGCCATAGGCACAGCCCAGGAAGTCCTTCATTCCATCAAACAGAAGAATCTGAAAGGTGCCATACTCAAAATAGATCTCTCTAAGGCCTTTGATCGAGTCAGTTGGCTTTTCATAAGGATGATTCTTACTCACCTGGGCTTCCCTATTCCTTTCATTAGATGGATCATGTGCTGCATTACATCTATCTCATTTGGTACTCTCATCAATGGATCGGCCTCCAATTTTTTCCATGCGGAACGAGGTCTTAAACAGGGTTTCCCATTATCCCTGCTACTTTTCTTAATTGTTATGGAAGGGTTAAGCAGGCTGATCTTATCGGAAAAAAGATCTGGGAGGCTTATGGGACTCAAGATCACGGATCAATGCACTCTTATGCACTTGTTGTTCATGGATGATATACTGATCTTCCTCAATGGAGGCATACAAGACAATAACACTCTCTTTGAGGTGTTGCATTTATTTTGCACTGCGACAGGCATGGAAATTAACAGACCCAAATCCACCATCACCCTATCTGCTTGCTCCCCACAGGAATCCTGTCATCCGCACATAAAATTTCCCTTCCAGAGATTACAGTTGGTGGATGGTTTGAAATACCTGGGATTCAAGATAAAGTATCATAGATACAAAATAGCTGATTGGACCTGGTTAGTTTCCAAGGTTGAAAGAAGATTGAACAATTGGAGCCATCGGCTACTATCTAGAGTAGGTCATCTAGTGCTCATAAAATCTGTTCTAGAAGCCACCCCAGTCTACTAGATATCTTTAGCGTGGATTCCTCAAGGTACCTTATCCAAGATACAAATATTATGCTGCAATTTCTTATGGAAGGGGCACAAGGAATGGAAGCCCTTTGCATGGGTTAAATGGAGCAGAATTGCAGTCCCCAAAAAATGGGGAGGGTGGGTCCTAAAAAATCTCTCTGCCTTTGCTCAGGCACTTGTGGCCAAATTAGGCTGGCTTCTCCTGAAGCACAAAAGCCTATGGACAGATGTGGTTACCTATAAATATATGTGGCCTCACAATATTATGGAATGGGTTCGACTACCTGCTTGGAACAAACAAGGAATATAAGTGATCTGGAAGGTTGTCATACATATTCTCCCCATTATTAGAAGTGGACTCTCTTGGTGTATTGGAAATGGTATGTCCATCCGCATAGAGGTTGATCCATGGATCGGTTGCGGAAACCTATACAATCTTTCTCCAGAACTGACAACCTACCTAAACTACAGAGGAGTGGCTTCCATTTCCCAGATAGGGGACTGATTGAATACATCCATCTATAAACAAGCTTGTCTATCTGCTAAAGATATTAGTATACTCGATTAGTGGAGTATGGAGTGGAGGCAATTCACTGATGCCTTAAAAGAATCTCATGTGAGGATCAGGGACGATGAGGTTGAACTGATTTGGGATCCTGTGGTGAGGGGGACATATACACCAAAAGATGGATATCCTATCATACATGCTGCCCATAAGCCCATCTCACTGGAAAGCTAGTGGTGTTGGTTATGGAAGCTAAAAGGTCTGACATGCACTCGTCTCTTAATGTGGAACATCATCATGGACAAGACTCCATTCGGTACAAATCTTAGAAAACACTCCTTACAGGGTCCATCCTGGTGTGTACTATGTCGAAGGGAGGAGGAATCAAACAATCACCTGTTCCTATCTTGCACCATCACTCAACAACTCTGGGAACAGGTGCTACTCGTGCTAAATATAAGTCAACGATGGGATGGGGATAATATATCGAATGTCTAGAACACCTGGTAGATCCATGCACCCACCATGAAAGCCCGTAATCTCCCATTAATCATGTGCTGGAATATATGGATCTGCAGAAATAACATCATTTTTCATAGCAAACACATTAGATGGCCTCTCATTGTCCTGAAAATATGCAACATTTCAATGAAATTCCGGATGATGAGCAGGCTGCCACGATTCGTACAATCATCCCAGATGTCATTGATTAAGCTCACCCATGGGCCTACATTGACGGCTTTGCACAAGACTAGGGGTGTGGAAGGGGAATTCTACTACACCTATCTTGGACACATATCTTCCGTGTTTGTATGGGTTTGGGTGGTGGAACAAACAATTTCGCTGAGCTCCTAGTGCTCTGACATTTTTTTATACTTTGCATTAAACCAAAACTGTCAAAAATTACAAGTATTTAGGGACTCTAAGATTATCATAAATTGGTTCAACTGCATTACTTCATGCCATGTTCACACACTCAGGAACATATTGGATGAGACATTATTTTTAAAAATTCATTTTGATCAGATTTCATTTTCTCACATTTACAGGGAGTGCAACAAACTTGCAGATCAACTTTCTAAAGAGGCAACGCACCATCCCCAAGGGGAATGGCTGATTCGGGAGGAAAGACAGGGGCATGCATACTAGTTCCACCACAGGCCATATATTGAACAAGATTTGCAAAGGGCTGATAGGCCCTAACTTATCATAGTTTTATTTTGAGACAACTGAACAACTACTCATAGATTGTGAATTTTTTGGTCATTTTTTGAAATTTTGTAATATATATGTATATGCATATAAACACATGATGGTACACCCAATTCTGGGTTTTTTATTGTACAGACTACAACATATTTTTCTGTTTATAGATGACTTTGGTCACTCATTCTGCATATGCCAAGGGCATATACGACATGTAATTTTCCACTATAATGAAAATTACGATTTTTTCCCTGGGAAAAAATATTATAATTAATCAAGAAAAATAATAAAAACAAAAACTAATAATAATATTATTGTTGAGTACTAACTTATCTTACTTTCATTTTAAGGATGGAGATAAGTATATATCAATATATGCAATAAATATTAATAAATTATGGTTAATAATATATTAATAATTATAAAATTATTTAAAACTAAAAAAATTTATAAAAAAACATAAAGGGAAGGGGGAATAAAGGAATCATGAGGGAAGCAAATTGGTTAAAAAACTCAATAGTAATGTATGAAAGTTGTCAAACACTTTTTAATATGATTTTATTTTAATTAAAAAACTTAATAATGCTTCTCGATTGAGGTGGAGATCACGGTGGATATGGAAGGAGGGAAGAAGGATAGGGGTGATCTCGCCACCCCAACGATAATCAAAACATTTATGAGGGGGGTGGCATGGATGGCCCCTTTCATGCACAAGAAAGCGAGCTTTCACAGCTCATTTAACATGGCAAGAGTTCCTCCAACATTTTGTCTTGATTGAAATTCGCTGCGTCTGCAACATTTATTGTAGAAAACGTGAGAGCCCTCATCACAAGTGGGATTTCTTGAGAAAGCCATTGGTGACGAGGGTCCAGTCCATGACAGTCTAGCTACACTTTTGGGGAATTCTTTCTTTATTTTCTCTGCAAAGAGTTTGGGTTTCGGAAAGTTTGCTGCCTGCAACATGTGTGGAGAGGAGGAATAAACATTAATGTTGGCTATCTTTACGGGGTTGTTTACTGGATGGGGTGCTTCTCTCCAAGTTTGGAGTCATTTATGTTAGGGGTTAGCTAGTCACCTTCAGCCTTGCTCCAAACAATAACTGGGTCGAAGATGAGCATCCATACAAGGGTAATTCTTAAGTCCCTTATCTTTGTTGTTCTCTCCTTGTATTGTGAGTTAATTGAATTTTGTTCAACTCGGAGCACTATATTTGTGTTGAAAAATGCAGCAAGAAATTCTCAATTTTATTTTACCTTGATTAAATTGAGAAAATTTGAAATTCCACATTAGCAAGCAACTTGGATGATGTTAACTTGTGTGACATGGGTTGTGTCACCCATTTTACTCAGTAAATTCGAGTTGGAGGAGTTAGAGTTCAGTTCAACATGTATAATTGCTAATTTGTAGAAATCAAGGTCAGTTATCTCAGGTTGTTTTTAATTAAACTAGTTCCAACTTTTGGAGGAACTAGTGGAAGGTCAGTTAAGTAGTGGGACTTCAGTCAAACTCAGTGATCATCCAGTTAACTGATCAATCAACTCAAAATAGTTAGTGGATGTAGAGAATTCGAGTTACCTTGTTGAGGTGGAGATTCCAAGGTAATGTAACATCAGTTGTAGACTAGTCTTGAGTGTATAGGTGTTGCATGAAGTCAAATGATCAGCCTAAGAAATTGCACGATTCAATTAGAGGAATTTCCTAAATAATAGGGGATAATTCCTCAAGGAATTACACAAGGAAATAGGAGCTCAAGTAGAGGCAAAATTTGACTATGTTTGGGTTAGAGGCCTTCAATGAGCAGAGAGATAGGTTATGCACTTGCAGGGTGTGCTCAGTTGAGCAAAGAAATTGTAATACATCTCAATTCATTTTATTAATGCAATCAGGCATTGGGGTTTTTATCAGATTGCTTTCCCCAGATAAAAATACTTGTTTCATGTGTGTTATTTCTTCTTGCATTTATGAGATTTTTGTTTTAAAATATGAATTAATGTCTGCATAGAAGTAGAGTAGGTATGTGTCTTGTTATTTTGATTAAAAATTCATTAGAAGTTGCAAATCTACAACCTAATTTCTACATGGTATCAGAGCCGGATTCACATTAGAGCGAGAAATTCGAAGTTGTTTCTTAGATGTTCGAATTTGAAGATCAGCGCAGCTGGATTTCTTCAGAGCTGAGAAGATGGCCTTCAATGGACTAAGGCTAGAGTATGCCTTGGAATGCACCTCTAATTTGTTTGCATGGAAGGACCACATGGAGGTAGTGTTGGATGACAATGGATTGCTTGAATATGTCAAGACAAATATTCGAAGACCACCAACAACTGATGTCCAAGACCTTGAATAGCGAAAGAAATATGTAGCTAAGGCAAGGAGAATAATCTTGAAGGGAGTACAAGATCATATTGTCTTCAATATCCACGGAAAAGAAACTTTGTTCGCAATGTGGAAAGCATTGACATAATTGTTCAAGAATAGTAGTGACCACAGGAAGCTGGCGCTCAAGGATAAACTTTGAAGTATCAAGTTGCAGAAGAATGAAAAAATACCATAGTATATGAGTAGGTTCACATAATGTTGTGATGAATTGGGTTAGGTCGGTGTTACTATCCCTGAAGATGACTTGGTAAGCATAGACCTTCAGGGCCTTCCCAAGAGCTGGCATAATTGTCAATATTTAGTGAATGGCAAGGAGAAACTACCAAATTCGAAGCACTTATGGTCTGATTTGGTACAAAAGGAAATAAGGCGGGATACCAAAGATGGGACTCCTCTAAGGATGAGGATGAAGAAAAATTTTCATTGGATGGAAAGGCAAAGAAGGGAAAAGGGAAGAAATCCCAATCTAAACTAGAATCCAATCAAGCGGGCAAGAAGAAATATTTGTCAAAAATTAAATGCTTCCATTGTCATGAATTTTGGCATTATGCCACCAAGTTTCCACACATGAAGACAAGCAAGAAGACCTTGGGAGGAGTAGCAGGTGAAGCTTTGTCTTCACAGTTCAAGATTGACTTTACCCTCATTGCATGCATGGCCAGCACAGTGATGGGGAGCGTGTGGTACTTGGTCTCAGGTGCATCATTCCACATGATAGGCTGTAGAGACTTTTTTGACCTAGAAGAAAGATATTTGCAGATGCACATCGAGATGGGGGACGGCGGAAGGTATAGCGCAATCGAGATTGGTACAGTCACCTTTAAGAGGGAGTCAGGATCCCCCCGTAAAGATCAAGGATGTCATGTTCATTCCGGGCCTAAAGAAAAATCTCATCTTTGATGCAGTTTTGGAAGACCATGGTTATGATGTGATCTTCAGTAAAGGAAAGGAATTCCTGAGACACATAGCCACAGGATAGGTGAATCAAATCATTGCATTACGTCTATCTCATTCGGTACTCCCATTAATGGATCCGCCTCCAATTGTTTCCATGCGGAACAAGGTCTCAGACGGGGTTTCCCACTATCCCCGCTACTTTTCTTGATTGTTATGGAAGGGTTAAGCAGGCTGATCTCATCGGAAAAAAGATCTGGGAGGCTTATGGGACTCAAGATCATGGATCAATGCACTCTTACGCACTCTTACGCACTTTTTGTTCGTGGATGATATACTGATCTTCCTTAATGGAGGGATACAAGACAATAACACTCTCTTTGAGGTGTTGCATTTATTTTGCACTGCGATGGGGATGGAAATTAACAAACCCAAATCCACCATCACCCTATCTGCTTGCTCCCACAGGAATCCTGTCATGCACACATAAAATTTCCCTTCCAGAGATTACAGTTGGTGGATGGATTGAAATACCTGGGATTCAGGATAAAATATCATGGATACAAAATAGCTGATTGGACCTGGTTAGTCGCCAAGGTTGAAAGAAGATTGAACAATTGGAGCCATCGGCTACTATCTAGAGCAGGTTGTCTGGTGCTCATAAAATCTATTGTAGAAGCCACCCCAGTCTACTAGATGTCTTTAGCCTGGATTCCTCAAGGTACCTTATCTAGGATACAAAGATTATGCTGCAATTTCCTATGGAAGGGGAACAAGGAAGGGAAGCCCTTTGCATGGGTTAAATGGAGCAGAATTGCAGTCCCCAAAAAATGGGGAGGATGGGTCCTAAAGAATCTCTCGGCCTTTGCTCAGGCACTTGCAGCCAAATTAGGCTGGCTTCTCCTGAAGCACAAAAGCCTATGGACAGATGTGGTTACCTATAAATATATGTGGCCTCGCAATATTATGGAATGGGTTCGGCTACCTGCTTGGAACAAAAAAGGAATATTAGTGATCTGGAAGGTTGTCATACATACTCTCCCCATTATTAGAAGTGGACTCTCTTGGCGTATTCGAAATGGTATGTTCGTCCGCATTGGGGTTGATCCATGGATTGGTTGTGGAAACCTATACAATCTTTCTCCAGAACTGACAACCTACCTAAACTGCAGAGGAGTGGCTTCCATTGCCCAGATAGGGGACCGATTGAATACATCCATCTATCAACAAGCTTGGCTATCTGCTGAAGATATTGGTATACCCGATCAGTGGAGTATGGAGTGGAGGCAATTCACTGATGCCTTAAAAGAATCTCATGTGAGGCTCAGGGACGATGAGGATGAACTGATTTGGGCTCCTGTGGTGAGGGGGACATATACACCAAAAGATGGTTATCCTATCATACATGCTGCCCATAAGCCCATCTCACTGGAAAGCTGGTGGTGTTGGTTATGGAAGCTAAAAGGCCCACCACGCACTCGTCTCCTAATGTGGAACATCATCATGGACAAGACTCCATTTGGTACAAATCTTAGAAAACACTCCTTCTAGGGTCCATCCTAGTGTGTACTATGTCGAAGGGAGGAGGAATCGAACAATCACTTGTTCCTATCTTGCACCATCACTCAACAGCTCTGGGAACAGGTGCTGCTCGTGCTAAATATAAATAAGTGATGGGAAGGGGATAGTATATGGAATGTCTCGAACACTTGGTAGATCGATGCACCCACAATGAAAGCCCGTAATCTCCCATTAATCATGTGCTGGAATATATGGATATGTAGAAATAAAATCATTTTTCGCAGCAAACACATTAGGTGGCCTCTCATTGTCCCGAAAATATACAACAGTTACAATGAAATTCTGGATGATGAGCAGGCTGCCACGATTCGTACAATCATCCCAGATGTCATTGTTCAAGCTCACCCATGGGCCTACTTTTACGGCTTTGCACAACACTAGGGGTGTGGAGGGGGAATTCTACTACACCTATCTGAGACACATATCTTCCGTATTTGTATGGGTTTGGGTGCTGGCACAAACAATTTCGTTGAGCTCCTAGCGCTCTGACATTTTTTATACTTTGTATTAAACCAAAACCGTCAAAAATTACAAGTATTTAGGGACTCTAAGATTATCATAAATTGGTTAAATTGCATTACTTCATGCCATGTTCACACACTCAGGAACATATTGGATGAGGCATTATTTTAAAAACTCATTTTGATCAGATTTCATGTTCTCACATTTACAGGTAGTGCAACTAATTTGCAGATGAATTTTCTAATGAGGCAACGCACCATCCCCGAGGGGAATGGCTGATTTGGGAGGAAAGACAGGGGCAGGCATACTAGTTCTACCACAGGCCATATATTGAACAGGATTTGCAAAGGGCTGATAGGCCCTAACTTATCATAGTTTTATTTTGAGACAACTGAACAACTACTCACAGATTGTGAATTTTTTGGTCATTTTTTGAAATTTTGTAATATATATGTATATGCATATAGACACATGATGGTACACCCAATTCTGGTTTTTTTATTGTACAGACTACAACATATTTTTCTGTTTATAGATGACTTTGGTCACTCGTTCTGCATATGCCAAGGGCATCTACAACATGTAATTTTCCACTATAATGAAAATTACGATTTTTTCCCTGGGAAAAAATATTATAATTAATCAAGAAAAATAATAAAAACAAAAACTAATAATAATATTATTGTTGAGTACCAACTTATCTTACTTTCATTTTGAGGATGGAGATAAGTATATATTAATATATGCAGTAAATATTAATAAATTATGGATAATAATATATTAATAATTATAAAATTATTTAAAACTAAAAAAAATTATAAAAAGAACATAAAGGGAAGGGGGAATAAAGGAATCACGAGGGAAGAAAATTGGTTAAAAAACTCAATAGTAATGTATGAAAGTTATCAAACACTTTTTAATATGATTTTATTTTAATTAAAAAACTTAATAATGCTTCTCGATTGAGGTGGAGATCAGGGTGGATATGGAAGGAGGGAAGAAGGTTAGGGGTGATCTCGCCACCCCAACGATAAGCAAAACATTTATGAGGGGGGCGGCATCGATGGCCCCTTTCATGCACAAGAAAGCGAGCTTTCACAGCTCATTTAACATGGCAAGAGTTCGCCCAACATTTTGTCTTGATTGTAATTCGCTTCCTCTACAACATTCATTGTAGAAAACGTGAGTGCCCTCGTCACAAGTGGGATCTCTTGAGAAAGCCATTGGTGACGAGGGTCCAGTCCATGATAGTCTAGCTACACTTTTGGGGAATTCTTTCTTTCTTTTCTCTAGAAAGAGTTTGACGATGCATGTTATCAAACTTATGATGGTTTCTTTCTGGTTGAGTGACGATTTAGTATTTGGGTTTCAGAAAGTTTGGTGCCTGCAACATGCATGGAGAGGAGGAATAAACATTAATGTTGGCTATCTTTACGAGGTTGTTTACTGGATGGGGTGCTTCTCTCCAAGTTTGGAGTCATTTATGTTAGGGGTTAGCTAGTCACCTTTAGCCTTGCTCCAAACAATAATTGGGTCGAAGATGAGCATCCATACAAGGGTAATTCTTAAGTCCCTTATATTTTTTGTTCTCTCCTTGTATTGTGAGTTAATTGAATTTTTTCAACTCGGAGCACTATATTTGTGTTGAAAAATGCAGTAAGAAATTCTCAATTCGATTTTTCCTTGATTAAATTGAGAAAATTTGAAATTCCACATTAGCAAGCAACTTGGATGATGTTAACTTGTGTGACATGGGTTGTGTCACCCATTTTACTCAGTAAATTCGAGTTGGAGGGGTTAGATTTCAGTTCAACATGTGTAATTGCTAATTTGTAGCAATCAAGGTCAGTTATCTCAGGTTGTTTTTAATTAAACTAGTTCCAACTTTTGGAGGAACTAGTGGAAGGTTAGTTAAGCAGTGGGACTTCAGTCAAACTCAGTGATCATCTAGTTAACTGATCAATCAAATCAAAATAGTTAGTGCATGTAGAGTATTCGAGTTACCTTGTTGAGGTGGAGATTCCAAGGTAATGTAACATTAGTTGTAGACTAGTCTTGAGTGTATAGGTGTTGCATGAAGTCAAATCATCAGCCTCAGAAATTGCACGATTCAATTAGAGGAATTTCCTAAATAATAGGGGATAATTCCTCAAGGAATGACACAAGGAAATAGGAGCTCAAGCAGAGGCAAAATTTGACTAAGTTTGGGTTAGAGGCCTTCAATGAGTAGAGAGATAGGTTATGCACTTGCAGGGTGTGCTCAGTTGAGCAAAGAAATTGTAATACATCTCTATTCATTTTATTAATGAAAGCAGGCATTGGGGTTTTTAGCAGATTACTTTCCCCAGATAAAAATACTTGTTTCATGTGTGTTATTTCTTCTTGCATTTCTAAGATTTTTGTTTTAAAATATGAATTAATGTCCGCATAGAAGTAGAGTAGGTATGTGGCTTGTTATTTTGATTAAAACTTCATGAGAAGTTGCAAATCTACAACCTAATTTCTACATTGTATTAGAGCTGGATTCACATTAGAGCAAGAAATTCGAAGTTGTTTCTTAGATGTTGGAATTTGAAGATCAGTGCACCTAGATTTCTTCAGAGCTGAGAAGATGGCCTTTAATGGACTAAGGCTAGAGTATGCCTTGGAATGCACATCTAATTTGTTTGCATGGAAGGACCACATGGAGGTAGCATTGGATCACAATGGATTGTTTGAATATGTCAAGACAAATATTCAAAGACCACCAACAACTGATGTCCAAGACCTTGCATAGTGGAAGAAATATGTAGCCAAGGCGAGGAGAATAATCTTGGAGGGAGTACAAGATCATATTGTCTTAAATCTCCACGGAAAAGAAACTTTGTTCGCAATGTGGAAAGCATTGACATAATTGTTCGAGAATAGTAGTGACCACAGGAAGCTGGCGCTCAAGGATAAACTTTGAAGTATCAAGTTGCAGAAGAATGAAACAATACCGCAATATATGAGTAGGTTCACACAATGTTGTGATGAACTGGATTAAGTCGGTGTTACTATCGCTGAAGATGACTTGGTAAGCATATACCTTCTGGGCCTTCCCAAGAGCTGGCATAATTGTCAATATTCGGTGAACGAGAAGGAGAAACTACCAAATTCGGAGCACTTATGGTATGATTTGGTACAAAAGGAAATAAGGCGGAATACTAGAGATGGGACTTCCTCTAAGGGTGAGGATGAAGAAAAATTTTCATTGGATGGAAAGGCAAAGAAGGGAAAAGTGAAGAAATCCCAATCTAAACTAGAATCCAATCAAGCGGGCAAGAAGAAATATTTGCCAAAAATTAAATGCTTCCATTGTCATGAATTTTGGCATTATGCCACCAAGTTTCCACACATGAAGACAAGGAAGAAGACCTCGGGAGGAGTAGAAGATGAAGCTTTGTCTTCACAGTTCAAGATTGAATTTACCCTCATTGCATGCATGGCCAACACAGTGATGGGGAGTGTGGTACTTGGTCTCAGATGCATCATTCCACATGATAGGATGTAGAGACTTTTTTGACCTAGAAGAAAAAGATTTGCAGATGCACATCGAGATGGGGGATGACGGAAGGTATAACGCAATCGAGATTGGTACAGTCACCTTTAAGAGGGAGTCAGGATCCCCCCTAAATATCAAGGATGTCATGTTCGTTCCGGGCCTAAGGAAAAATCTCATCTTTGATGCAGTTTTTGAAGACCATGGTTATGATGTGATCTTCAGTAAAGGAAAGGAATTCCTGAGACACATAGCCACGGGATAGGTGAATCAAATCATTGCATTACATCTATCTCATTCGGTACTCTCATCTATGGATCTGCCTCCAATTTTTTCCATGCTGAACAAGGTCTCAGACAGGGTTTCCCACTATCCCTGCTACTTTTCTTGATTGTTATGGAAGGGTTAAGCAGGCTGATCTCATCGGAAAAAAGATCTGGGAGGCTTATGGGACTCAATATCATGGATCAATGCACTCTTACACACTTGTTGTTCGTGGATGATATACTGATCTTCCTCAATGGAGGGATACAAGAAAATAACACTCTCTTTGAGGTGTTGCATTTATTCTCCACTGCGATGGGGATGGAAATTAACAGACCCAAATCCACCATCACCCTATCTGCTTGCTCCCCACAGGAATCCTATCATGCACATATAAAATTTCCCTTCCAGAGATTACAGTTGGTGGATGGTTTTAAATACCTGGGATTCAGGATAAAATATCATGGATACAAAATCGCAAATTGGACCTGGTTAGTCTCCAAGGTTGAAAGAAGATTGAACTATTGGATCCATTGGCTACTATCAGGAGCAGGTCATCTGGTGCTCATAAAATCTGTTCTAGAAGCCACCCCGGTCTACTGGATGTCTCTAGCCTGGATTCCTCAAGGTATCTTATCCCGGATACAAAGATTATGCTGCAATTTCTTATGGAAGGGGCACAAGGAAGGGAAACCCTTTGCATGGGTTAAATGGAGCAGAATTGTAGTCCCCAAAAAATGGGGAGGATGGGGCCTAAAGAATCTCTCTGCCTTTGCTTAGGCACTTGCGGCCAAATTAGGTTGGCTTCTCCTGAAGCACAAAAGCCTATGGACAGATGTGGTTACCTATAAATATATTTGGCCTTGCAATATTATGGAATGGGTTCGGCTACCTGCCTGGAACAAATAAGGAATATCAGTGATCTAGAAGGCTGTCATACATACTCTCCCCATTATTAGAAGTGGACTCTATTGGCGTATTGGAAATGGTATGTCCGTCCGCATTGGGGTTGATCCATGGATCGGTTGCGGAAACCTATACAATCTTTCTCCAGAACTGACAACCTACCTAAACTGCAGAGGAGTGGCTTCCATTTCCCAGATAGGGGACCGATTGAATACATCCATCTATCAACAAGCTTGGCTATCTGATGAAGATATTGGTATACTCGATTAGTGGAGTATGGAGTGGAGGCAATTCAATGATGCCATAAAAGAATCTCATGTGAAGCTCAGGGACGACGAGGTTGAACTGATTTGGGATCCTATGGTGAGGGGGACATATACACCAAAAGATGGATATCCTATCATACATGCTGCCCATAAGCCCATCTCACTGGAAAGCTAGTGGTGTTGGTAATGGAAGCTAAAAGGCCCACCATGCACTCGTCTCCTAATGTGGAACATCATCATGGACAAGACTCCATTCGATACAAATCTTAGAAAACACTTCTTCTAGGGTCCATCTTGGTGTGTACTATGTCGAAGGGAGGAGGAATCAAACAATCACTTGTTCCTATCTTGCACCATCACTCAACAACTCTGGGAACAGGTGCTACTCGTGCTAAATATAAATCAACGATGGGATGGGGATAGTATATCGAATGTCTAGAACACCTGGTAGATCCATGCACCCACCATGAAAACCCGTAATCTCCCATTAATCATGTGCTGGAATATATGTATCCACAGAAATAAAATCATTTTTCATAGCAAACACATTAGATGGCCTCTCATTGTCCCAAAAATATGCAATAGTTACAATGAAATTCCGGATGATGAGCAGGCTGCCACGATTTGTACAATCATCCCAGATGTCATTGATCAAGCTCACCCATGGGCCTACTTTGACAGATTTGCACAAGACTAGGGGTGTGGAGGGGGAATTCTACTACGCCTATCTGGGACACATATATTCCGTATTTGTATGGCTTTGGGTGCTGGCACAAACAATTTCGCTGAGTTCCTAGCGCTCTGACATTTTTTATACTTTGCATTAAACCAAAACTGTCAAAAATTACAAGTATTTAGGGACTCTAAGATTATCATAAATCGGTTCAACTGCATTACTTCATGGCATGTTCACACACTCAGGAACATATTGGATGAGGCATTATTTTTAAAAACTCATTTTGATCAGATTTCATGTTCTCACATTTACAGGGAGTGCAACAAACTTGTAGATCAACTTTCTAAAGAGGCAATGCACCATCCTTGAGGGGAATGGCTAATTCGGGAGGAAAGACAGGGGCAGGAATACTAGTTCTACCACAGGCCATATATTGAACAAGATTTGCAAAGGGCTGATAGGCCTTAACTTATCATAGTTTTATTTTGAGAAAACTAAACAACCACGCACAGATTGTGAATTTTTTGGTCATTTTTTGAAATTTTGAAATATATATGTATATGCATATAGACACATGATGGTACACCCAATTCTGGGTTTTTTATTGTACAGACTACAACATATTTTTCTGTTTATAGATGACTTTGGTCACTCGTTCTGCATATGCCAAGGGAATATACAACATGTAATTTTCCACTATAATGAAAATTACGATTTTTTCCAAGGGAAAAAATATATAATTAATCAAGAAAAATAATAAAAACAAAAACTAATAATAATATTATTGTCAAGTACTAACTTATCTTACTTTCATTTTGAGGATGAAGATAAGTATATATTAATATATGCAATAAATATTAATAAATTATGGTTAATAATATATTAATAATTATAAAATTATTTAAAACTAAAAAAAATTATAAAGAAAACATAAGGGGATGGGGGAATAAAGGAATCACGAGGGAAGCAAATTGGTTAAAAAGCTCAATAGTAATGTATGAAAGTTGTCAAACACTTTTTAATATGATTTTATTTTAATTAAAAAACTTAATAATGCTTCTCGATTGAGGTGGAGATCAGGGTGGATATGGGAGGAGGGAAGAAGGTTAGGGGTGATCTCGCCACCCCAACAATAATCAAAACATTTATGAGGGGGGTGGCATGGATGGCCCCTTTCATGCACAAGAAAGCGAGCTTTCACAGCTCATTTAACATGGCAAGAGTTCCTCCAACATTTTGTCTTGATTGTAATTCGCTTCCTTTGCAACATTTATTGTAGAAAACGTGAGTGCCCTCGTCACAAGTGGGATTTCTTGAGAAATCCATTGGTGACGAGGGTCCATTCCATGACAGTCTAGCTACACTCTTGGGGAATTATTTCTTTCTTTTCTCTACAAAGAGTTTGACGATGCATGTTATCAAACTTATGATGGTTTCTTTCTGGTTGAGTGACGATTATTATTTCGGTTTCGGAAAGTTTGGTGCCTGCAACATGCGTGGAGAGGAGGAATAAACATTAATGTTGGATATCTTTACAGGGTTGTTTACTCGATGGGGTGCTTCTCTCCAAGTTTGGAGTCATTTATGTTAGGGGTTAGCTAGTCACCTTCAGCCTTGCTCCAAACAATAACTGGGTCGAAGATGAGCATCCATACAAGGGTAATTCTTAATTCCCTTATCTTTGTTGTTCTCTCCTTGTATTGTGACTTAATTGAATTTTGTTCAACTCGAAGCACTATATTTGTGTTGAAAAATGCAGCAAGAAATTCTCAATTTGATTTTGCCTTTATTAAATTGAGAAAATTTGAAATTCCACATTAGCAAGCACCTTGGATGATGTTAACTTGTGTGACATGGGTGGTGTCACCCATTTTACTCAGTAAATTTGAGTTGGAGGAGTTAGAGTTCATTTCAGCATGTGTAATTGCTAATTTGTAGCAATCAAGGTCAATTATCTTAGGTTGTTTTCAATTAAACTAGTTCCAACTTTTGGAGGAACTAGTGGAAGGTCAGTTAAGCAGTGTGACTTCAGTCAAACTTAGTGATCATCCAGTTAACTGATCAATCAACTAAAAATAGTTAGTGCATGTAGAGAATTCGAGTTACCTTGTTGAGGTGGAGATTCCAAGGTAATGTAACATCAGTTGTAGACTAGTCTTGAGTGTATAGGTGTTGCATGAAGTCAAATGATCAGCCTAAGGAATTGCATGATTCAAATAGAGGAATTTCCTAAATAATAGGGGATAATTCCTCAAGGAATGACACAAGGAAATAGGAGCTCAAGCAGAGGCAAAATTTGACTAAGTTTGGGTTAGAGGCCTTCAATGAGTAGAGAGACAGGTTATGCACTTGCAGGGTGTGCTCAGTTGAGCAAAGAAATTGTAATACATATATATTCATTTTATTAATGCAAGTAGGCATTGGGGTTTTTAGCAGATTACCTTCCCCAGATAGAAATACTTGTTTCATGTTGTTTATTTCTTCTTGCATTTCTGAGATTTTTGTTTTAAAATATGAATTAATGTCCGCATAGAAGTAGAGTAGGTATGCGTCTTGTTATTTTGATTAAAACTTCATGAGAAGTTGTAAATCTACAACCTAATTTCTACATGGTATCAGAGCCAGATTCGCATTAGAGCAAGAAATTCGAAGTTGTTTCTTATATGTACGAGTTTGAAAATCAGTGCAGCTGGATTTCTTCAGAGCTGAGAAGATGGCCTTCAATGGACTAAGGCTAGAGTATGCCTTGGAATGCACCTATAATTTTTTTGCATGGAAGGACCACATGGAGGTAGTATTGGATGACAATGGATTGCTTGAATATGTCAAGACAAATATTCAAAGACCACCAACAACTGATGTCCAAGACATTGCATAGCGGAAGAAATATGTAGCCAAGGCGATGAGAATAATATTGGAGGGAGTACAAGATCATATTGTCTTAAATCTCCACGGAAAAGAAACTTTGTTCGCAATGTGGAAAGCATTGACATAATTTTTCGAGAATAGTAGTGACCACAGGAATCTGGCGCTTAAGGATAAACACTGAAGTATCAAGTTGTAGAAGAATGAAACAATACCGCAGTATATGAGTAGGTTCACACAATGTTGTGATGAATTGGGTTAGGTCGGTCTTACTATCCCTGAAGATGACTTGGTAAGCATAGACCTTTTGTGCCTTCCCAAGAGCTGGCATAATTGTCAATATTCGGTGAACGGGAAGGAGAAACTACCAAATTCGGAGCACTTATGGTCTGATTTGGTACAAAAGGAAATAAGGCGGAATACCAGAGATGGGACTTCCTCTAAGGGTGAGGATGAAGAAAAATTTTCATTGGATGGAAAGGAAAAGAAGGGAAAAGGGAAGAAATCCCAATCTAAACTAGAATCCAATCAAGCGGGCAAGAAGAAATATTTGTCAAAAATTAAATGCTTCCATTGTCATGAATTTTGCTATTATGCAACCATGTTTCCACACATGAAGACAAGTAAGAATACCTCAGGAGGAGTAGTAGGTGAAGCTTTGTCTTCACAGTTCAAGATTGAATTTACCCTCATTGCATGCATGGCCAACATAGTGATGGGGAGCGTGTGGTACTTGGTCTCAGGTGCATCGTTCCACATGATAGGATGTAGAGACTTTTTTGACCTAGAAGAAAAATATTTGCAGATGCACATCAAGATGGGGGACGATGGAAGGTATAGCACAATCGAGATTGGTACAGTCACCTTTAAGAGGGAGTCAGGATCCCCCCTAGAGATCAAGGATGTCATTTTCGTTCCGGGCCTAAGGAAAAATCTCATCTTTGATGCAGTTTTTGAAGACCATGGTTATGATGGGATCTTCAGTAAAGGAAAGGAATTCCTGAGACACATAGCCACGGGATAGGTGAAGCAAATCATTGCATTACATCTATCTCATTCGGTACTCTCATCAATGGATCCGCCTCCAATTTTTCCATGCGGAACAAGGTCTCAGACAGGGTTTCCCACTATCCCCGCTACTTTTCTTGATTGTTATGGAAGGGTTAAGCAGGCTGATATCATCAGAAAAAAGATTTGGGAGGCTTATGGGACTCAAGATCATGGATCAATGCACTCTTACGCACTTGTTGTTCGTGGATGATATACTGATCTTCCTCAATGGAGGGATACAAGAAAATAACACTCTCTTTGAGGTGTTGCATTTATTCTGAACTGCAACGGGATTGGAAATTAACAGACCCAAATCCACCATCACCCTATCTGCTTGCTCGCCACAGAAATCCTGTCATGCACACACAAAATTTCCCTTCTAGAGATTAGAGTTGGTGGATGGTTTGAAATATCTGGGATTCAGGATAAAATATCATGGATACAAAATCGCTAATTGGACCTGGTTAGTCGCCAAGGTTGAAAGAAGATTGAGCAATTGGAGCCATTGGCTACTATCTAGAGCAGGTCACCTGGTGCTCATAAAATCTGTTCTAGAAGCCGCCTCGGTTTACTGGATGTCTTTAGCCTGGATTCCTCAAGGTACCTTATCTAGCATACAAAGATTATGCTTTAATTTCTTATGGAAGGGGCACAAGGAAGGGAATCCCTTTGCATGGGTTAAATGGAGCAGAATTGTAGTCCCCAAAAAATGGGGAGAATGGGTCCTAAAGAATCTCTTTGCCTTTGCTCAGGAACTTGCGGCCAAATTAGGCTGGCTTCTCCTGAAGCACAAAAGTCTATGGACAGATGTGGTTACCTATAAATATATGTTGCCTCGCAATATTATGGAATGGGTTCGGCTACCTGCTTGAAACAAACAAGGAATATCAGTGATCTGGAAGGCTGTCATACATACTCTCCCCATTATTAGAAGTGGACTCTCTTGGCGTATTGGAAATGGTATGTTCGTCCGCATTGGGGTTGATCCATGGATCGGTTGCGTAAACCTATATAATATTTCTCTAGAACTGACAACCTACCTAAACTGCAGAGGAGTGGTTTCCATTTCCCAGATAGGGTACCGATTGAATATATCCATCTATCAACAAGCTTGGCTATCTGCTGAAGATATTGGTATACTCGATAAGTGGAGTATGGAGTGGAGGCAATCCACTGATGCCTTAAAAGAATCTCATGTGAGGCTCAGGGACGACGAGGTTGAACTGATTTGGGATCCTGTGGTGAGGGGGACATATACACCAAAAGATGGATATCCTATCATACATGCTGCCCATAAGCCCATCTCACTTGAAAGCTAGTGGTGTTGGTTATGGAAGCTAAAAGGCCCGCCACGCACTCGTCTCCTAATGTGGAACATCATCATGGACAAGACTCCATTCAGTACAAATCTTAGAAAACACTCCTTCTAGGGTCCATCCTGGTGTGTACTATGTCGAAGGGAGGAGGAATCGAATAATCACCTGTTCCTATCTTGCACCATCACGCAATAGCTCTAGGAACAGGTGCTACTCGTGCTAAATATAAATCAGCGATGGGATGGGGATAGTATATCGAATGTGTTGAACACCTGGTAGATCGATGCACCCACCATGAAAGCCCTTAATCTCCCATTAATCATGTGCTGGAATATATGGATCTGCAGAAATAAAATCATTTTTCACAACAAACACATTAGATGGCCTCTCATTGTCCCGAAAATATGCAACAGTTACAATGAAATTCCGGATGATGAGCAGGCTGCCACGATTCATACAATCATCCCAGAGGTCATTGATCAAGCTCACCCATGGGCCTACTTTGATGGCTTTGCACAAGACTAGGGGTGTGGAGGGGGAATTCTACTACACCTATCTGAGACACATATCTTCCGTATTTGTATGGGTTTGGGTGCTGGCACAAACAATTTCGCTGAGCTCCTATCGCTCTGACATCTTTTATACTTTGCATTAAACCAAAATTGTCAAAAATTACAAGTATTTAGGGACTCTAAGATTATCATAAATTGGTTCAACTGCATTACTTCATGCCATGTTCACACACTTAAGAACATATTGGATGAGGCATTATTTTTAAAAACTCATTTTGATCAGATTTCGTGTTCTCACATTTATAGGGAGTGCAACAAACTTGCAGATCAACTTTCTAAAGAGGCAACGCACCATCCTCGAGGAGAATGGCTGATTCGGGAGGATAGACAGGGGCAGGCATACTAGTTCTACCACGGGCCATATATTGAATAGGATTTGCAAAGGGATGATAGGCCCTAACTTATCATAGTTTTATTTTGAGACAACTGAACAACTACTCACAGATTGTGAATTTTTTGGTCATTTTTTGAAATTTTGTAATATATATGTATATGCATATAGACACATGATGGTACACCCAATTCTGGGTTTTTTATTGTACAAACTACAACATATTTTTCTATTTATAGATTCCTTTGGTCACTCGTTCTGCATATGCCAAGGGCATCTACAACATGTGATTTTCCACTATAATGAAAATTACGACTTTTTCCCTGGGAAAAAAAATATTAATTAATCAAGAAAAATAATAAAAACAAAAACTAATAATAATAGTATTGTTGAGTACCAAGTTATCTTACTTTCATTTTGAGGATGGAGATAAGTATATGTTAATATATGCAATAAATATTAATAAATTATGGTTAATAATATATTAATAATTATAAAATTATTTAAAACTAAAAAAAATTATAAAAAAAACATAAAGGAAAGGGGGAATAAAGGAATCACGAGGGAAGCAAATTGGCTAGAAAACTCAATAGTAATGTATGAAAGTTGCCAAACACTTTTTAATATGATTTTATTTTAATTGAAAAACTTAATAATGCTTCTCGATTAAGGTGGAGATCAGGGTGTATATGGAGGGAGGGAAGAAGGTTAGGGGTGATCTCGCCAACCCAACGATAAGCAAAACATTTATGAGGGGGGTGGCATGGATGGCCCCTTTCATGCACAAGAAAGCGAGCTTTCACAGCTCATTTAACATGGCAAGAGTTCCTCCAACATTTTGTCTTGATTGTAATTCGCTTCCTCTACAACATTTATTGTAGAAAACGTGAGTGCCCTCGTCACAAGTGGGATCTCTTGAGAAAGCCATTGGTGACGAGGGTCCAGTCCATGACAATCTAGCTACACTATTGGGGAATTCTTTCTTTCTT
Source organism: Pinus tabuliformis (assembly GCA_031772625.1). NCBI lineage: Eukaryota > Viridiplantae > Streptophyta > Pinopsida > Pinales > Pinaceae > Pinus > Pinus tabuliformis. The sequence continues at coordinate 300,167,717 of CM062815.1, forward strand.
TTCTCTACAAAGAGTTTGACAATGCATGTTATCAAACTTATGATGGTTTCTTTCTAGTTGAGTGACGATTTAGTATTTGGGTTTCAGAAATTTTGGTGCCTGCAACATGTGTGGAGAGGAGGAATAAACATTAATGTTGGCTATCTTTACGGGGTTGTTTACTGGATGGGGTGCTTCTCTCCAAGTTTGGAGTCATTTATGTTAGGGGTTAGCTAGTCACCTTCAGCCTTGCTCCAAACAATAATTGGGTCAAAGATGAGCATCCATACAAGGGTAATTCTTAAGTCCCTTATCTTTGTTGTTCTCTCCTTGTATTGTGAGTTAATTGAATTTTGTTCAACTCGGAGCACTATATTTGTGTTGAAAAATGCAGCAAGAAATTCTCAATTTGATTTTGCCTTGATTAAATTGAGAAAATTTGAAATTCCACATTGGAAAGCAACTTGGATGATGTTAACGTGTGTGACATGGGTTGTGTCACCCATTTTACTCAGTAAATTCGAGTTGGATGAGTTAGAGTTCAATTCAGCATGTGTAATTTCTAATTTGTAGAAATCAAGGTCAGTTATCTCAGGTTGTTTTTAATTAAACTAGTTCCAACTTTTGGAGGAACTAGTGGAAGGTCAGTTAAGCAGTGGGACTTCAGTCAAACTCAGTGATCATCGAGTTAACTTATCAATCAACTCAAAATAGTTAGTGCATGTAGAGAATTCGAGTTACCTTGTTGAGGTGGAGATTCCAAGGTAATGTAACATCAGTTTTAGACTAGTCTTGAGTGTATAGGTGTTGCATGAAGTCAAATGATCAACCTAAGAAATTGCACGATTCAATTAGAGGAATTTCCTAAATAATAGGGGATAATTCCTCAAGGAATGACACAAGGAAATAGGAGCTCAAGCAGAGGCAAAATTTGACTAAGTTTGGGTTAGAGGCCTTCAATGAGTAGAGAGATAGGTTATGCACTTGGAGGGTGTGTCAGTTGAGCAAAGAAATTGTAATGCATCTCAATTCATTTTATTAATGCAAGCAGGCATTGGGGTTTTTAGCAGATTGCTTTCCCCAGATAAAAATGCTTGTTTCATGCGTGTTATTTCTTCTTGCATTTATGAGATTTTTGTTTTAAAATATGAATTAATGTCTGCATAGAAGTAGAGTAGGTATGTTTCATGTTATTTTGATTAAAACTTCATTAGAAGTTGCAAATCTACAACCTGATTTCTACATCGTATCAGAGCCGGATTCACATTAGAGCGAGAAATTCGAAGTTGTTTCTTAGATGTTCGAATTTGAAGATCAGTGCAGCTGGATTTCTTCAGAGCTGAGAAGATGGCCTTCAATGGACTAAGGCTAGAGTATGCCTTGGAATGCACCTCTAATTTGTTTGCGTGGAAGGACCACATGGAGGTAGTGTTGGATGACAATGAATTGCTTGAATATGTCAAGTCAAATAATCGAAAACAACGAACAACTGATGTCCAAGACCTTGCATAGCGGAAGAAATATGTATCTAAGGCGAGGAGAATAATCTTGGAGAGGACAATATCATATTGTCTTAAATCTCCTCAGAAAAGGAACTTTGTTCGCAGTGTGGAAAGCATTGACATAATTGCTCAAGAATAGTAGTGACCACAGGAAGCTGGCGCTCAAGGATAAACTTTGAAGTATCAAGTTGCAGAAGAATGAAACAAGACCAGAGTATATGAGTAGGTTCACACAATGTTGTGATGAATTGGGTTAGGTCAGTGTTACTATACCTGAAGATGAATTGGTAAGCATAGACCTTCTGGGCCTTCCCAAGAGCTAGCATAATTGTCAATATTCGGTGAACGGGAAGGAGAAACTACCAAATTCAGAGGACTTATGGTCTGATTTGGTACAAAAGGAACTAAGGCGTAATACCAGAGATGGGACTTCCTCTAAGGGTGTGGATGAAGAAAATTTTTCATTGGATGGAAAGGCAATGAAGGGAAAAGGGAAGAAATCCCAATCTAAACTAGAATCCAATCAAGTGGGCAAGAAGAAATATTTGTCAAAAATTAAATGCTTCCATTGTCATGAATTTTGGCATTATGCCACCATGTTTCCACACATGAAGACAAGCAAGAAGACCTCGGGAGGTGTAGCAGGTGAAGCTTTGTCTTTACAGCTCAAGATTGACTTTACCCTCATTGCATGCATGGCCAACACAGTGATGGGGAGCGTGTGGTACTTGGTCTCATGTGCATCGTTCCACATGATAGGATGTAGAGACCTTTTTGACCTAGAAGAAAAAGATTTGTAGATGCACATCGAGATGGGGGACGACGGAAGGTATAGCGCAATCGAGATTGGTACAGTCACCTTTAAGAGGGAGTCAGGATCCCCCCTAAAGATCAAGGATGTCATGTTCGTTCCGTGCCTAAAGAAAAATCTCATCTTTGATGCAGTTTTGGAAGACCATGGTTATGATGTGATCTTTAGTAAAGGAAAGGAATTCCTGAGACACATAGCCACGAGATAGGTGAAGCAAATCATTGCATTACATATATCTCATTCAGTACTCTCATCAATGGATCCGCCTCCAATTTTTTCCATGCGGAACAAGGTCTCGGACAGGGTTTCCAACTATCCCCGCTACTTTTCTTGATTGTTATGGAAGGGTTAAGCAGGATGATCTCATCAGAAAAAAGATTTGGGAGGCTTATGGGACTCAAGATCATGGATCAATGCACTCTTACGCACTTGTTGTTCGTGGATGATATACTGATCTTCCTCAATGGAGGGATACAAGACAATAACACTCTCTTTGAGGTGTTGCATTTATTCTGCACTACGATGGGGATGGAAATTAACAAACCCAAATCCACCATCACCCTATGTGCTTGCTCCCCACAGAAATCCTGTCATGCACACATAAAATTTCCCTTCCAGAGATTACAGTTGGTGGATGGTTTGAAATACCTGGGATTCAGGATAAAATATCATGGATACAAAATAGCTGATTGGACCTGGTTGGTCGCCAAGGTTGAAAGCATATTGAACTATTGGAGCCATCGGCTACTATCTCGAGCAGGTCGTCTGGTGCTCATAAAATCAGTTCTAGAAGCCACCCCGGTCTACTGGATGTCTTTAGCCTCGATTCCTCAAGGTACCTTATCTAGGATACAAAGGTTATGCTGCAATTTCTTATGGAAGAGGCACAAGGAAGGGAAGCCCTTTGCATGGGTTAAATGGAGCATAATTTCAGTCCCCAAAGAATGGGGAGGATGGGTCCTAAAGAATCTCTCTGCCTTTGCTCAGGAACTTGCGGTGAAATTAGGCTGGCTTCTCCTGAAGCACATAAGCCTATGGACAGATGTGGTTACCTATAAATATATGTGGCCTCGCAATATTATGGAATGGGTTCGGCTACTTGCTTGGAACAAACAAGGAATATCAGTGATCTAGAAGGCTGTCACAGTGTCATACATACTCTCCCCATTATTAGAAGTGGTCACTCTTGGCGTATTGGAAATTGTATGTCTGTCCACATTGGGGTTGATCCATGGATCGGTTACGAAAACCTATACAATCTTTCTCCAAAACTGACAACCTACCTAAATTGTAGAGGAGTGGCTTCCATTTCCCAGATAGGGGACCGATTGAATACATCCATCTATCAACAAGCTTGGCTATCTTCTAAAGATATTGGTATACTCGATTAGTGGAGTATGGAGTGGAGGCAATTCACTGATGCCTTAAAAGAATCTCATGTGAAGCTCAGGGACAACGAGGTTGAACTGATTTGGGATCCTGTGGTGAGGGGGACATATACACCAAATGATTGATATCCTATCATACATGCTGCCCATAAGCCAATCTCACTGGAAAGCTAGTGGTGTTGGTTATGGAATCTAAAAGGCCCGCCAAACACTCATCTCCTAGTGTGGAACATCATCATGGACAAGACTCCATTCAGTACAAATCTTAGAAAACACTCCTTCTAGGGTCCATCCTAGTGTGTACTATGTCGAAGGGTGGAGGAATCGAACAATCACTTGTTCCTATCTTGCACCAACACTCAACAACTCTGGGAATAGGTGCTACTCATGCTAAATATAAATCAACGACGGGATGGGGATAGTATATCGAATGTCTAGAACACTTGGTAGATCCATGCACCCACCATGAAAGCCCGTAATGTCCCATTAATCATGTGCTGGAATATATGGATCTGCAGAAATAAAATCATATCTCACACAAACACATTAGATGGCCCCTCATTGTCCCGAAAATATGCAACAGTTATAATGAAATTCCGGATGATGAGCAAGCTGCCACGATTCATACAATCATCCCAGATGTCATTGATCAAGCTCACCCATGGAAGTACTTTGACGACTTTGCACAAGACTAGGGGTTTGGAGGGAGAATTCTACTACGCCTATCTGGGACACATATCTTATTTACTTGTATGGGTTTGGGTGCTGGCACAAACAATTTCGCTGAGCTCCTAGCGCTCTGACATTTTTTATACTTAGCATTAAACCAAAACTGTCAAAACTTACAAGTATTTAGGGACTCTAAGATTATCATAAATTGGTTCAACTGCATTACTTCATGCCATGTTCACACACTCAGGAACATATTGGATGAGGCATTATTTTTAAAACTCATTTTGATCAGATTTCATGTTCTCACATTTACAGGGAGTGCAACAAACTTGCAGATCAACTTTCTAAAGAGGCAACACACCATCCCCGAGGGGAATGGCTGATTCGGGAGGAAAGATAGGGGCAGGAATACTAGTACTACCACAGGCCATATATTGAATAGGATTTGAAAAGGGCTGATAGGCCCTAACTTGTCATAGTTTTATTTTTTGACCACTGAACAACTACTCATAGATTGTGAATTTTTTGGTCATTTTTTGAAATTTTGTGATATATATGTATATGCATATAGACACATGATGGTACACCCAATTCTGGGTTTTTTATTGTACATACTACAACATATTTTTATGTTTATAGATGACTTTGGTCACTTGTTCTGCATATGCCAAGGGCATCTACAACATGTAATTTTCCACTATAATGAAAATTACAATTTTTTGCCCGGGAAAAAATATTATAATTAATCAAGAAAAATAATAAAAACAAAAACTAATAATAATATTATTGTTGAGTACTAACTTATCTTACTTTCATTTTAAGGATGGAGATAAGTATATATTAATATATGCAATAAATATTAATAAATTATGGTTAATAATATATCAATAATTATAAAATTATTTAAAACTAAAAAAAATTATAAAAAAAACATAAAGGGAAGGGGGAATAAAGGAATCATGAGGGAAGCAAATTGGTTAAAAAACTCAATAGTAATGTATGAAAGTTGTCAAACACTTTTTAATATGATTTTATTTTAATTAAAAAACTTAATAATGCTTCTCGATTGAGGTGGAGATAAGGGTGGACATGGAAGGAGGGAAGAAGGTTAGGGGTGATCTCGCCACCCCAACGATAAGCAAAACATTTATGAGGGGGGTGGCATGGATGGCCCCTTTCATGCAAAAGAAAGCGAGCTTTCACAACTCATTTAACATGGCAAGAGTTCCTCCAACATTTTGTCTTGATTGTAATTCGCTTCCTCTGAAACATTTATTGTAGAAAACGTGAGTGTCCTCGTCACAAGTGGGGTTTCTTGAGAAATCCATTGGTGACGAGGGTCAAGTCCATGACAGTCTAGCTACATTCTTGGGGAATTCTTTCTTTCTTTTATCTACAAAGAGTTTGACGATGCATGTTATCGAACTTATGATGGTTTCTTTCTGGTTGAGTGACGATTTAGTAGTTGGGTTTCGGAAAGTTTGGTGCTTGCAACATGCGTGGAGAGGAGGAATAAACATTAATGTTGGCTATCTTTACGGGGTTGTTTACTAGATGGGGTGCTTCTCTCCAAGTTTTGAGTCATTTATGTTAGGGGTTAGCTAGTCACCTTCAGCCTTGCTCCAAACAATAATTGGGTCGAAGATGAGAATCCATACAAGGGTAATTCTTATGTCCCTTATCTTTGTTGTTCTCTCCTTGTATTGTGAGTTAATTGAATTTTGTTCAACTCGGAGCACTATATTTGTGTTGAAAAATGCAACAAGAAATTCTCAATTTGATTTTGCCTTGATTAAATTGAGAAAATTTGAAATTCCACATTAGCAAGCAACTTGGATGATGTTAACTTGTGTGACATGGGTTGTGTCACCCATTTTACTCAGTAAATTCGAGTTGGAGGAGTTAGAGTTCAGTTCAGCAAGTGTAATTGCTAATTTGTAGCAATCAAGGTCAGTTATCTCAGGTTGTTTTTAATTAAACTAGTTCCAACTTTTGGAGGAACTAGTGCAAAGTCAGTTAAGCAGTGGCACTTTAGTCAAACTCAGTGATCATCCAATTAACTGATCAATCAACTCAAAATAGTTAATGCATGTAGAGAATTCGAATTACCTTGCTGAGGTGGAGATTCCAAGGTAATGTAACATCAGTTGTAGCCTAGTCTTGAGTGTATAGGTTTGCATCAAGTCAAATGATCAGCCTAAGGAATTGCACGATTCAATTAGAGGAATTTCCTAAATAATAGGGGATAATTCCTCAAGGAATGACACAAGGAAATAAGAGCTCAAGCAGAGGCAAAAGTTGACTATGTTTGGGTTAGAGGCCTTAAATGAGCAGGGAGATAGGTTATGCACTTGCAGGGTGTGCTCAGTTGAGCAAAGAAATTGTAATACATCTCTATTCATTTTATTAATGCAAGCAGGCATTGGAGTTTTTAGCAGATTGCTTTCCACAGATAAAAATACTTGTTTCATGTGTGTTATTTCTTCTTGCATTTATGAGATTTTTGTTTTAAAATATGAATTAATGTGTGCATAGCAGTAGAGTAGGTATGTGTCTTGTTATTTTGATTAAAACTTCATGAGAATTTGCAAATCTACAACCTAATTTATACATGGTATCAGAGCCAGATTCACATTAGAGCGAGAAATTCAAAGTTGTTTCTTAGATGTTCAAATTTGAAGATCAGTGCAGCAGGATTTCTTCAGAGCTGAGAAGATGGCCTTCAATGGACTAATGCTAGAGTATGCCTTGGAATTCACTTCTAATTTTTTTGCATGGAAGGACCACATGGAGGGAGTATTGGATGACAATGGATTGTTTGAATATGTCAAGACAAATATTCGAAGACCACCAACAACTGATGTCCAAGACCTTGCATAGCGGAAGAATTATGTAGCCAAGGCAAGGAGAATAATCTTGGAGGGAGTACAAGATCATATTGTCTTAAATATCCACGGAAAAGAAACTTTGTTCGCAATGTGGAAAGCATTGACATAATTGTTCGAGAATAGTAGTGACCATAGGAAGCTCGCGCTCAAGGATAAAATTCGAAGTATCAAGTTGCAAAAGAATGAAACAATACCACAATATATGAGTAGGTTCACACAATGTTGTGATGAACTGGGTTAGGTCGGTGTTACTATCACTGAAGATGACTTGGTAAGCATAGACCTTCTGGGCCTTCCCAAGAGCTGGCATAATTGTCAATATTCGGTGAACGAGAAGGAGAAACTACCAAATTCAGGGCACTTATGGTCTGATTTGGTACAAAAGGAAATAAGGCGGAATACCAGAGATGGGACTTCCTATAAGGGTGAGGATGAAGAAAAATTTTCATTGTATGGAAAGGCAAAGAAGGGAAAAGGGAAGAAATCCCAATCTAAACTAGAATCCAATCAAGCGGGCATGAAGAAATATTTGTCAAAAATTAAATGATTCCATTGTCATGAATTTTGGCATTATGCCACCAAGTTTCCACACATGAAGACAAGCAAGAAGACCTTGGGAGGAGTAGCAGGTGAAGCTTTGTCTTCACAGTTCAAGATTGACTTTACCCTCATTGCATTCATGGCCAACACAGTGATGGGGAGCGTGTGGTACTTGGTCTCAGGTGCATCGTTCCACATGATAGGATGTAGAGACTTTTTTGACCTAGAAGAGAAAGATTTGCAGATTCACATCGAGGTGGGGGATGATGGAAGGTATAGCGCAATCGAGATTGGTACAGTCATCTTTAAGAGGGAGTCAGGGCCCCCCCTAAATATCAAGGATGTCATGTTCGTTCCGGGCCTAAAGGAAAATCTCGTCTTAGATGCAGTTTTGGAAGACCATGGTTATGATGTGATCTTCAGTAAAGGAAGGGAATTCCTGAGACACATTACCACGAGATAGGTGAAGCAAATCGGGGTTCGTGTGAAGAACCTATATGATCTAGATGTGGAGGATTGTGTTGCATTGAGCACAAAGGTGGAGAATGTGCAGAGCCACGATGTCAGTGAACTTTGGCATAAAATACTTGGCCATTTGCATCATGGTGCTTTGAAATTCATGCAGTAGATAACCACATGCCTCCCCAAAGAAGCACTTGAGCGATAGGATGTATTCAAAGGACGTAGTTTGGGGATGTACACAAAATCAACATTCCATGATCGGGATAACAAAGCACATGTAGTCCAATAAATTATCCACTATGATGTCTGTGAAAATTTCTCGACAACCTCCACTTCTAAGCACAAATATTTTGTCGTTTTTGTTGATGACTTCTCACGGAAGTGTTGGATCTTCTTCATGCGGAAGAAAGATAAGAAATTATCCAAGTTCATAGAATTCAAGGCACTGTTTGAGAAAGAAATAGGCAAGAAGGTGAAGGCTCTCAGGAGCGATAATGGAGGTTAGTACGTGTCAAATGAATTTAAAAATTTATGCACAAAATAAGGCATTCGACAAGAGTTTACAACACCCCACAACCCACAACATAATAGTGTAGTTGAGAGAAATAACCGTAGCATTTTAGGAGTAGTGAGGGCGTTGTTGCATGATCAAGGCCTACCTCTGCATTTGTTGGTTGAGGCATGAAATACAACTGTCTATTTGTAGAATTGGAGTCCTCATTATATTCTGGGCATGATTACAACAGAGGAGGCCTTCTCAAGGAGAAAGTTGTATATGTCACACTTAAATATTCTTGGAGCCTCTGTTTACTGTCATGTCTCCAAAGAATCAAGGAAGAAGTTAGAGTCAATAGTAGAATTTCGGGTATTTGTGGGTTACATAGAAACTCCTCACAACTACCGTGTTTACTTATCATCCCTCAGAATGAAAGTTGTGCGAAGTGGTGTAGATTTTTATGAAGATAAAGTGATGGGGTGCTCTCTTGAGAGGGAGCTTCATATCCCACCATAAGAGGAGATTTTAGCTCCAAAGGAGGATCCTTAGGAAGTTGTGGAGCAGCCAAATTGAGGAGCAAAGAGCGGGGACAACCACTTAAGCAGAATGATTCATAGAAGGAAGGAAAATTACTAAGGAATTTGAGAGACTTGTGTAAGATGTGAGAGAGAATGTGGGTGCTCCTTCAAATCAACGCAGACAGAGAAGGTCACTAGATCGGTACACTAGCTACATGGCTCTAATGACTGAGCTTGTAGAGACTGAGCCATCCTCTTTCGAGGAGGTAGTAGAGAAACCTATATGGGTTGATGCAATGGTGAAGGAATACGAATCCATTGTAAAGAACAATGTTTGGGAAGTGGTCCCAAGGCCATCAGACAAATCAGTTGTGGGTTTGAGATGGATCTTCAAGGTAGAGCATGCAACAGGCAGAAGCATATAAAAGTATGTCAAGGCCAGATTTTTTTCCAAGGGGTACTCTTAAGTTGAGGGGATTTACTATGAGGATACCTTTTCTCCTGTAGCAAGGTACTCATCCATTAGATCAATTTTTGCTCTGGTTGCATAGATGGGGTGGAAGATCCACCAGATGGATGTAGAAACAACATTCCTCAATGGATTTATTGAGGAGGATGTGTATATCAAGCAACCAGAAGGCTTTGAGACTTTTGATTGGGAATCTCATGTGTGCAGACTCAATCGAGCGCTATACGGTCTCAGTGAAGCACCCCGTGCATGGTACATCAAGATCGATAGCTATCTCACAGGTTTGGGTTTCACCAAAAGTGAAGCGGATGCAAACCTATATCATATCTTGGTCGAAGGTAAATTGTTGATTATTGTCTTATATGTTGATGATTTAATTGTAAATGGTGATGAGCATTTGATCAGATCTTTCAAGAGAGTTTTAAATGAAGGACATGGGTCTCACGCACTACTTCCTCAGATTGGAAGTATGGAAAGGTGATGGGGAACTGTTTGTCTCTCAAGGAAAGTATGCCAACAAGATACTTCAAAGGTTTCACATGGACAATTGCAAACCCATGGAGACTCCTCTAGAGACTAATTGGAGGAAAGAGGATGCCACTTCATGTGGAGGAAGTGGATGCTACTATTTACCGGAAGATTGTGGGTTCACTAATGTATCTTGTGAACACATGACTAGATATGTGTTATGCATTCTACTACCTAAGCCAAGCTATGGTTAGGCCAACTAAATTATTTTAGAAGGCGACTAAGCATGTTCTACAATACCTCAGAGGTACTACCTAGTTTGGACTATGATATAAACAAATAAATGGAGTGAAGCTATGTGGCTTCACAGATAAAGATCAGGTGGGGATTCCATCAGACTGAAAGAGTACATCAGGTGGAATTTTCAGCGTTGGGTCCGCAGCGGTTTCTTGGTACAACAGTGAGAAAATATTTGTGGCACTCAACTCGGTAGAAGCAAAATACATGGTTGCCAGTCAAGCAACATGTGAGGCGATCTAGATGAGAAAGATACGTGTTGGATTGTTTGGTCAAATGATGGATCCAACTGTGATCTACTGTGATAATCAGATTTGAAACAAGCCCTCTAAAAATCTTATTTTTCATGATCAATCAAGCATATAGATATCTGATATCACCATTTGAAGGATTGTGTGCAGAGGCAGATAATGTTGTTGTCGTACATTCCAAAATATGAACAAGATACTAATATTTTGATAAAGGCCTTGTTAAGAGTGAAGTTTGAGTTCCATAGGTGCAGGATAGGGGTAGTTGATAATCCCTTTCTTGCTAAGAGGGAGTGTTGAAAAATACAACAAGAAATTCTCAATTTGATTTTGCCTTGATTAAATTGAGAAAATTCGAATTTCCACATCAACATACAACTTGGATGATGTTAACTTTTGTGACATGGCTTGTGTCACCCAGTTTACTCAGTAAATTTGAGTTGGAGGAGTTAGAGTTCAGTTTAGCATGTGTGATTGCTAATTTGTAGCAATCAAGGTCAATTATCTCAGGTTGTTTTCAGTTAAACTAGTTCAACTTTTGGAGGAACTGGTGGAAGGCCAGTTCAACAGTGGGACTTCAGTCAAAATCAGTGATCATCCAGTTAACTAATCAATCAACCCAAAATAGCTAGTGTGTGCAGATAATTCGAGTTACCTAGTTGAGGTGGAGATTCCAAGACAATGTAACATAAGTTGTAGACTAGTCTTAAGTGTACATGTGTTGCATGCAGTCAGATGATCAACCTAAGGAATTGCACGATTCAATTAGAGAAATATAGGGGCTAATTCCTCAAGGAACAACACAAGGAAATAGGAGCTCAAGAAAAGGAAAAATTTGACTAAGTCTAGGTCAGAGGCCTTCAGTGAGAGATAGATTATGCACTTGCAGGGTGTGCTTAGTTGAGAAAAGCAATTGTAATACATCTCTATTCGTTTGATTAATGAAAGCATGCATTGGGGTTTTTAGCATATTGTTTTCTCTAGATAAAAATACTTGTTGAATGTGTGTTATTTCTTCTTCAATGTCTGGGATTTTTGTTCTAAATTGTGAATTAATGTCCACATAGCAGTAGAGTAGGTTTGTGCATTGTGATTTTGATTAAAACTTCATGGGTAGTTGCAAATATGTGACCTAATTTCTATAATTTGTTGGGTTTTGGTTGCATGGTTGACAAGGTATTTTCAATAGTTTACAGTATAAACCTATATGCAATGTCTCTTTTTCGCTCCTATTTCTCTATACTTTTGCTTTGTCTTGGCATTTGTTATTTTGGATGTCACCTTTTCATCCATGTATATATTTGTCCCTCCCTTGTTTCCATCCCTCCACCTTTGGTGTGCAGTGTTTAGACCCTTGGTGTCTCCACCCCTTACGCAACATGCCTCGACAATGAAGTCACAATCGTCAAGAAGGTGGAGGTTGAGGCCCGCATGGTTGAAATCGTGCCCAACAACATGCAAAGGAAGTTGCAAAGGTATTCCACTATGTCATCCCTCCTTAAATATATAATGAGATCTATCACCTAGAGCCTCATGCTATTGTGGACTATCAAGTTGTTTTTCAGACTCAAATATTCTTGAGGAGGTAGCTCACTAGGTTTCTAACCTTAGCCACACCATGTGAACATGGAAAAAATGACTTAACTCTAGTTCATTACACTAGCAAATGAAAACCCTCTTGGATAGGGTCCTGAAAGAAAAATAGGAGGAGTGGTATGATATCTTCTCTACTTTGAATGACAACAACTAAAATCTTGAAATCCTATTGCAACAACTGGGATTAAAACTTCTAATTCTTAGTTAATTTTCAATTTATTTGATATGAAAAATATTGAATAAACCATATTGAAACCTTCACAAATAAAACTCCGGAAAATAATAGCACTGGAAACTGATAAATATTCTTGTACACATGCAAAATTTGACACAATTATTTTTGGACAAAAGTCCCTGGAAAAAGACCTAACTTGAGAAAATTGTGCAGCAACTGAGGATTTATATTATTAAGTAGCAGCGAAATTCTAAGTACAATATGGATCCAAAAACTTGGAAATCCTCAACAAGAAAATATGACTAAAATTATCTAAGGGAATTCCCCTTCCTACACGAGCAACCCTAACAAAAATCGACTTTAGAAACTCATTCTCCTGGAACTCTTGCGCGAGCCTCTGCATAGTGCTTGAATAGACCCTCTGACGTCTAGCTCGAAAAGACCTTTTATCAAGTCATTCTTCTTGTCTCTTCTGCTGGAAACAATTCTCCAACCTTCTAGAAGACTTTCCAGGCCTTTGGAACCTGAATCAATTTTTCCCATAGCCAAACTGAATTTACCTCTGAAGTTGTCTGCACAGTCCTCTACGTTGCCTCACTAGGAATAACTTGGCCTCTTGCTACTAGCTCTCTAGATATGGAAATATTCCTCCAGGTCATTGTCCCTGCCCCTTTCTGTCCCTGCTTCCCTTCTCTGGCTCAAACTCTTCTGGCTACTACCTCTGGAAAAATCGAATTGCCCAAGGAAATCGATATCTTTTTGTATTCTCCATCTACCCATCAACTTCTTCTTATAATATTTTGTTGCGACTCTAATGGACATTATTAGATATTAATCGATGAATAATATTATTTCCCTCTCGATCTTTGTGAGTTTTTAGATGATTCACACCTTATCTTAATTAATTCTAATAAATTAACCCCTTTTCCTAAGTTTAAACTTAGGGAATTTTAAAAAATAGGATAATAATCTAATTGAGACACTTTTAGGGGGAATTTCCAGAAATGATTTGTGGGTTGTGGAGAAATCCTGTGTTTTAGCCTCTCCACAAAGTTTTGAGACTAGAAAACCTATGATGCTACAAAAACTAACACTCCCTCTTAACGAGGAAGGTGTTCTAGTGTTGCACCATTGCTACAACACTTTGTCTATGTATCACCCTTTGTCATGTTGTTGATGTCTACTCATTGCCCACCGACCATTGCGCAACTCTGATGTTGCATCTGTGCTGCTATTGACACTACTATACTACTGCCAACTCTGCATTTGCATTGCAATTCCCTCTCATTTACTGCTACTACAACTGCAAGAACTTCCACTGAGAAGCATCCTGAATATTGAATCAACTGTGTTTGTTACATCTATATCCCAAGTTCTGACTATTACTAGCCACTGCATTGTCTATTGAAGAAACTGCATTGTTGTTGACTCTACATTGTGCCACTCTGCATTGCTTCCAACACTGCATTGCGCTCCTTAGCACTTAAATGCTACTAGTCTGCAACTATCACTGTGGAATTTAACTGCATCAACTAACACCGATGCATTCTTCTACTAAATATTGTGGGCCCTCGTACCAAGGTAATGATCCATGAGGAGGAAATACCAATGGACCCTTCCCATCTAGCACATTGAAGTCTCATACTCCTCCTCATACTAGACCTAGTGCCCAAATATCTTCGTTCAAGAATAATCCTTGGTTGGGACCCTTCACTTTTAAACTCACACTAGATAACTCATTCTTCCTTTGGCACCTATCTCCGGCAACTAGAAGCCGATATGTTTCCTAGATCTGCATTCTGGATAAATCACATGACCTCTTCTAGCAATCTTGTATGGTCATCTCTGCAAAGTTGCAAAACCTATGAAACTCAAAAAATGGAAATAACAAATTGGAATCTCCTCATATTTTCTTACTTGGCTACATGTTCTGAAACTCACACTCTCTACTAGAATGTGCATAATTGTTATGTCTTCCTTGCTCTGCCTTCAATTTCTTTCCGGGACTTAGCCTTTCTGAATTCCCTTCTCTAGAAAATCGACACATGAATTGTAAACCCAACAACTCGAACTGGCTACTTATAGCAAATTCACACTACCTTATGCAACTGGAAAATTGTGGATCTCCTCCAGAAAACTGGAACTAGAAACCCTCTAGGAAAACATGTAAATTTTTCCCTCTATGCATGCAAATTCTCTTCCACTTGGTGTTGATTCTGCTACTTCAAATTGCTGCAAAACTCTCTGCACCCAAATAATGAATCTTCTCAGCAAAAATTTGAGTTATTACTGCTCCCTTTGCCTTCCGAAATCACTGAACCAGCAAGCCAAATTTTTTTGCCAACCTGCACTGAAAAATTGAACTTCCCGAAGCAATTCGATGTGCCTGGCTTAGGCTCTAGGCAACCTCCAGAAATTATTCTTGTTGCTCCCTCTGAACAACAAATTTTTTCCTCCGCTTTTGAGCTTCCTTATTTGATCAATCACTCTCTAATACCATGTGAAAATTTCAAATACTGAAATCCTATTGCAACAAATTCTTCTAATTGTTAGTTAATTAACAATTTATTTTCTATGACAAATATTGAATAAACCACACTACAACCTTAAAAAAGAAAATTGCAGAAAATAATAGCGCTGGAAACTAAGAAATATTCTAACACACACACACACACAAAATTTGACACGATTTTTTTTGGACAAAAGTCCTCGAAAAAACCAAACTTGGGAAAACTGGTGCAACAACTGAGGGTTTTATATTATTAAGCAGTAGTGAAATTATGAGTACAATCTTGATGCCAAAAATTGGCAATCCACAGCAAGAAAATATGGCTGAAATTAATTGAGGGAATTTCCATTCCTCCATGAGCAACCTTGACACAACTCAGCTTTAGAAACTCATCCTCCTGGAACCCTTGCGCAGGGCTCTATGTAGTGCTTGCACAAACCATTTGACGTCTAGTTTAGAACTGCCTCTGATCAAGTCGTTCTTCCTGTCTCTATTGCTGCAAAATATTCACTGTCGTTCTAGAATACTTTCCAGGGCTTCTCAAGTTGAATCGATTTTTCCCACAACCAAATTGAATTGTCCTCTAAAGTTGCATGCATGGTGCTCTGCGCTGCTTCATTGGGCATAACTCGACCTTTTGCTACTACTTCTCTGGATCTAAATATACTCCTCTAGATCACTGTCCCTGCCCCTCTTTGTATTTTCTTCCCTTCTCTCCCTCAAAATCTTCCAGCTACTACCTCTGAAAAAATCAAACAGCCAAAGAAAATTGATCTCTATGTGTGTTCTCCATCTACCCTTCGAATTCTTCTTGTAATATTTTTGTGGGAATCCAACGTCCAAGATTAAATATTAATCGATGATTGAGATGATTTCCCTTTCGATCTGTGTGAGTTTCTAGATGATTCACACCTTATCTCAATTAATTATGATTAATTAACCCCTTTTCTTAAGCTTAGACTTAGGAAATATTAAAAAATAGGCTAATAATCTAATTGAGACACTTTTGGGTGGAATTTCCAGAAATTATTTCTGGGTTATGGAGAACTCCTGCGTTTTAACCTCTCCAGAAAGTTTCGAGACTAAAACACCTTCGATGCTACAAAAACTAACTTTGAGCAGAATTTATATTAGATATATATGGTATTAGATTATCCTTCAGTCCATCTACTATTAGATTCATGGCCAAGATATTAGTTTCCTTGAATTTTTCCTTTACTACATCATCTATAGGTTTCTTAACTTTTCCTTAAACAGGATCCACAACTTTATCCTTAGCAAGAATAAGATCTATCCTCTTCTTCCATGCCTTGTAGTTGGAGGCTCCTTCTAGCTTGTTTTTAGACTTCATTTTCATGTCTTCCTTTCTTGATATAAATAGTAGACTTACCTCTTATATGATCCTTTCCTTTGACCCTTTCAGTAGATCTTCAAGCTGCCTTTTTCCTCCTTCTTTACCTTAGCTCTGATACCATGTTAGAAAATCAGAAAGGAAGAAATATTTTCTTATGTTGATAATTACTTGTGTTATTCTTGTATTCTTATTATCTTCTTTATGTTCTTCTTTTATCTTCTTTTCATCAAACAATCATGAAACCAAAACATGAAGATCAATGACACATGGTATAGGCACTCAGCTAGGGCTAAAACCCCTCTATAGCGGAGAACCAATCAAACCCTTTCACTAGTAAATCAAATTGAGATAGACCAAGACCTTAGACCCAAAAGACCTTCCTTGTCCACCAAGTCATCCTTCCAAGGCTATTCAACGAACTCCAATAGTCTCTTCTTGTCCAGTAGTTTCAACCCAACAACAATATAGAATTTCGACCCACAAATACTTCAAAATTTTGGCCCAACCAAAATATTGCAATTTTGATCCTTCCAATAACCCAACAACTTCACTTGTGTGAGACAAAGAGAGAAAATTCTACTTCTTTTTCTTGACAAATACTTCCTTCTCCTTCGCTAGGGTTTCCTTCCTCTTACTTGAATATCACACCCCTTTTCTACCTCCAACAATTGCATCTCGAACTTGTTGTGGATGTTTTCCAAATGAATTGAGTTGTTGCCTTTATATAGTGAATATGTGAGGTCGAATTCCCTTGATGAGGCTGACTTGTTGGAGGAGACCTAAAAGAACTATTTTACATTAAAATAAATTTCTTTCTTGATAGATGAAACCAAAGAAGGGTCTTTTACTTGATGACAAGGACTAGGACTCTTGACATAAGCCATATAAGCCTACAATGGAGGCTTTGGCCTACAAACCATTGACCCAAGCATGAAACCCATACTTTAATAAGTCAATTTATTTTATAATAAAATTTCTTTTTCT
Organism: Pinus tabuliformis; assembly: GCA_031772625.1. Taxonomy (NCBI): domain Eukaryota; kingdom Viridiplantae; phylum Streptophyta; class Pinopsida; order Pinales; family Pinaceae; genus Pinus; species Pinus tabuliformis. Next base: position 300,185,073 of record CM062815.1, read on the forward strand.
TTCTTTTGTCAACTACATTTCAAATACAATTATGAAGACCGACACTAGTTACATTATTCAACAAGAAGGAGAACTAATTTGTATATATTGGAGGCCTTCTCACATCCAAACCCTTCAAGACTACCACCTTCTTTTCGCTACTCATTTTCTTGTTCCAAAGCCTCACAAGTTGTGAGGAGTTGTAACTTTTACATTTCATTTTTTAATTCAAGACTTTAAAGTCTCTCTTAAGGAGATTTTTCTTGTAACATTTCTCAAAAGTATTTTTTGATCATTGTTGTAACTCTTGGGAAAGAGTAGTCTTGATTTTCAAGGATATTGTAAAACTCTTCCCAAAATAGTCCCTCATTTCTATAAGAGGGCACTCACATAATTAAATAAATAAAAAACTATTTTTTTTGGGAGCTTGGGGATTCTCCCCTTGGCATCCCATCCTTCTCTATTTTTAGTGAAGGAGGTCTTGAGTGTTCTTGTTGTGATTTCCTCTTTCATTCCTTTTCATTTCTCACAAGTAGACTAGCTTACATTTTCTTTTGTTTCAGACTAATGTTCATGTTATGCTTATGAGACTTTCACGATCTAGTTGCACACTCTCTCCATTCACTAATACACATTTGATCTTGAGCTAGTTGGTTATTTTATGCTTTATCTCACTTGACTATCACTACATGCTAAGTTTTCTTTGATCATTTACATGTTAATGCTCTCATAGTTTAATCTCATTTCCATGAAAGTATCTTCTTTCAAGGTAGTTTAATTTCATTTACATGCAAAATCTCTAATTTCCAATTACATGCTCTGTAGATAGTTTTGCTTTCATTTTATTTAGATTTCTTACTAACTCATTGCAATTTGTCTCATTCCATTTGCAATTTTCTTCGAGCACTCTTCACAGATGAAGTATTTGAAATTAATCATTTTGGTTCACTAAAATCAACCTCCAAAATAAGCTAGTTGTATAGACAATAGGACACCCTCCTCAATATTCATTTACCCAAGTTTGGATAAAGTTAAACACGTGACTTGGAAGTTCAAGCTTGTCTTAGTCTAGTGTTGGAGCACTTGCACGCGGGTTGACATGGTAAACTAGGTGGATACTCATTAATGAATCTAAGCTTCTCCACTTGAGGCTCCTTGCAACCATCCCTATCCTTACAAGGGTGAAGGTCTCCAGAGGAAGTTTCACCTTAGAATAGGTCTAATAAAATAAACCAAGAGCACTTTACATCACACATCACGTCATGTCTATGCTATCTTGAAGGTATCTATAGTTGATCAAGTTTCATGATCAAGCATTATTTACCTTCAAGTAGCATTTTACACTTGCAAATATTTTGAATTTACTTCCAAGCATTTACATTCTTGTGCTTGAAATATTTTTTTTTGAAGCTCACTTCTTATCTTGAAGTATCTCTTATTTTATTGATGCAATTTTACTTTCAAGTATATTTCATGTGAGAAATCTTTCTTTCAAGTACAATTGTATCTCAAGAATTTTACATGCTATCTTTTTCACTTGCATGTTCTTACTTTACAAATACTATTTCTTCCCTTGAGCATTTCATTTTGCAAGTTTACTTATTTGGCACTCATCTCATCATTTTATTTCTTGCAAAGTATCCTTCATATTGGTATCATTGCTCTATTTATTTGTTCATAAATGGTTATCTCTATATGCTCATGGTGATCTTATTTACTGTGGTTTATTTTAAATTTGTAATTTGATGTTTGATGTATCTCTTTACTAACTTATCATTTGTCTCTCAGATCTTGCTTAGTGTAGCACTGACCAAGCCTTAGATTTTCCTTAGGGTCACCCCACTTGGCTTTGACTAGGAGACATCCTAGACGAAGGAGTTGAGAATTGGGTGACAACCCCAACTCGCAACTTGTCCCCAAGGCCACACCAAGTGGAGTTAGGGATTTTCTCCATGCTAACCTTAGGTGTGGATTTAGGTGACACCACTATGCATACCAAGGATATCTTCATGAGTGTCAGGCAAGCAAACATCAATATTGACTTGTGTGAGAGCATGAGGTTTGAGGAGAAATTAAATGGGTTAACGAGACAATTTCACCTACTCCCTCATCGAGAAGGGTGCACAACAAAGGTCACAACCCTCAACCACCTTCAAGCAGTTGCATCCCAAGACACCCTGATTGTGGGAACAATTTAATATTATTATTATTATTATTAACCAATGTGGTTAATAATTTTATTAAATTAGTAACCACATTGTTTAATATTGTTGTTATGAAGTTGATGCTATTAATTATAAAGAATTATTATAGTTCTAAAGCCCTTAAATAATGCCTAATAATATTAATAATTATAACCATATTATTAGTTAGTATTAATATTATTAAAATATATAGAAATTAGTTGTAAAGAAAAGTATTAATCATTGAGTGACTCTGTCTAGACTAGTATGGTAGAGATGTTGTAACGTAATGTCCTATTTAATATTTTGATTCGGTCAAATTACATAAATAATAATAATAATAATAATAATCATAAATAAACTAGCCTAGATCCATCTTAACTGTAAATCTATCAAGCATCCAGATGAATCAAATCTCTTGAGATGCAAACCTCTTTTAGAGTGAAGAGAGATTTGATCCCTCTATACGCAGTAGATCTAGAGTTAAGATGGATCTAGGCTAGTAAATAATATTGTTATTGTTAAAAATGATTATTGCACCGAGAGGTGCTCTCCAACTCATTATGATAGAGATATTGTAATGTCATTTTTAACATTTTGACTAAGTGAAACTACATAAAATTTAAGTTTAAAAAATTAATTAATTAATTAATAATTATAATTATTAATAAAACATTTTAACTTGGTCAAATTACATAACAGTAAAAATAAAATAAACCAACCTAGATCCATCTTAACTCCGAATCTACCAACAAATCTCTTTAGATGCAAACATCGTTTAGAGTGAAAAGAGATTTGATCCCTCTTGATGGTTGGTAGATCCAAAGTTAAGATGGATCTAGGGTTGTTATTGCGCCAAGAGGTTCCCTTCAACCTAGTATGGTAGAGATGTTGTAATGTAATATCTCGTTTACCATTCTAACTCAGTCAAATTACATAAAAATAAAATAAAATAAAAATAAAAAATAATATTATAATTATAATTATCAATAATAAAAAAAATTAATTAAATAAATTACATAAAAACTAAAACTAAAACTAAAAGACATAAAATTAATAATTATAATTATAATTAATAATTAAATAAGCCTAGATCTATTATAACTTCGAATCTACCAAGTGTTGAGAGAGATCAAATATCTTTTCACTTTAAAAGAGGTTTGCATCTCAAGAAATTCAATCCCTCTTGACACTTGGTAGAACTAAATCTACCAAGCGTTGAGAGAGATCAAATCTCTTTTCACTTTAAAAGAGGTTTGCATCTCAAGAGATTTGATCCCTCTCGGCACTTGGTCCAACCAGAGTTAACATGGATCTAGGTTGGTTTAATTATTAATTTCATGTTAATTTTATTTTCTTGTGACCAAGTCAAAATGTTAAACATGACATTACAACATCTCTATTATTTATGTTTTTTATTTTATTTTTTATTGCGCCAAGAGGCACTCTCTAGTATGATAGAGTTGTTGTAATGTAATGTTTAACATTTTTGCTAAGTCAAATTATATTATAAAAAAAGGATTAATGTAATGAAATGTAAACATTTTTAATGTGAGATTTTTTTTTAAATAACAAAATAAAAATAACCCCATTATAATAAAATAGTAATAAAAATAAAGATGACCCATGGTATTCATGTGGAATATAGCTTATCTAAAGGGTAAATTAAACTAGCATAGATCCATCTTAATTCCGAGCCCCTAAAACGGATCAAATCCCTTGAGATGCGAACCTTTTTTAAGTGAAAAGAGATTTGATCCCTCTCAACACTTGGTAGATCCAAATTTAAGATGGATCTAAGTTGGTTTTATTTTCATAGAGTTGGAGAGTGCCCTCTCAATGCAATTATTGATAATATTATTATAATAATAACAATTATCATTATCAATAACTTTGTTATAATTAGGCCGATAGGCCTTCTTTTGAATCAGTTTAGTAGTCTACACTTTGATTCTCTTATTGACATCTGGCATATGGTCTAATTGACATCTATTATATGGTCTTCTCTGACATTTGGCTAAATATCTCAGACTATTTCTCCCTCTCCAAAACCGTTCCGATTTCTGCTCTTCCATGACCTGCTGCCATAACAATGCTTTCGGTTTCTACTGTGCATGACCCGGTTTCTGCTATACACGACCTGCTGCCATAACAATGAAATTATGTTGTCGTCTGGTCTTACAGCTCGGTTGTTTAGTGCTCATTCACTATTCTACTATACCCTATTTACAGCTCGGTTGTTCTGTTCAGAAGTTGTTCATTCAGTGCTCAAAGTTCAGTGGTTGTTCTGTTCAGAAGTTATTGGTTCAGTGCTCAAAGTTCAGTGCTCAAGAGACTAGAGAAGGAGCACTAAATCCCTTTAGGTAAGCGCTAAATGCAAAAATTTATAAGTATCTTATGTTTTAAATGCTTACCCACACCTGATCAACATAGAATTCAGCCTTCTATAATCATTTAACCCCCTCAAATCCTCCAAAGATGCCAAAGTCTCAACACCTGGCATCTCTTTTATGTTTTTACAACCACTAATGTCCAACAATCGAAGTTTTTCAAGACCAGAAAGCCCTGTTATTTCCTTCAATGCAACACAATTCTATGAGTCTAGAGATCTTTGAAGGTTGGGGAAAAAACATAGTTGAAGCATGTACATGCACTTGTCAATAGAAGAATCTAGCATTCTGTGTCCTCTCGGATTTGCCAATTCAGTGTCGAAAGGCATTTCACTTAGCGGACAATATCCTGCACTCAAATTTTCTAGATTGTTCAACTCCTTGACACCTTCTGGCAAATGATCTATTCCTAAATTAGCTATGTTCAACGATGTCAATTGTTTCAGCTCTGCAACAGAGTCCGGCAAACTTTTCAAGTTGTCACAAAAATTAAGTGCCAATTCCTGTAGGTTCGTTAGGTTACCGAGCGAAGCTGGCAACACCTTCAACCTAGTGTTTTGCAATTTTAGATATTACCCAAATTGAGTTTGAATGCATCCTCTACTCTACTACTTAGCAGTCAATTTCATTTTATAATCCACTACTATTAAGGGTTGATTTCTTCCAGAATATGCAACTACTTGTCCTTGTATGCAGACTACGGTGACAATAGGTCATGGTGACAACTATCTAGGCCTGTTATTTCCTTCAATGCAACACAATTCTACGAGTCAAGAGATCTTTGAAGGTTGGGGCAAAAACATAGTCGAAGCATGTACATGCACTTGTCAATAGAAGAATCCATCATTCTGTGTCCTCTCAGATCTGCCAATTCAGTGTCGAAAGGCATTTCACTTAGCGGACAATATCCTGCACTCAAATTTTCTAGATGTGTTTTTCTTTCTTTTTATGATTCTTTCTTTTTATCAGCAATGTGCTTTTTAAGTTTGTAGGGTCTGTGTGCATCCCACATTAGAAGCCTGGAAACACCCCCTCTAGGTTGAAAATAGTTAGCCTCTAGGAGGTGGCCAGGAAACAACTTAGAAATGTTTCCATGAGATTTTTGCAAGTTAGCTTATGATCTATAAGAGCATTTATGCCTTGGATTCTTCAACAACTAAATATTCTGTGAATGAATTACTTTTGTTCTACCATTACAAGTCTGACATCACCTATGTTGTCTACCACAAACTATTTATAGGTGTTTATAATGTCATTTTATAGGTGTTTATAATGTCATCAAAGCATAGGAGTTTGTTGATACTTAAACAACTTTCATCAATGACTCAACTGAAAAGTTACAAATCTAACAGTGAATGACCTGCACTTAAGGGTCTTCTTTTGAGGAGTTTGTTGAAACCTGAAAAACTTTGGAGTGCGGACCCATTTACATTTTTATCATCTTAATGAAGATGTATTTGACATTGTGTTGGTGGAAATTTGAACTTGTGTTGCCTACCACAAAATTTGTATAGGTGTTTATAATGTCACCAAAGCGGAGTGTTGATATCTAAACAACTTTCATCAATGACTCAACTTAAAAGTTAAAATCTAACAGTGAATGAATTGCATTGAAGGGTCTTCTTCTGAGGAGTTTGTTGAAATCTAAACAACTTTCATCCTTGAGGGACGTTATCCTAAACAATCAAAAGTGTGATCAGTAGCAAATCTGATAGGAAAGAATGACACTAAATGACTCAGTAAATAGAGTGCTTGTAGTCTGCACTGATTTCCCAATTTCCTATTAGTTGAATTGTAGCTTTGCTAAGTGTTGGTGGACGTTTGCACCAGTATTGTCTTCCACAAAAATTTTCCAGGTGTTTATATCACCAGCAAAGCGGAGGAGATTGTTGAAACTTAAACAAATTTCATCCTTGGACTCAACTTAAAAAAAAACTATCAGGGAAGGACTTGCACAGAAGGGTCTTCTTCTCAGGTGACAATTGAAAATCTCCTATTCTCCATCTAATTTGATCTGTCTTTAAACAGTGAAAACATGTTTTTGGAGAGAACACTCACTTGATGGATCTGTACATATTTGACACCCCCAGATAATCATTTAGAAAGATTGGTGGAACAATGAATGCAAAGTTCTTTCTTTAGAGTACAAATATTGTTTGATAGGGTTTTTAAAACTTTCCAAGTGCAGATCTATGCTGCTTATGTCATTTGACAGGATTTATGTTCCTAGCTTAGTACAAATATTGTTTGATAGGGTTTTTAAACTTCCCAAGTGCAGATCTATGATGCTTATGTCATTTGACAGGATTTATGTTCCTAGCTAAATGCAACTTCTGTAAATAAACAAAGATGTCAACACTCTTAAGAAAATGGGTTTTGGTAAACCAACATTTCACAAAATGTCTTATTAAAAATATTAAAATCTGTTATTTACAATCAGTTCCATAGCATTAATGCTGCCACATTGATTGTTCTCTATTAGAAGACTGGAAACACCCCCTCTAGGTTGAAAATAGTTAGCCTCCAGGAGGTGTCCAGGAAACAGCTTAGAAATGTTTCCATGAGATTTTTGTAAGTTGGCTTATTATCTATAAGAGCATTTATGGCTTGGATTCTTCAAAAACTAAATATTCCGTGAATGAATTACTTGTGTTCTACCATTCCATGCTTCTTTAGGGGTAATCTTCACATCCTTATTGGGGCTTATGTCAGGTGTAAGCATGATCTTGGTCATCTCTACAATGGTCCTATTATTTCTCTATATAAGTTTGCTTTCTTTCACTCTCTTAGAATAGATCTGCAGCTTTGTAATAGAGATTAGGGATGGATAAGGGTGATGAAGAGATTTGATCCTTTTGTCAATGAATACAGACTATATAATCTAGATGGACAATATCTTATTCCTTATGTCTCCTTCAACAAGGCTTGTATGCCCTCCAAATGCTTTTGCTTGGCTTAGTCTACTCATGGGAAATGTGAGCTAGCAAAAGACAAATGAAGCCTTTAGTAGTGAGTTCCTTGGTCTCTTTCTCCATCGCATGTAATGCAAATCACATATCTGACACATACCCTGCTGCTTCCATCTGCAGTTGCAATTTCTCCAACATGGGATAGATTCTGCCAACCAGTGGATGGGATCTGTCTCCTGCCACAAATCTATGCACCCTCTTTCTGGTTTGCATCCAGCTACATACACATACCTTACATACATAGCATGGAACTTACATAAATCATTTTTAGTTTATGCCAAAACATGTTAAAAATTTATGTGCTAAAAGGTCAGCCCGTCTTAGCTCATGTGGTAAGTTGAGTGGTACAGATTTTGTACTTGCTGTTTGTATCTTCAGAGTGATGTGTTTGCAGATCTGGTGTTTTGATTTCCACTGGCTTGAGAGGTGCTAATCAGTTTCACAATTCCTAGTCTTACAGTTTATATTTTCTGAGTGCAGCTCTGCATGTTGTTCTGAAAATTTACTTGTCTTCAAAATGCCATGGTGTAGTAGTTGATTTAGTTCTTCCTGCTTATGACCTAATATTCATGAAACTTGGAATTATGTGTGATTCCCAAGTAACATTACGTCATGCAATGTCCAAAATTCGGCTTGTAGATTTATGCCATAATATAAATGCTTTACAAAAAGTTTACTCAGCTCTTAAAAATTGAAGAGAATACATTTACGTGTATAATCATTAGGAGTTTCCTACAACCTAGGGTTACTCAGAAAGTTTTAGTCTAAGCCACCCACCTTGTTAGAACTCCACTACTATTAAGGGTTGATTTCTTCCAGAATATGCAGCTACTTGTCCTTGTACGCAAACCACAGTGACAGTAGGTCATGGTGACAGTTATCTAGGCTGTAGTACCTGTAATTTTAAAAAATGAAAGAAAGGTGCAAAGATGCAAGACAAAACATAACTTTTAGGGTTTCTTTTTATGATTCTTTCTTTTTATCAGCAATGTGCTTTTTAAGTTTGTAGGGTCTTGTTGATGCCTATAAAATTGTAGCACCAACATTGGGGATAACCACCCGGTCCGAAACTTAGTACAACTCCTTTTCCATTTGGTGTGGTGGCTCCGACTGGATGTTATGGGACCAGTTTCCCAATATTGTATGGTTTGATGAATGAGTGTTTTAAATGTATAACAAAGATGATAGGTGATTTAATATGTAACTCTAAAATATACAAATATATCTATATAACTCGGGTAATCTCATAACAATTCGATTCTTGATAATTCCTAGCAGACAAATAATCATATAGATGATTTACTTATCCATAGAAAGATGCATTTAAATAATGATTACTTTGTTTAAGAAATTAAACAAAGTAATTATAAAAATATATCGCATGACATACTAATATATATTGCTGACATGTATCTTTTTAATATAACAATTCTAAATCATTCATAAGTGACATAATATAGATTTTCTTGAAGCATGTTAATACATCAACAATAGAAAATTAAATGGAATTCTAATTACATAAAGAACAATACAAAAAGAACAGTGATAGAATACCGAATGCATTTGAGTCTTGTTATGTAAGTAACATTCTAGTTCCACCTTCTTATTCCAGAAATTCCAAGGAGATACAGAAATGCAGGTCTTGATTGAAGTTCTTTCACAAAAATCTGAAACCTTGATCCACGACTTATAAAAAATAAATTAAGAAGTGCAGAAATGCAACTTCTCAAGTCTAGTTTTTGTACAAATTGAGGACCCTTTCTAAAATAACCTGAAAGGGTTTTTATAATAATATTAAAACAAATTGTTCACAAAAATCGCTGAGATTTGTTGGAACTGCCTACATTAAAATCTGGGATTTGAATTGCAAAAATAGTATTGTGATCACCTTTGAAAAGATTCATCGCATCTATTTCTTCTCCTGTATCTGCAACCAACAAATTGAAAGCATGTTTTGAATTTCCGGAGGATGACTCATCCTGGAGTGTAGTTGTCCCGTGTAAGTGGCATCTGAAAGCTCGGGGATCATGCGATCAACAACATCGGCAAGGAATTTGATGGTCATCTGTTGGCTGTGTGGCTTGACCAAAAAGGACCAATACGCATCCCAGTTAAGGCTTTGTATTCTATTGAGTTGTTCATCTTTGGTGGCCAAATCTTGCTTCCATTGATTTTCTAATACTTTCGCCTTTGGAAGATTACCTGGGGAACAATCGAAAATTAAATTGGCTCCATATAAACCATCATTTACTAGCTCAATCACATTATTCATTATAGACCTAGCCCTGGAGGTAGCCCTTTCTGCCTTTATCAACTGTGTTTCCCATTCCGAAAACAATATTTCTTTATGCGACTCTTGAATTTTTGGTAGGTTAGAAACTCTCCCTTCTACTATGCTCTTCCAAGGGAGGTAATTTGTGACCTTATCATCTACATCCTCAAATTCTAATATGGTATTAACTGCTTGATCAATCAGTGATGTAGTTATGATGCATAATGGGTCGATAAGAGATATTTTATGGCAAAGTAGATTCAGCTGTTGAGATAAGGCTTTATTTGCCTCTAGGGCTTCCTTTTTAAATTCCTCAACCTTGGGATAATCTCTGAATTGTTCTATATAGAGTTGTAGCTGTGTGATTTGCTCCTCTTTAGCCTTAATTTCTTGTTGATGTGTCAATTGAAGTTGTTCGAGCTCTTGAGACAACTGTTGTTGTTTTTGGATGGCATGCTAGTCGATCTTCTGTTTCTCCAGGTTTAATTGTACCTCAAGCTACTCGTTCTTTTGTTTTTCTTCTGCCAACTGTTCCTCAAGCTGATTAATCTTCTGTTGTTCTACTGCTGCCTGTTCCTCAAGCTGATTAATCCTTTGATCCTTTTCTTTGAACAATTGGTTAACCTCAGTTGCCTTATCAATTGTGGCGGCTGTGTATGCCCCTGCAAATTGAGATAACTTAGTCAAATCCTCAAAAGGATTGACCTCTGAATCCTTCCATAAAACATTCATAAATTCAGATTGAGGAGTTGTGGATGATGTCTAGTCTATTTTCCTCTTTTTCCTTTGTCTCTTGACTACAACCCTGTGTTTTGGACTGTAAAATACATCCAAGGGTGGTATTTCCTCAATATTCAATGTAATTTCTCCTTAAGGGTTTCAAGGATTATTTCAATCTCTTTCTGAGCTATGTCTTTACTGGGTGTTACTTTAATCGCACAATCAGGATCGGTGGGTCGTTGTGTTGCAGGCGATGTTGATGTGGTAATGTTTTGGGGGTCGCTTTGTCTTTTGATCTACTGATCAAATTGCTCCCATTCTTTTATCAAGATGGGGTCAATATGAACATTTGTGCTAAGGGGTTCACTGGTCTTTCCACCTGTTTCCCCTTCCCCGGAAATCTCTTCAATAGTCTGCTCCCTGCTGTGCTCTGTTTGCTGAACAATAGGGGTAGTACTTAATAAATCCAGAGGTACTGTCAGTAACCTTTGTGTCCTATATTCCATGAATTTGTCCATCTTCTCAGCTCCCAATTTGAATCTTGCCAGATGACTTACTTGTGAGAACAACTCTACTGAAGCGAATAAGTCATCAAACTCATCCTTCTCATGTATAAATTTACTAACTTTCACCTGACTGGTGAAATTGAAAGCGACCTTGTTTGGATCATATTGTCTTTTAGGAATAACTGCTAGACCCAGATCCTTTGTTTTCTTTGCTTCTTTCTCAGCATGTTTAAAATCATGCAATGTGTAAGTGCCATAGCGGAGGGGAAATGGAGGCCATACTTGTTTCTTAGAATCTTTAAGGTTTCTAGACATCCCTTTTTCCACTATCTGGTAAGCTATTTCCCTAGCTAATAGCTTATCTGGAATGTAGAGTGGAAGGACATGAGGGTTTATAATATTGCCAAAAACCCTAATATAAGTGAACTTCTCCTCCCCGAACCAATTGTCAATTGAATTTAAATCAATGCTAGCCTTGTCAGACAACCGAGGAGCAGGTTTGTTAAAGATGGCTTGATGGACAGGTAAAATAAATCCATGGCAAATCCTGTATAAATGATTCTTGTAGTCAGACTTCCATAAATACTTATGATAAATATGAATGGGGATTGGATCCTGAACAGTCCATTTCCAACCTAGGATGGGAAAGTCCGAATTAAAACAGACTATGTCCATTATGTAAGCACTCATATAGAATGGGGGCACAATTCTGGTGGTGACAAATCTGTTCCTTCTATAATCTAGTATTTGACTGGCCATCTTATCCAATAGAATGGATTCCCAATCCATAATAAAGGAGTTGATTGCTGCTTCTATTAATGGAACCATTTCTATAGAAAATCTAGTAGAATCGAGGCTTCCAAAGAGCCTACATACCATAGCAGCAGCATAACAATATGGAGATGCTAAGGAGTCCACAAAGTACATACCAGAGGATTCATGTTTATGCTTGTTAGGAAAATTCTCCACTATTTGATAGGGTCTGACTCTTCCTCGTTCTCCTTAGCAAAAGCTTATAGGAATGCCTTGTAGTGTCGCTGGGGATTCGGCAAGTGATCCATTCTTTTGACATCTTCAGGCTTGAATGTCCCGAACATCCTTCCATTGGCTGTAAAGAAAGCTCTGTCTATTATATTAATACTTTCGATTACCCATCTCACTAGATCATTATATGGTAAAACTTTTGCACGGGCTGCTATTCTATGGAGGAAGGAGCTAGCCAAATCACTGAGCGTGTTTTCTATTTGATCAGTTGCATCAGCTGTTGCTTCTTCTTCTATCTCCGTTGGATTTTCTGCTTCAAGTAAAGCATATATGCCTTCCCATGAGATTTTACCAAGGCCTTGACAGGTAGTATCTACAATTAACACCAATTTTTCTGGTCCTTCTTCCACTGTAATGGGGGCCTTTGCCTTTTGAGATTTCTTAGACATCTTGACCAACTGTGTGATTCTGGATCAGCACTGCAAAATGAGAAAGAGGAGCATAATAGGCAAAAAACTTGAGAGGAGATAATACACAAATTACAGACCAAAAGCAGTTATGCACATTAGATGCAAAAATATTTTATTGTACATAGCTACCACGGATGGAATCCTTAAAGGACTTAACCATAACTGCTCCTTAATGTTTTACCGTAACTTCCAACGTGAAACTTTAATGCTAAATCCATATGTCGCATCACAGGTTTTGTAACAATCCTTTTTAGAATAGGTGTCGTGACTCTGTGATTTGCGATTAGTGATTTGTATTATTTTAATATTTGTGTAACAATCGCGTATCACAAATCGGGAGTTATCAGCGCCACGCTCAAAAGGTTTCTTTGCATTGTTGTGATTGCGATGAGTGCTGAGCTGGCATGGGGAGACGATGGGTTTCAAACTTGGAAAATCACTTTTTCCTTTACAATCGATTTATCCCTATACTGCATGTATTCATAGTATTTATCACTCGCATTATCGAGAGCGCGATATGCGATATTTATATCGCATTGAAATTTGTCAATGAATTGTTTTGGATGCTTCCCTATGAATCAGCGATATGCGATTGCGATAGCCTTATCACATCGCAAGGTTTCAATGAAATGCTATAAGTCATTCCTTGAGATTAATGATGCGTGAGACACGATAGTTATATCACATCGTATTTCTTATAAATGGCTTATTTTGATAAAAACTTCGTGATGAGGGTTTTGTTATGACTCTGATCACATCGCACCTTTCTAACTGGATGTTCATGAGTTCTAAAGAATTGTGATTTGCGATGAGCGGTCCTAAATACTCATAAAGCAACTTTTATATGACTAATATGGCAAATCTATTTTATTAAAAAGTTTTATTGTTTTTTTTTATATTCTAAAGGGGACCCATTTCTTATTAGCATTTTAAGACTAAAATTAAAAATTGAAATGGGGGGTTCTTGAATAGCACAACAAGTCTATGTGCATCTCACATTAGAAGACTGGAAACACCACCTCTAGGAGGTGGCCAGGAAACAGCTTAGAAATTTTTCCATGAGATTTTTGCAAGTTAGCTTATGATCTACAAGAGCATTTATGGCTTGGATTCTTCAACAACTAAATATTCTGTGAATGAATTACTTGTGTTCTACCATTCCATGCTTCTTCAAGGGTGATCTTCACATCCTTACTGGGGCTTATGTCAAGTGTATAGGCTGCTTCAACACAGAAGTTGTTTGAAAGATTTATGCCCTTAAGCATGATCTTGGTCATCTCTACAATGGTCCTATTATTTCTCTATATAAGTTTGCTTTCTTTCACTCTCTTAGAATAGATCTGCAGCTTTGTAACAGAGATTAGGGATGGAAAAGGGTGATGAAGAGATTTGATCCTTTTGTCAATGAATACGGACTATAGAATCTAGATGGATAATATATTAGTCCTTATGTTTCCTTCAACAAGGCTTGTATGCCCTCCAAATGCTTTCGCTAGGCTTGGTCTACTCATGGGAAATGCTAGCTAGCAAAAGACAAATGAAGCCTTTAGTAGTGAGTTCCTTGGTCTCTTTCTCCATGGCATGTAAGGAAAATCGCATATCTGACACATACCCTGCTGCCTCCATCTACAGTTGCAATTTCTCCAACATGGGATAGATTCTGCCAACCAGTGGATGGGATCTATCTCTTGCCACAAATGTATGCACCCTCTTTCTGGTTTGCATCCAGCTACATCCTGGCTCCTTTTTCACCCCTTGTCTTTCATCATTTTCCTCACCTTTACTACATCCTCCCACTTTCCAGCAGCAACATACATGTTTAAGAGCATTACATAAGTTCCAATGTTATATGGTTCCATATCAATTTGGTAAGTTGTTTATTAAGTTCTCTGCCTCATCCATGTTCCCAACACAAATAGGAAGATCAATCAGGTAGCTATAGTGGTTTATATTTGGTTTAACCCGTGTTGGGCACATGCACAAAACATAGTTGTCCATGAGACAACATCTTCAGGCATATTATGACCACGTTATAAGAGTTTTATAAACATTGTTATAGTTTTGAGAAGGTTTAGACACATACCTTACATACATAGCATGGAACTTACATAAAGCATTTTTAATTTATGCCAAAACATGTTAAAAATTTATGTCCTAAAAGGTCAGCCCGTCTTTAATAGTGATGTGAATGACAATGTCACCAACTCATGTAGTAAGTTGTTTATTAAGTTCTCTGCCTCATCCATGTTCCCAACATGGGCAAGAAGATCAATCAGGCAGGTATAGTGGTTTGTATTTGGTTTAACCCATGCTGGGCACATGCACAAATCATAGTTGTCCATGAGACAACATGTTCAGGCAAATTCTGAGCACGTTATAAGAGTTTTAGAAACATCGTTACAGTTTTCATAAGGTTTAGACACATACCTTACATACATAGCATGGAATTTACGTAAAGCATTTTTAATTTATGCAAAAACATGTTAAATTTTTTTGTGCTACAAGGTCAGCTCGTCTTTAATAGTGGTGTGAATGACAATGTCACTCTCATATCCTGTGCCCTTATTATTGTTTCACCATCAAAAGTTAGCCTTGTTAGATTACATTCCGCATTCACATCACATCTTTCTTTATTAGAATTTTGTGCTGGACTCCAACTTGGTGAATTTGATGAATTACAGGTATTACTATCACGAAAAAAATATTGCCCTCTGTTAATATTATGGAGCCAGCCTTGACTATGAATGTCATTCCTCTGTTGCTGAATGGTTCCACTGAGATTCAACCACTACTCTAGATAATCGATATTGGTTCTGTTACCTCATTAAAAACTACATCCTCACACTTCCACATTACTCTATCTGATGGAACACATCAACACAAGACTTTGCTACCATATGCATATAGCCCACAAGTTGCATCTGAAGACATCCAAATTGGCTCAATAATTCTGCTTAAAAAAGTAGCTTGCACGGTGCTTCAAAACTCCTCGTAAGGCCCAACATTTGAATTTACCCTCTTTTATTTTTTGTCTTCTATACTCTTCCTGCATTACAAAAATAAAAAAACAAAAATGGAATCTTCATTAATTCATTTATCATTTGTTTACATAAGGTCCATTCAATTTGTTGAGCTTGAAGTTGTGATACGTAAAGCAACGTTGACCAGGGACTCATCAACACTACTACATGCAAAGGCAGGTACATCCCAGTATAGCTCTTCATCAGCACAAGAGAACTTGCCCTCTGTAGTTACTCCACTAATTACGGCGACAACTACAACTATTCCATTCAAGGCGCTCAATCCCTACCGAAAGTATTGGTCAATCCAAGGTAGAGCATCTGCAAAAAGAACATTGAAAACTTACAACAATGTGGGAGGCTTAGGAATTTTTTTTGGATTTGACCTTATCAATTTTGATAAAGAAGAGATCCACCTTTCTGAATTTGCTGAATTGGTTGAATCTCTTTACAGTCTAATTCAAGTTGGCTAGCTATACATTGTTTCAAATGGCACAGTTAAAGAAGCAAACCCAAACTACAACCACCTCAAGAACAAATGGGAAATTTACTTGTTTGCTACTTCCACTGTTAATCCATGTTCCATAGATGATCCAACATTTCCTTATCAGAGCTTTCACTTCAAAACTATCACTGAAATAAAAAATGCAAGTCCAAATACGAATGTGGATGTCATTGGTGTTGTTACCTCCACCTCACCTGCATCAACAATTCGATGAAAAGACAGAACTGAAACACTAAGGAAAACACTCATATTAAAAGACAAGTCAGGTTTTAGCATTGATGTAACATTATGGGGAGATCATTGTGACTCTATAGGACAAAACCTTGCTGAATTATACTCTTTTGACAACCCACTAATCCTTGCAATCAAAGGAGGTCATGTATCTGAATTTAACGGAACCACAATAGGGACAATATCAACGAGCGCTCTCGTCATAAATCCACAAGTTGAAGAAACTCATCAACTACATGCATGGTTCCATGAAATAAGTTATAGCTCTTCTTCTCCATCTTTGAGTAAAAACTATGGTGTTGATTCGAAACGTGCCCTAGCACAAAAGACGATTCATGAAATTGCTTGCATGCAAGCCTCCGAGAAAGCAATATGGGTTTCAGTTCGTGCAACAATAATTGCTCTTCACATGGACGACTTCTACTTTCTTTCATGTCCATTAGATTTCAATGGAAAACAATGCATGTAAAAGGTTATGGAGCATTCTAACAATATTTGGCATTGTACAAAGTGTAACGACGACTTCCCAAAATTTGACTACCATTACAAACTTAAAATTGAGCTGCATGACCACACCGGGCACCTACAGAACGTCACAGCTTTCAATGACGCAGGAAATGAGCTCATGGGAATCACAACAAAAGATCCGTTCCTTCTTTCTATCAAACCAACTGATCTTCAAGAAATTTGTGGCCGAATTTCAGGGGGTCGCTTCCTGCTAACACTTTCCATTAAAACAGACTACTTCAATGGTGTCGAGTGCTTGCAACCAATACTGATTAATTCAGAAGAAATTCAATATGCCTCTGCATGCAAAGAAGCCCTCAATGACATTCAAGCAATGTCCACTTCAAAACGACCTGTTGTTCGCTGCCTTTGAAATTTTTTCAGGGTTTCTTCAAACACTATTGTTTGTACATAAATTGACATTTCTGCATAGCTCATTATTCCATATTGTTGTAAATTATGCCCATGTTGTTGTGCTACACACTTTTGCTGCAAATACTCTTTTTCAGTTATTCCAAAATATGTATGTTTACCCCTTTGCATTTTACATAATATAGATATCAACATTTGTAAAGACTTTAATTCATTTTTTTCCCTTCGTTGTTTACATGGCTATACATTGATTTCTTGCTTGCTAATCTATTCATGCTATCGTTCAATATTGTTGAAAAAAAATGAAGAAGAAGAAAGCAAAAACTTGGTTATCTTGCTCTTCTCCTCTCAATAATAGATGCCATAATAACATATATTTTTGTAATACTCCTAATTACTACTTTCACCATATGTATGTTTACCCTTTCAAAATTTACATAACCTATATATGAAGCTTTGCAACAATGTCAAATCATTCTTACTCCCTCATTTACGTGTCTATGAATTGCATGTTTTTCCTTTTACCTATTCTACCTATACTTCAACGATGTTCAAATAAAAAAAATGTAATTCTAAAACTTGTAATACATTCTCTATACATGCAAAAACTCGTTTATGATTCACTCTAAGTTGGTTATGTATCCAAACTAACAATAATTATTTGTACTTGTTTAGATATGCCAAACAACACTCAAAATGCAGATAAAAATGAACGACGTCATCTTCTTTATGCACAACACAAGGATACAATAAATGCACATCGGCGACTTCTTTATAAAAACCGCAACAACCCTACTACTTCCACTACATCCCTTCCCACCTCAAGTGCTCTCCCAACTATGCAAACCAACCCACCTCACCTTCATCAAATCCAATATAACCCTCCCCTTAATGATGAACATCGTCACTTTCGACAAAGGATCGATAGACTTTCTACCATGCATGTTTTCACAATATGAAAAGAATCATACCCAGGAATGAAAACAAGACTTTTACACGGTAGCCTTTCTTGCTTTCATTGTGCATCATCTAAATCTACCAATCGTTTTTCTCATCTGAACAACATGGACCCTAGTGAACAACCATATGTCCTTCAACATTTAACACAAGTTGAGGAAATTCTCATTGCACGTGTGAACCCCATTCTACAAGTCACTCATGCCCGTGGTGGTCAATACAAATATAGTGGCCATACAATTAGCTTCCCTCAAGACATCACTACTATTGCCAAATACTTACCCCAAATGGTTTCTGACTTAGACATCCTCATTATGAAAAGGCACAATCCATCTGAAAAGGCTTATGAATTCTTTGTTTGCAAATCACGTGTACTTGCAGCACTTGAATACAAAATAAAAAATGACCCTTACTACAATGATGTCCAATTTAGCTCATCTGCAATTTCTTCTCTACTAGATCACCCTACAAATATTTCTTCTCTTCTTCATAATGTAACCACCTCCTCTTTTGAACCCCATCAAACCAATATTGATTCTACTTATGATACTGATGTCATGCTACCTCCATTAGAAATCCAACCCTCTTCTTTCATTCCAATACTCCCAAATTCATGTACTGAACTTGAGCACATATGTGATTATTTTCACTTGACCCATTCAAATTCAACAAGCTCAGTTGACTGGCCTCCAATATCTTTAACAACTATGAATGAATACAACACCGTAGGCCTCTTTGCCATGGCATTCCCACACTCTTTCCTACAGGCATTGCCATGATCATGCAACCAAGAATTACAAAAGTTGAGATGCATGAATACGCTTTGCACTTGTTGCACTACCATGATAACCAATTTGGCCAACATCCAAGATTCTGCTACTACCTTTATAACATTCTAATGCGCCACCGTAGCCAAACAACTGCTACTGTTTTTGTGAAGAAGTACATTGAGAACAACTTTCCAACAACGGTTTCAGACCTACAACAGTGTCTTCGTGACTCTCCAGATTCAAAATTACCCAAGCAAATAATGCGGTTCGGTTCAGCCTACTGTTTAGTTAGTCAATTTAGTGTTATCTAAATTGCTAGTATTTATTGTCAACCCGGGGCTCGTAAGCTGATGAAGTGAGGGTGTACTATATGTACTTAAGTAACCTCTTAGAGTTTTTCTTATCGTTGGGGTGTTGTTGTGGTTAATTATGTTCCTAAGATGGAGTGAGAATTTATAAACAAGTGAGTGATGGTGTGTGTGTAGAGTGAATCCTAAATGAGTGAAAGTGTGTGTTGAGTGATCTCTAACTATTTGCTTGAAAGGAAATGCTTGAAAAGAAGAAGTGAACTGAAATGACTTGAAATAAACTTGAAAGCAAATGACCACTACCAATGGCACTAGACACCGTTCAAGTTGCTGCTAATAAAAGAAAAGAGAGTCACTTTTAAAACCCAAGAATAAAGATTATCTCTCTCTAACTCGATACTTCAAAGCACATGTACTGTGTAAAGCACGGAAAGAAAGTAGCTTAAGTGGAATTAGAAAAGTGAGAAAAATATGCTTGAAAGACTAATGATAATGATTTGCTATTTCTAATTCTCTACTTCAGCCATATGTACTATGGAAAGCATGATTAGAAAGTAGTGAGGAAATAGTCTAGGAAGCACTTTAAAATCAAAACTTCTACTTTAAAGACTAGTGGTAATGATTTACTCTTTCTAACTCGATGCTTCAAAGCACATGTACTGTGTAAAGCACGGATAGAAAGTAGTGAAAGAACAGTCCAAAAAGCACCCAAACTAGCTGCAAATTAGTGATATTTTGATCTTAAAAGATAATAGTTTATGATGAAGATCATTCATATATGTTAACAGCTCTTTGAGAAATAAGATTAAAAATCAACTATAAAGACAAAGGCAGCACTTGAATTGTCAACTTCAAATACCATTAGCTTGTAAAGCAAACAACACATATAAAAATAAATCCCGGGCTAAAAGAAACCTGCAAAGAAATAACACTGATCAGCTTGAAAGAAAGGAAAACAAGTAAATGAAACTATACATGCTTAAGGAAATAAATAAGAAAATAACGAAATACTGCACATAAAATACTTTACAAAGGCTGAGATGAGCAGGGGCCCTCTGTTCATTCAGCCACAAGAAAACTCAGAGATCTGGAAACTTCAAATGGTGCTATGTCTATTCCTCCATTTGCAAAAAGTATACAAAACAGAGTGTTGGAATAGCACTAGAAAACAGAGTTCACAAAGCTCTTAAATTCAACACAAGTTCAGAAAATTACAACTAATAAAAAGTTCCTTGAGCGTACGCAGACGCAGCAATTTATAGGAGTTTCTAAGATAGCCTACTCGTACAGCTAATTAACAGAAAAACAATAAACAGTCATGCGTATTTATGGTCCCTTGACACATCACGGCTGCGTGGACGAGTTTAGTGGTTCTGTCGTCATGGATAATAAATCCCATGTTGGATTGCGTCCCCTGCCACCTGTAGAACATGGACAAATCACCATTTAAGATGACGTGACCAAGCAGCTCTCAATCACCGTTTAAACAGCCTTGAGTTGACCGTAACTTAACCAGCTTTGACCATGGGTGAAGATGACGTGGATGGCTGGAACAATGGGACAGGAACCTCGAGCACGTTGATACCTGAGTGCCCATGTGGCTCGTCTAGCAAACCGACACGTGGATCATAGTGTTTAACAAAAAGGCTGCAGGATCTTCAGATAGCTGCGGGATCATCAGATAGCTGCGGGATTCCTGCAAGTAAGTCAAAATCTAAACAAATAGTCATCCATTAGCAAAACTTGCTTGATCATGCTTATTGACACCTAATGTAATGATCTGAGAGGTTTTATGGTGAAAATGAGGCAAAAGTGAAGGAAAGATAAGGAAGAACTGAGGAAAATGGTAGACAATAGGTGTAGAATAGAGGCTCTACATACCCCCACTCCGAGGGTATTGCATGTCCTCATGCAATGAAAACACAATTCAGTCCATCTGCTGGGATGCCTCAGCTAGGACATCCAATCTCCTTCTCTTCCTTTGTGTAGAAACATTAACCTTTGGCCTCTTGAACATGCATCTGAATTTCAAATTGATTAAGGCTCTGTTCAGCCTTCTACATCTCTTCTTGAGTCTGCTGTGTTTCTTCTGCCACATGCTCATGTGAAGAAAGGTGTTATCTTGGATTGCTTTGGCAATTCAGCTTGCTGCTTCATTTCTTCATTTCTCTGTTTAATGTGACGGTTTAGCACTTCAAGTTCATAGATTTCTTGTTTAAGTAAATCTATTTGCTGCTCATGAGGTATGACATTACTTGGGCCAGCAGTGTTTTGCTCCAATGTTTCAAAATAGTTGTACACCTCTTGTTGAATTGGGTCAACAATTGGTGACTTCCTTGGACTATATTCATGCTCAATTTCAGTTTCAAACTCCGGCTGAAATGGACTGTCTTCTCTTGGAGGAGTAGCTGCCTCACGTGATGGACTATCCTCAAGGTCTGCTTTTGTAGCACCCTTCTCAGGTGTGCTAAGATCAACGAAGAGTGTCCTTGTGGCTTTCCTTTTATTCTGCAATCTACTACTCCTTCTTACAGTGGCAGCACTCTGTGTTTCTTTTTGTGCCTTTTCCCTTGGTTTTTGAACTTTTACTTTCTCAGAGAGGGCAGTTTTCTCATGGAGTTTAGCTACCCTTTGTGCTAAGGGCTGGTTATCTCTTTCTTCATCACTAGAATGCTCTGGGGTCTGATCAGTTTCTTGGATTATAGATTTTCCCTTGTCTTGTTTTTGTTTCTTTTTGTCTTCTCTTTTCTTTTTGGCAGCTTCCTTGGCAAGTTCAGCGAGGGTTTCTGAGATGACCTCTTGAGCACTGTCTTCAGTAGGTTCAATCTCAGGTTCAGGATGATGGACTTCTATTTCCTCTACAGTTTGTCCTTGAACAGTTTCCTCTAAGATATCAGTCTCAGAGATACTTTCTTTTCTCTTCCTTCTGCTTTTTCTAGGTATAGAAGATTCTCCAGGTTCTGCAAAATGATTCCTTACAAGGAATTTCTCCCATGTGTCTTGTTTTTCTTTTAACTGTTCTTCTATCAATAATTTTACAAGACCATGGTGACAGAGGTAAGCTTCTACATTTCGTGGATTTCGTTGAGCCATGGAACACATTTTCCTAAGGCTTTGGAATAGAAAGTAAGGAAGATTTATATCATGTTCTCCTTGAAATTGCAGCATAATTTTACCATGATAAACGTACAACACTCCAAATCTCCCTTCACACGTGAAAAATTTTTGCACTAACAACAATAGAATTTTCCATTCTTCTTTAACATGGGAGATTGGAATTCCTTTGGTGAAAACACTTGTGTCCATACCTGGGTTTTTAAAAATCCGCTTCCATTGTTGATCCTGGACTGCCCGGTTTTTGAACCAACGTTCACCGGTTTGTGGAAGAGAGGTAGCCCTTGCTATGCTTCCTTCGCTGACTGTAAATGTTAAATCACCCACTTCTGCTTGACTGTCTTTATCCTTAAATGATCTTGCAAAGGCTTTTGTTACTTCTTTGTGGTAGCCCTTAAACTTCCTGATGCACTGTAGCCAATTAGCTTTTTGTAATGCTTCCTCAACCTGAGGGTATGCCTCCAAGAATTTCGAACCTTCTGGTTCAGCCCTTAAAAGCTTTCCCATCGACTCCTCAGCTTGTTTAAAACACGAATTTGATGGTGACCTTACACAGTAACCCCGTCACTTTACACAGTAACTCCTCGGTTCCTGTTCAGACTTTGTGGAACAGAGGGTATACGGTGCATCAACAGCCTCAGACACCGAGAATTCACGGCTTGAATTTAGAGTTAAGCGGAGGATAACAGCGTGGACACAGTGAAACGGTGACTAACAGTCGTAATACGACTGTATCACAGGTTTACTGGCTATACGGCAGAGGGAAAACAGAGGATGGTTTATGGAGGTAATCGTAGTGAGTGAAACGGAATAAGGGAGATGATAGCGAGGAATGGAGTATTATGAGCACAGAGGGTTTCGAAATGATAAATGGAACGGCTATATTCTCCGATTTCGTCGGCTGTGAATTGACACATGGCTGCGGGACGAAAACTGAGAGACGTAATACGGTAGGTTACGTCATTAGGGTACAAGACCTTAATGACGGAAACAGCCATATGTGATTTCAAAAATCATGGTTATTATGAGCTGGTAGACGTGGAGGATTCGTAGATTTGTGGTCGCATGGGAAAAGAAAATGGGTAATCATTACGATTAGTGGCCAACAAAACATAACCCAGAAAATTCCGCATAATGAAATAACCATAGGTTTAGAGTTTTAAACATACCTCGGATCCGCATTTGATTTGGCTTCTGATGATTTGCTACTAACCTTTTGTTAACTTTATTGCTAGCACATGATCTTTCCTCCTTGTCTTTGATGATTTTGAACTGTAAATATTTTCTTCAGACAAACTGTGTTTCTTGTGCAGGTACAGAAGGCTGCAGGAAGGCTAAACGGCTGCAGAATTGTCAAATAGCTGCAGGAACTGTAATGAAGTCTTCCAGCTGCATAAAATACTTTAGTTGCCTAAAAAAACTTTATTAATGAAGTGAAATGGAATGAAGGAATGAATGAATGAGTGAGTGGAAAGCAGTGAGGTGAAGTGAGGATGGTAAGATGGAAGGAAATGGTGAGATGGAATAAATGAATGAAATGAAAGAGAGAGATTTTTTTTTTTTTTTTTTGGAAAACATGAGGTGTCAGGTGACCCTGATTTTCACCTTATGTTTTCTGCATGAGACTGCCAATCAGAGATTGGTTTTCAGGCTCATACATTTATTTTTTCATTTTTTTTTTTCTTTTTTTTTTCTTTTTTTTTTTTTTTTTTTTCTTTTTTTTTTTTATTGAAATTGAAAGAAACAGAGATTAGGCTGATGGAGGAGAAGAATTCTTCTCCACCAGCCTCATTTCAGAATCGCCTTGGAATAACTTAACAAACTCCTCTTTTGAGAGTGGCTTGTGGTAGACTTTTAACCGGTGGCCATTCACAATAAAGGGAGTTTGAAGTTCATCAATAGTCTTCACTCTAACTGCTCCATTATTAAAGACTTCATCAATCTCATATGGCCCAAGCCAATGAGTTTGAAATTTTCCTTTGAAGTCCTTAAATTTTGAATCAAACAAGAGTGTCCAATCACCCTTTTGAAACTTCTTTTCTTTGATATGTCGATCATGCCATTTGCTTCTTTGGTGCTGAACTAGATCGGTTCTTAGAATTGCATCTTGTCTCATTTCATCTAGTTCATTTAACTGGTCCATTCTGTGCTTCTGGGCTTCTGATAAGCTCATCCCCAATTGAACTGCTGTCTTGAAGGTCTTGATTTGGAACTCAATGGGGAACAGGACTTCCTTCCCATAAACAAGTTCATAGGGAGAATGTCCTGTAGTGTTCCTCCATGTAGTTCTATAGGCCCATAAGGCTTCAGGAAGCCTTTCTGCCCAATCTCTTCTATGAAGATGAACAGTCTTTGTGATGATGCTTTCAAGAACTTTATTTGTAGATTCTACTTGACCATTCGCTTGCGGATGGTATGGAGTAGATGTTCTATGCTTAATCTTATATTCCTCCATCAGCTTTTCCACCATCCTTGATGTAAATTGGCTTCCCTGATCTGTTACAATTTCTCTTGGGACACCAAAACGAGTGAAAATATCCTTGAAAAGAAATTGAACAACTGAATTTTCAGTAGCAGAAGTTAATGCTATAGCTTCTACCCACTTGGTAACATAATCAGTACAAACCAGTATATATCTATTTTGCTTGGATGGCGGATTAATTGGTCCAACAAAATCTAGAGCCCATTTCTCGAAAGGTTCGATGCATACCTGTGGCTGTAGTGGCATTTCATTTGAAAGAGTTGGTCTCCCAGTTCTTTGACAACTGTCACACCTTTTAACATATTGCTTTGCATCCTTAAAGAGAGAAGGCCAATAATATCCTGATGAAAGGATTTTATAGGCAGTCCTCTTATCAGAAAAATGTCCGCCACAAGGTTCGTCATGACATGCCTTAAGGATGTCAGGCATCTCATCCTCCCGTACACATCTTCTGATCATCAAATCTGGCCCTGTTCTGAACAATTCATTAGAAATCCAAGAATAAAGTGAACTATCCTGAATGATTTTCCTTTTCTCATTAGGAAATAAATGTAAAGGTAATTTTCCAGTAACTAAATAATTAGCAATATCAGCATACCAAGGGGTTTTGGTAGTTACTGCAAACAAATACTCATCTGGAAATTTATCCTCTACAGGAGAGTCCTCATTAGTGTTTTGGATTCTAGACAAGAAGTCAGCTACTGTGTTCTGTTTACCTGGTCGATCTAACACAGTTATGTTGAATTCTTGTAAAAGCAAAAGCCATCTTGTAACTCTACCATTAGTGACTGGTTTGTTCATGAGGTATCTAATGGCAGAGTGATCAGTGTGGACAAAGGTTTCATAGCCGGTTATATAGTGTCTAAACTTGTTTATAGCATGAACAACGGCTAGAAACTCCTTTTCAGTAACAGTATAATTTAACTCAGTAGGAGTCAAATTCTTACTCGTGTAATAAATGGCATAAGGGATCAAATCCTTTTGTCCCAAAACAGCTCCTAAAGCTGTATCTGAAGCATCAGTAGAAATGTGGAAAGGGAGTTTCCAATTTGGACCCCTTAAAATGGGTGCTTCAGATATTCTAGTCTTTAAAGCTTCAAAGGCAGATTGACATTCAGGATCCCACTTAAATTCACAATCTTTAGTAAGTAGTTTGAAAAGAGGGGATGCTATCTTAGTGAAGTTTTCAATAAATCTCCTGTAATAACCAGTAAACCCAAGAAAACTTCTAACATCTCTTTGGCAATTTGGAACAGGTAACTTAGAGATGACTTCTACTTTAGATCTATCAACTTTGATTCCATCTCCTGAAATATGATGTCCTAAAACAATCCCTTCAGTAAACATCATAAAACACTTTTCATGACTTAAAGAAAGATTTGTTTCCTTACATCTTACCAGTACTTTTTCCAAATTTGCCAAAGCTTCTTCAAATGTATTACCATAGACTGTGAAATCGTCCATGTATACCTCTACACAATCATGAATCAGATCTGAGAAGATTCCTAGTACAGCCCTTTGAAATGTAGCTGGTGCATTGCACAAACCAAAAGGGAGTACTCGATAGGCAAAAGTTCCCCAAGGACAAGTAAAGGTGGTTTTGTCTTGATCTTCAGGTGCTACCTGAATCTGATTGTAACCACTAAAACCATCCAAGAATGAGAAATACTTTTTACCTGCTAAAGTGTCTAATACCTGATCAATAAAAGGTAGAGGAAAATGATCCTTTAAGGTTGCCTTGTTCAATTCTCGATAGTCAATGCAAACTCTCCATTTACCATTCTTTTTGGGCACTATAACCAAGGGAGAAACCCATTGGCTATCTGAAATGGGGTAAATGAAGTTTACCTTGAGCAATTTCTGAAGTTCTTCTTTCACAATTTCCCTAAGATTTGGATTCATCCGTCTTTGTGGCTGCCTAATAGGTCTGCTTTTTCTTCAATATAAATATGATGAATACAAGTCTTAGGGTCGATTCCTTTCATGTCAGTATATTCCCATGCAAAGGCAGTGGAATGTTTTTGCAACAGTTTAGTTAATTCTTCTTGTTGTAGTCTTTCCAAGTTTTTGTTAATGTTTAATGTTTTTCCTGGAAAGATTTCAACTGTAGAACTACCAAACTCTTCCATTGAGAAGAGAGACATCTGTCTAGAGGAGAGATATTCAATATCTGCATCTAACTGGAACTGTGAAGAGTCATATTCTAAGGATACCTCAAAATTTTCTAATGTATTTAGAATTTGACTGTCCTCACTGATTTCAGAGATGGTTAGAACAGGTTGAAGAGTATCCTCATCATCAATCCACTCATCTTCTCCTATTTCTGTTATTGCCTTTGCGGGAGGATACAAGTTGAATTTCTTGGTAGAATTACCATCTGATATATACATGTCTCCCGACCTACAACTTATGAAAGCATCAGCTGTGGCCAGCCAAGGTCTTCCTAGAATAAGAGGATGTCCTCCTAGATTGTTCTTGGGAGTTAAAATCATAAAATCAACTGGATATTCCCAAGAGTCTAGTGAGACTGGAATGTCTTCCAATACACCATCAGGTTTAATGATTGATCTATCTGCAAGTTGCAACAAAGTAGGTGTAAAGAGAAGGTTAGGAAGTTTTAACTGATCCATGGTCTGTCTACTCATAATGTTGATAGCGGCTCCTAAGTCAATCAAGGTATTTGGGATTTCAACCCCATTAATATGAGTTTTAACAATAGGGCTACCGGATCTACATATTTTTGCATGGTAATTTTACCCATCATAATGTCTGCAATTTTTCCAACTAGATGTATCCTTTTGGTGTCTCTGGTTCTTTTTATTGTTTTTTTCAAACTCATCTCCTTTATTGTCTTTGCTAGAATGGGAATCTCCTTAATGGCTGTTAACAAGGGAATCTTGATACAGACATTTTTCAATTCATCTAGAAAGCTATAGTCAGGCAACCAAATCTGCTTCTCCACTCCTTTATCAATTTGCAATCTTTCAGGAAAAGGAGGAATAGCTGAAGATGTGGGTTGCTCTACTAAGGGAGTTGATTCTTTTTCTTTTTCTTTAATGCTTGGGTTTTGAAGGGATACTTCAGAACCCTTATTGGCTTTGAGAGATTCTTCCTCAGAAATGCTTGGTTGTTGAGCACTTGTAGAAGGTTGGTCTAAGATTCTACCTGATCTGAGTTGGACCTCATTGAGAGGGACAACCATATAGGTAGGGAATGGTTGACCTTCCATCACATAAGCACTTTGAGGATTCCTATTATTGGGGTTTGGTTGAGGTTGAGAGGGAAGTTGATTTGGCCTCTGCTGAGATTGTAACAAGAGTTGAGAATTTTGATTTTGTGGAAGAGGTTGTTGTTGTTGAGGGAATGGTAATGACAATTGTTGACCTTGATTTGGAAGTTGGGGAGCTTGCTGATTCTGAAAGGATTGAGGATATTGATAGAATTGGGCAAATCTCCCATAAGGATTTTGCATTTGCATGCTTTGCAACCATGCTTGGAAAGGATTTTGTGGTTGTGACCAAGGTTGTTGCCAAGGATTCCAATTTGGTGGGGGCTGGAAATTCATAGAGTTATTAAACCCTTGATTTTGCTGCCCCTGCCAAGGTCTTCTTGCAACAAAACAAAGGGATTCAAGCGTACTTGGATCTTCTTGAAAGACTGCTTTGAGGCCAGGGATTGAAGGACATTCCTTGGTCTCATGGGTTTCTGAGCAAATTACACAGGTTTCCACAACTTGTGCTTCCAAGGGACATTCCCTTAAAGCATGCTTCTTTCTACACTTCGGGCAAAAGATGGTCATAGCCTCGGCTTCTGCTTTTTGTTTATTCTGAATCTTAAGGGTATCAATTTGTTCACTAAGACTCCCTAAGATGTCAGTTTTAAATTCATCTAGCATATTACCGATTTCAGCCCTACTCACTGATCCTGTTGCAGATTTATTTGCCCTAAGGAGAGAAGGATCTCTAGGCCTTTTTGAGTTTTTGATTTGCCCCTTGAGAGATGGATACAAAGTTCTGCTATATCATTGAGAGAAAGTTGAGAAATATCCCCTTTCCCCATCATGTTTAAGATATCTATCCATTCATCATCCTAATGGCTTTTAATAAGAGGGCTTTTAAGGTCTCTTCATCCAAGGTACTCATTTTTGCTCTTTTTAAATTATATTGAAATCTCTCAAGTAAATCTTCTAGCTCTCATCTTCTTTTTGCATCATTTTAAAAACCTCATCCTTATGATTAGTAGGCATACAATAGTCCAAATACCTATCCAAAAAGGTTGTTTTCATTTCATCCCAGGTCCTAATGGACTGAGTAAGTAACCCCATGAACCATTTCAAAGCTTGATCTTTTAATGTTGATGGGAACAGTTTGAGTTTCTGAGTATCATCCAGATAGTCATAAGTTCGACACACAACTTCAAATTCAAACAAGAATGTTTCAGGGTCCTCAGTTCTTAATCCATGAAAATTTGGGAGGACGGATGGTGATATGTTTTTCATGGTGGCTCGGGAGTCCTCATCAACAATGGGAAACCCAAATGTGTTATCCCCATCTCTATTTCCTCCAATGGGACCTCTACCTCCTCCATTGTTATTGTTATTTCCTCCTCCTCCTCTACCTCTACCTCTACCGCCTCCTTCTTCCTCTGCCATGATGATTCTCCTAGGGATTTCAAAATCTTCTGGTTCTTCTACAAAGGGTGAATGAGAAGAGATTTCTCCTTCCTCTTCAGGTGAGTCTATTTCCTCAATTACAATTGGTTTTCTGGTAGGAGAAAGAGAAGAGTCTCTTCCTAGTTCAAACTCAATAGAAGGTATAGGAGAGTCAACTCTTGGCTCTTGAATTTCAGGACTAGGAGTTTCGGTTGGAGATAAGGGAGGTGTCTCTTGTCTATCTCTTGAAGCAGATGGACTTGTAAAAATTGAACTTCGAGCTCTAGCTAAAAACCTTCCCTAGAATCTCTAGCTCTATGCATGTCATTTTTTTTTTTATCTTCAAGTCAAGTTAAATAGTTCTTTATTCTGATCTTCCAGTTCACTCTAGGTGCAAGAAGAGAGCATACTCAAGAAACTATTAAATCAATAACTTTCTCCTTTCTGATCCTCCAGATCACTTCAAAGTGCAAGAGGAGAGCATACTTAGATAGGTTATTAACTTCTTTTCTTGAAGTTTTTTTTTTTTATATTTTTTTTTCTTCTAAGAATATGGCTACTTAATTTCACTTCCCCGGCAACGGCGCCAAAATGTTTAGTCAATTTAGTGTTATCTAAATTGCTAGTATTTATTGTCAACCCGGGGCTCGTAAGCTGATGAAGTGAGGTGTACTATATGTACTTAAGTAACCTCTTAGAGTTTTTCTTATCGTTGGGGGTGTTGTTGTGGTTAATTATGTTCCTAAGATGGAGTGAGAATTTATAAACAAGTGAGTGATGGTGTGTGTGTAGAGTGAATCCTAAATGAGTGAAAGTGTGTGTTGAGTGATCTCTAACTATTTGCTTGAAAGGAAATGCTTGAAAAGAATAAGTGAACTGAAATGACTTGAAATAAACTTGAAAGCAAATGACCACTACCAATGGCACTAGACACCGTTCAAGTTGCTGCTAATAAAAGAAAAGAGAGTCACTTTTAAAACCCAAGAATAAAGATTATCTCTCTCTAACTCGATGCTTCAAAGCACATGTACTGTGTAAAGCACGGAAAGAAAGTAGCTTAAGTGGAATTAGAAAAGTGAGAAAAATATGCTTGAAAGACTAATGATAATGATTTGCTATTTCTAATTCTCTACTTCAGCCATATGTACTATGGAAAGCATGATTAGAAAGTAGTGAGGAAATAGTCTAGGAAGCACTTTAAAATCAAAACTTCTACTTTAAAGACTAGTGGTAATGATTTACTCTTTCTAACTCGATGCTTCAAAGCACATGTACTGTGTAAAGCACGGATAGAAAGTAGTGAAAGAACAGTCCAAAAAGCACCCAAACTAGCTGCAAATTAGTGATATTTTGATCTTAAAAGATAATAGTTTATGATGAAGATCATTCATGTATGTTAACAGCTCTTTGAGAAATAAGATTAAAAATCAACTATAAAGACAAAGGCAGCACTTGAATTGTCAACTTCAAATACCATTAGCTTGTAAAGCAAACACACACATAAAAATAAATATAATCCCGGCTAAAAGAAACCTGCAAAGAAATAACACTGATCAGCTTGAAAGAAAGGAAAACAAGTAAATGAAACTATACATGCTTAAGGAAATAAATAAGAAAATAACGAAATACTGCACATAAAATACTTTACAAAGGCTGAGATGAGCAGGGCCCTCTGTTCATTCAGCCACAAGAAAACTCAGAGATCTGGAAACTTCAAAACGGTGCTATGTCTATTCCTCCATTTGCAAAAAGATACAAAACAGAGTGCTGGAATAGCACTAGAAAACAGAGTTCACAAAGCTCTTAAATTCAACACAAGTTCAGAAAATTACAACTAATAAAAAGTTCCTTGAGCGTACGCAGACGCAGCAATTTATAGGAGTTTCTAAGATAGCCCTACTCGTACAGCTAATTAACAGAAAAACAATAAACAGTCATGCGTATTTATGGTCCCTTGACACATCACGGCTGCGTGGACGAGTTTAGTGGTTCTGTCGTCATGGATAATAAATCCCATGTTGGATTGCGTCCCCTGCCACCTGTAGAACATGGACAAATCACCATTTAAGATGACGTGACCAAGCAGCTCTCAATCACCGTTTAAACAGCCTTGAGTTGACCGTAACTTAACCAGCTTTGACCATGGGTGAAGATGACGTGGATGGCTGGAACAATGGGACAGGAACCTCGAGCACGTTGATACCTGAGTGCCCATGTGGCTCATCTAGCAAACCGACACGTGGATCATTGTGTTTAACAAAAAGGCTGCAGGATCTTCAGATAGCTGCGGGATCATCAGATAGCTGCGGGATTCCTGCAAGTAAGTCAAAATCTAAACAAATAGTCATCCATTAGCAAAACTTGCTTGATCATGCTTATTGACACCTAATGTAATGATCTGAGAGGTTTTATGGTGAAAATGAGGCAAAAGTGAAGGAAAGATAAGGAAGAACTGAGGAAAATGGTAGACAAAGGTGTAGAATAGAGGCTCTACATACCCCCACTCCGAGGTATTGCATGTCCTCATGCAATGAAAACACAATTCAGGTCCCATCTGCTGGGATGCCTCAGCTAGGACATCCAATCTCCTTCTCATCCTTGTGTAAAACATTAACCTTTGGCCTCTTGAACATGCATATAATTTCAAATTGATTAAGCTCTGATAGCCTTCTACATCTCTATCTTGAGTCTGCTGTGTTTCTCTATGCCACATGCACATGGTGAAGAAAGGTGTTATATTGGATTGCTTTGGCAATTTCAGCTTGCTGCTTCATTTCTTCATTTCTCTGTTAATGTGACGGTTTAGCACT